>JAWMAG010000404.1:220000-325000 GCA_037013455.1 Ceratitis rosa | reverse complement strand
TTTGATATATTTTATTTTAGTTTCGTTTATTTTTTGTTGTTTTATTTTATTGTATTCTATTTTATTTAATATTATTTGTTTTTATTTTCTATTATTTTCTATTTTTAGATTTTTCTATTTGATTTTATTTTATTTTATTTAATATTTTTGTATTTTTTTGTATATTAATTTATCTTATATTATATTATTTTATTTTAATTTATTTAATATTAAACTTTATTTATTTATTTTTTTTTTGTCAATTTTATTATTTTTTTTATTTTATTTCATTATTATTTTTTATTTCATTTCATTTATTTTATTATTATTTCTTATTTAACTTTTATCCTATTTTTTCTTTTATGTAAATATAATTTTTTATTTCATTTTATTTATTTTATTTTATTTTATTTTATTTTATTTCATTTTATTTTATTTTATTTTATTTTATTTTATTTTATTTTATTTTATTTTATTTTATTTTATTTTATTTTATTTTATTTCATTTTATTTCATTTTATTTTATTTTTCATTTCATTTTATTTTAATATCGCAAAGGATTGCACTTTACCTCCAAAGGTATGCCATGTCGTATACGTATTGGAATTGTCGGTTTCTATTAATGACCATTTAAATGTATTCAATCCAATTTCAGCTCATAAAATCCTAACTAAACCGATTTCCAAATAACTGTTATTTCATTTGTGAAATGCAATATAATAAATTTTACGTGACTCGAAATCGTATTACAAATAGAAAGTATTGTTGCGACACTTAACCATTACGTGCTTGTTTAAATGCCACTAAACTTATCCCAAATGTAATTGTATTTCATTTTTCAATCATTTTACTTTTGTTATATGGGTATTTATTACATTCTTTTATTCAGTAGCATACATACACATTTGTAAATACATAAACAAAAAAAACCTATAAATATCCAAGTAGCAGCAGCGAAGCAAAGCGACCATTCCTGAACTGAGAGCATTCATGTCTCCCATCATAGTTCAACATAGCAAAGGACACCGGCTACATTTGGATAAATCAACATACATGCATACTCGTATATACTTTATTACTTATTTATATATATGGTAGAAACATATGCGTGTTTGTTTGTTTTAAACTTCTTAGCTCGATAGATTTCCATTGTGCAGATGGGTAGGTATACATACATATATAATTACGTATGTGTAAGTATGTACGTTTGACATGCCACAACAAATGTGATGAATATTTATGATAGTTTTTCCGACGACCACATTTTAAATATTAATGACATTGTTCTACAAAAGTGGCAGTTAAAATATACATATGTATATGTATGTATGCGCAAGTACTGGATTTCAGTTTATAGGTCAAGAAATCAAGCGTATAAGTAATTTATCGAACTGTTTCCATGGTAAAGGATTTTCTATGAGATAAAATGTGTATGTATGTTGGTTATTTGTATCCTGTTGGGGTCAACACGAGTGTTTGTTGTTAGAATTTGGATTAACGTAAAGCTTCTTTCATTGATTTTTTTTTTTTTTTTTTTAATTGTGAAATCATAGATTTCTAAATGTTATTGCAGGAGACAAACGAATTAGATGGACTTATGGGAGATTTCGAAGGAATTTCATGGAATGTGATTAACATCATTTGTGGTGTCTGTTGACACTGCTCTAAAGGTTTCCACCTGCCTAGTGTTGTTGATAGACTAAGAAAAACTATATATTTTATCAATTGGTGGCAATACACGATACGCAATAATTTCTGTACCGGGTAATGAAAGAAAATACAGATTCTGTAAAAAGATTAGTTAATTCCTTTGTGACTCGAAATTACATGGAATTCCAGCGGAGGCTTCTGTTATAGCTTCAAGGGAATGGTTTACTCAATGTTGCATTGATTTCCCTAATGGAACCTAGTATCTACTACGATAGCCAAGTACCTAAGACAGCGCTGAATTTGATTCCGTTGTTAATTGATTTCTGTAGGTAGTAATGGGACTGGGATCGTTAGATAGGGAAGGTCTGGAAAGGGAAAAGATCTTTTGCAGCACTTCTACAGTATCCACGGATACTCGAAGACAACTTCACTGAAATTACTCGGTGGCTAAGTCCTTTCACGATCGCAGAAAGGAGAAACATATCTTTTGCCGCACTTTCAATCATTGCCGTTAGAGACCCATGAAGTCGGTGGTGAAGAGAGGCATTCTCAAAGACAACTTCACTGGAGCTCCTCTACCCACTGAAAGTACTGGGTGGCTAAAACCGTCAAGCTGTTATTGCTCACTACACTAGTTACAACGTGAGAGTACCGCCTTCATTGGGAAACATGACTCAATATTGTTGTTACTTTAATCACAATTCTGTTGCTCATTCTCACTCCTTTTCTGCTAGTGCATAGTATTGACACTGTTTTCTATGCTCATATGCTCTTTTCAGACTTCTCAAGATTGCTGGCTGTATACCTGTTGGCGCTTTGTAGTGGAAGATGGAGAATTGGTTTAATTCGAAGTAAGGTGTAAAGGCGGCCACAATAGCTGAGTGGTATGCATTGTGTACAACCATTCGGAAGGTCATCAGTTCCAAAGTTTATCTGACCTATAGCCAAAATAATGGAAACTCACAACCTCTCCAAGTGTATTTCCCCAGTGAAAGAAATATCGCCTACATAATTATGCCAATTTTAACAACAGATTTCCAATTCTTTCTTCTTTTTGCTGTTTGATCCAAATTGGAAATGCCAAGTGTAGGCAGCTACGTCGAAAACTCAAAAAGCTAGAGGGTTACCATCTATTAAGATCACTTGACCTAGCCAACATAACCTTTGATTCGGTGTGCTATGTCAATGTTACGTTAACTTTCGCATACCTCTACACTCGAAATCTCCAAATGCCAACTCATCGGCCGCTGTCATCGCTCATGCGTTCGCACCATATAGCAGTACGGGTATCATGAGTGACTTGTAGAGTTTGGCTTTCGTACGTCGAGAGAGGACTGCCTACTCAGTCTAAAGTAGCACCTGTTGACAATAGTGATTCTGCATTGTTGGTCTCTCCATAAGGCGAAAAGGTATTATAGCGCTTACACGTATATATAATATACTATCAACAAATAAAGGAGTTTTCAATAAAGCTTTTCCCTTAGAAGATCGATGGTTTCGTTGCTTGTGTGGTACGTAGCGCCGTGTTGTTGAAAGTAAACGTTGTAAAGATCAATGCCATCATTAATCATCTCTCGATAGCGCAATCTATACATTTTCAAAAAAGTACGATCCAGTGACCCCGCCGGACCATAAAGTAAACCAAAAACAGATACACGTTGAGTTTGGAGAGGCTTTTGTATAATAAATCTTGGGCTTTCCGAGCCCCAGGTGCCACAGTTTTGTTTATTGACGTAGCCATCGAGGTGGAAATGACGCTCATCAGTCAAGTTGGTTTTTCGATGAAATTTTTCGAATGAATTTAATCATTTCAAGGCATTGTTGAAGCGTATATCGTTCCATTTTTACTACTGCCTAGTTTTCACTTGTCAAATGTCAAACAATTGCAGCTTCAAAAGTGACATCTACCGGAATAGCAGACTATTCAAAATAATACCTCTTATTAGAAAACTTTTTAGTACAGCTCTCAATACTTGGTTATTTACTCTAATACGAACTGCAACCTATGACTCTACAGCTGGACAATTGTAAAAAAAATATTATTATTTATATTTATTTTGTTATTATTTTATTTTTTATTATTATTTTTTCTACAACTGTTAATTAATTGTTTTAATTTAATTTTTACAAAATCAAGCAAAGTAGGTTAGTCGAGTCAAATATATTAATTGAAATTTAAAAATAAATGGCTTTATTAAGTTGAAAATAAGCGACATTCACTGCCTGTGCCTGAGGTTACTCATACGCACCGACAAACAAGGGAAACACTACACTTCAATATCTCGACTCGTACCAAATAAAAACAATCTCTTTTAACTATGACTCCTGTGAATTTGAGTATTAAAATAATAGCAACAATGTACTGTGTGTGTAATCCGACCCCAAGCATTGTCATTTATGCAAAATCAGCCACTTATCCATACAACACTGATACATACGTGTATGTATTTCCATATTTCACTTCACTACACTGCAATTACCACACACTATTTATAGTCTATTTGTCCACTACGATTGCAATGCGGTTAAGCGGATGTGCGCTTCACGTCACTACACTTCACTGCATCATTGCTTCTCTGCTCGGCTGCTCGTCTGCTGCTGTAGTTATTGTCATTTTTTCACCGGTGCCCACCACAAAACCAACGAGCCGTAATTTTGCATACACTCAGCCACACACACACACACATATGTATCTTCCTCTTACTATACAAAGTTACTAATAATAAACTACTGTAGGCATGCATACATACATATGTGCTATACATACATATCTATATGTTTACAACATACTTCTGAGTAACAAACCGGACAAATAAACAATTGGCAAAGCCATCAACGTTTATCACCAACAACCGCAGTTGGCAGACGCATGTGCAATGCCATATTTCGGTTGGCAGCGACACAGACGAACAATGAATACAGTTTGTGTTTGAATGTGTGTATGAATGTTTGTAAACAAGTCGACACTTATGAGTTATTATTATTGTGTTTGTTAGCGCTTGTAGTAGTTTTGCCGACATTTTCACATTTTCCAAGCCATTCCTTGCTCCGTCACTTCATTGTTGCATGTGGTGTGGTAGTATGTGGCACATGTGCGGTCCTTGTAAGCCATCCGTTGAACTCAAGGTGATGAATCACGTCACGTCACGTCACGTCATTCACGGTATCCGCATCCGCAGCCACGTCACTTTTAAATTTAGTACAAACTGTGTTATGCCACAGGTTATTCATACAAATACATACATAGGTATACATGTGTGTGTATGTGAGTATCCGAGTGCTAAAAGTCAAAAAGTTTAAATGAAATTGTACGCAAATGAGTTTATTGCAATCAAAACTGCTCAAAACGGATTAATATATGTATGTGTGCATTGTTTGTTATAAATATATATGTATGTATATATGCAAATGCCTTACAAGTACGCGAAAACGAGCGAAGTTTGGGAGCAAATAATTGTATAACTCACGTCGGTTGATGCTGTACAACAACTACAACTACCCGCTGCTTAGCGTAGGAAACTGTACAAAGTGTGATGACAGGAGATATTTCGTCTTGCCTTCGTTCACCACCAGACCTATTCGCTTCGCTTCCTTATCCTGTCTGGAGAAAGCAGAACTCACAGCGCGGTTGTTGAGGCCTCTATTGTCAATGTCATCGGCGTACGCCAGCAGCTGTACACTCTTATAGAAGATTTTACCTTTGCTATTCAGCGCTGCAGCTCGTATTATTTTCTTCAGCATTAAATTAAAAAAGTCACACGATAAAGAGTCACCTTGTCTGAAACCTCGTTTGGTATCGAACAGCTTGGAGAGGTCCTTCTCGATCCTGACGGAGCTTTTGGTGTTGTTTAACGTCAGTTTACGCAGCCGTATATATTTTACGGGGATAGTAAATTCAGACACAGTGGCGTAAAGGCAGCTCCTTTTCGTGCTGTCGAAGGCGGCTTTAAAATCGACGAAAAGGTGGTGTGTGTCGATCCTCTTTTCACGGGTATTTTCCAAGATTTGGCGCATGGTGAATATCTGGTCAATGCTTGACTTACCAGGTCTAAATCCACACTGATAAGGTCTAATCAGTTTGTTGACGGTGAGCTGTAGTCTTTCACACAATACGCTCGACAGGACCTTATAGGCGATATTAAGGAGGCTTATCCCACGATAATTGGCGCAGACTGTGGGGTCCACTTTTTATGGATTGGGCAGAGCACACTAAGATACCAATCGTCGGGCATGCTTTCGTCCGACCATATTCTGCAAAGTAGCTGATGCATGCACCTTGTCAGTTCTTCACCGCCGTATTTGAATAGCTCGGCCGGTAATACATCGGTCCTCGCCGCTTTGTTGTTTTTTAAGCGAGCGATTGCTATTCTAACTTCTTCATGGTCAGGTAATGGAACGTCTTTTCCATCGTCATCGATTGGGATTTTCGAGTTCACTATCTCCGGTTACTTTGTTTTCACTGCTATTCAGCAGGCTGGAGAAGTATTCCCTCCATAAATTTAATATGCTCTGGGCATCGGTGACTAGATCACCTTTTTGTGTCCTTACCTTCTGTAAGTCGTCGTATCTTCTCATAGAATTTTCGAGCATTACCCTTGTCGGCCAGCTTTTCAAGCTGTTCATACTCATGCATCTCGCCTCTTTCTTTTTTTTGTCTGTAAATGCGCCTTGCTTTCCTTTTCAGCTCTCGGTATCTATCCCAACCCGCACGTATTGTGGTCGATCGCAACGTTGCGAGGTAAGCAGTCTGTTTTCTCTCCACTGTGACACGGCAGTCCTCATCGTACCAGCTGTTATTGCGATCAATTATTTCGTTTGCAGCTGTACACAAGTGTATAAATGTTGTAGAATGGACCCATCGGCTATTTTGTGAATATTATTTTGATATCACGTCGTCGGGTATCAATGGACAATCATTATAACCGGGCATAATTTATTCAAAATGTGTCATAATAAGTGAGATGTCACTGTAAGCGTAGTCATTATAGAAGGCCGAGAACGAGTTCTAATTTCATACTATTTAAGCACATTATGTAGCCTCAAAAGCATAGATATCGTCTCATACTCAAATGTACTTATGTCTGTATGTGTGCAAGTAAATCCTTTCCTTTGTCAAAGTAAACAAAATTGTGTATTTTTCTGTACTAACTGTCACTTTGATTTCCATTTAGTGATAAGCATTGTTGATTTGTGCCAGAAATCCAAAGAGCTTAGCATAGCCGGACATCGAGCAGCAATGGCATTCTCTTTTACAACAGCTTTGGTTTTTATTATTATATTTCTTTTTTTTTTCTTTTTTTTTTTGTTATATCTCCCTTCCATTGCCTCTACTTCTAAGTACTTTTGTGCAACTGCTTTGTTTGTGCTTTGGAGATAAAAGTGATTCGCTTTTATATTTTACGCTTCTATACAGGCTTTTGCGTTTACGAGATTTGGCGTTAAGTGGAACTTTTTTGTTGCTATTTTTTTTAGACTCTCGTAATTTTTGCTTTTTGTTTCTATGCTATTTTTACATATTTATTTATTTGTGTTTTTTTTTTTGTAACTAATTTTGACCACTTCACTACGTAACTCAATAGCCTAAAAAATAAAGTACAAATTGTGCTAAAAATGAGAAAAGGAATAATGCGGTGGAGTGCGGAGGGTAATGCATAAATATTTTGTTGTGGCGTGTATTTAGCTCATACCAGCGAAATTTATTTTGTTTTTCTCACCAGATGCTCCTAAATCTGTCTTAGAGAGTCTAGTGATAAACAACCTCATTGATTGCATTCATAAATCAGCTACTCTTATGAGTAAAGGGATGTCTCAAGGTGGCACATGCCACATGCTCAGGAATCTTACGGTTAATCAACTACTGACAGGTCTGGACTAGGGATGAGTTAAAATCGTTTACAGCTTAGAGGCATAAGTTTCCACAAACTCTATGCGACTTGTTACAGGGGACTCTTCGAAGAGTATTTAACTGGTCAAAACATGTAAGTCTAGGAACCAGGTGTAAGCCTAACAACCAGGGCAAAATTTGTGGTCGTAGATCTGTACAAGAAGCTGAACTGGAAAGCCAATATGTCAGGTCAAGTAAAAAGTTCATTCGGTTTTTTTATTGATTTTTCAAAATATGATAACTTTGTGTACATTTGTCCGATTTAAGTCAAATATGCGCCGTTTTGTTCGTAAGCTTGTTGCCAACGAGACCCCAACTTCATTATACTCCTCTCGTAGAAGGCTGCGTCCCTATTGGCAAAGAAATCGGAGAGCCAATTTTCACAGGCCTCTTTTGAGGCCAACTTCTCTCCCTTAAGCGCGTTCGCCATTGACAGGAAAAGATGGTAAGCACTTGGTGCCAGGTACGGACTATAAGGTGGGTGCTTCACCAAAGGCGTGTGTGGCCTGGCGTTGTCCTGATGGTACACAATTCGGCCTCTGTTGAACAAAGATGGCCTCTTCTGGATGAGTGCTGCCTACAAGCGCTCCAGTTGTTGGCAGTAGAGGGCCGAATTGAGCGTTTGGCCAAAGGGGGGCAGCTGGTAGTAGATGATTCCTTGCCCATCCCACCAAACACACAGCAAAGCCTTCCTGGCCGTCAATCCTGGCTTGGCCACCGTTTCCGCCGGCTCACCGCGTTTCGACCCCGACCAATTTCACTTGACGTTATCGTAAGTGATCCATTTTTCATCGCCAGTCACCAAACGCTTCAGAAATGGGTAAATTTTATAGCGATTCAGCAGCGATTCGCAGATGGAAATTCGGTCCATCACGTTTTTTGCGTTAGTTCGTGTGGCACCCAAGCATCGAGCTTCTTTTTGTATCCAAGGTTATGCAAATGGTTCCAAATGGTTTTCTGGCTTATCTTTAGTTTCCCAGCAATTAAATAAGTACTCACGTGACCGTTTTTTTCTCACTATTTCCATGATTTTTTCGCAATTTTTCGACGACAGGCCTCCCGACATCGAAATTACCGGAACGGAACCTAGCAAACAACTTTTGTGCTACACGTTCGTTTACTGTATCGGTCCCATAAGCCTGGATCTCAGAGTAGCAGCACACAATACACAAAGCACTCAACTACTGCCGACGCCCTTACTTCCTCAAACAGAAGGAATTATTGGTCAATACAGTCAAAAGGGAACACTACAGATCCATGATTAATGACTAATTTGGATGATGTTGATATGTACGACCTTTGGTTCCAACAAGACTACTGCGCTGCATGCCGTACAGCCAACGAATCAATCTATATATTGAAGGCAACTTTGGTGAGCGCATTTTCTTGGGTCTTGAGCCTGTGACGTGGGCTCCAAGATTGTGCTCTATTAATAGCGCTGGATTATTATTTGCGTGGGGTTACGTAAAGACCGAGACGGTTGACGCCTTGAAATAGTTGTGAAAAGTGATCGAAAATTGAGCTTCTCGGCTGGAATTTATTCGAAACAGCCGCGTTGGTCCCTTGATGGAAATCATTTTTAAATTAATTATGTAAAAATTACCCTTATTTTAGACCTATTTGTAAAAGCTGAAACGAGTCTTAGGATATTCTTTTTACAAATGGAGTGACCTCTAGCCTTTTCCGAGCAGCCGTTTTTCTTCATCTCTGCCGGGGGTAAAACCGCATTCTTTTTCCTATAACTTTGGCTGGTGATCTAGCTCTTTTACTACTCTTCTATTACTACTTGGTTTTCTTTTCGTTTCGTTTTTTCAAAAATAATTTATTATTATTAATAATTTTTTTTTATATGAAAAAAATAAAAATATCTTAAATGAAAAAGGAATATCAAGAGAGAGTTGTTGCTGTTTTAACTATTATGCTCTAGCTGCTGCTTTTACACTTATACATTTATATATATAAGTATATATATAGTTGCTGCTGTTGTCCCTTGTGCCTGCTACTTGAGCATAAAAATATTTAAAAATATATATATATATGTAAGTATGTATGTATATAAATATTTGATAGACATTTATGTATGCGTAATTATCATATTAAGTCTGATTTCAGATTTTCATCTCAATTTAAAAGATTTATTACAAACAAATTTAAACATTTTTTTTTTTTTTTGGTTTTTCTTTTCTTTTCTTGTTTCTTCTACTATAAAAAAGACAGAGAGAGAGCGAGCGACATGCGTTTATGTTGTCACAGTTGTTGCGTGTTTGTTTGTTGGTGTTGTCGAGTGAGTTGAATAAATCAGTCGCGTAGTTATGTACATACGTTTGTATGTATGTGTCAGAGTGAGTTTGAAAAATGGAGAAATCGAGTGAGAGAGGTATTACTCCATTGACAATTACATATGTAAGTAATGCAGTAAGAATATCATTTGAGGTACTGCGCCTTCAGCTGATCTCCGCTCTTTATGCAACATATGTATGTACATACATATTTGCATATGTAGGTGTTTATTATATATTATATATATATATATATTTATGTATATATTTTTGTGTTTTATTTATTTTACGGTTTTTGTTTTTGTTGGCTGATCGAATAAGCTAATAATAACTATTTTCATTGTTTTTAAATTTTATTAAATGTAGTTAAATTAATTTATTCTTCTTCCTCTTCTTCTTCCTCCTCTTCTTCCTCTTCTTCTTCCTCCTCCTCTTCCTCTTCCTCTTCTTCCTCCTCCTCTTCTTCCTCTTCCTCGGCCTCCTCATCCTCCTCTTCGACAACCTCCTCCTCGACTTCCTCTTCATCCTCGACAATATCTTCATCGGCCTTGGCATCTTCCTCGCCTTCTGGTGTCTCGGGTTCGCCGGCCTTTTTGCCTGGTCGTTCGCCGAACCACTTGGGCAGTTTGGCTGTGGGGTAGATGATGATAAAGAGCAGAGAAATGGGTATCATTAATATTATAGTATTAAAAAATAATAAAAATAAAATTAATAAAAATAAAAAAAAAATTAAAATTAAAATAAAAAACAATAAAGAAATTTATATAAAAATGCGTTTAGTAATAAAACTATCGCAAGGATTGTTTTAGGAAAAAAAAACAAAATGATCAAAAAACTATTAGCCAAAAGACAAAACACTGAACAATAGTTTTCTGAGTTGTTTTTGTGTGTAAAAATTTTTTTAATTTATGTTTTAATATTTTTTTTTTTTGCAAATATTTTTTTTTTTAATTTTTGTTTCAATATTTTTTATATATTTTTTTTTTCTTTTAGCTTGTTTATCATACGTACATTTCTGGCGGCCTGAGTATTGGTCCTTCTTCTCGTTCCAGATCTTCTCATTCACCTCCTTGCCGATTTCTTCCCAGCCCTATTGGCCGCATGTGTTACAATTTTATTGTTATTGTTGTTGTTGTTGTTTGTGTACATATGTGGTTTACGTTTTGGATGCAGACGAGCGTACGAACGAACGAACGAATGGAACACGTAACAAATTGCATACATAAAATCGCAGTTCAAGTGATATTTTTAGAGAGAAAGAAAGATAAAGAGAGACAATGATTGTAGTTAGAATGAGTAAAGGTTATGGCAAGTTTTTAATTTTTATTTTTATTTTTTTTTAATGAATAAATTATTGACTATGTGTGGGTATTCGTGTCTTATGTGTATTAGTTTCTCTATTTTAATTTTTTTCTATATTCCAGAAAATATTAAATAATTCATCCAATTCAAAAAATATAAAAAAATAAAATATAAATAATAAATTGACCGCTAGAGAGTGTTTGAACTATCTTTAGTACTTAATTTCTCTCCCCAGATTTTACATTAAATTTTTTTTATTCTTTTATTTTCCTTGTATTTTTCTGATGTTCTGATTTTCCTCATAAATACTATGCGACTAACGGTGCCTGAAATTTTTATTAAATCCTTATTAAATAATAAAATATACAAACTCTCTAAAAATTCTGCTACGCATGCTCTCCACCTTTAAGAGTGCATTGAGATCGCACAATTAAACGTTTAACCAATAAACGCGCGAGCTTGCTCTCTTGCCCTTGGTGTAGTACTAAATGATGTTGTTTGTGTATTTTTTATTTTCCTGTACGAGTATATGATTGAGTTACAGAAATTTAGTAAAAATTAAAAAAAAAAAATATTGTTAATACATATTTCAGTAAACTCTCACTGAAATGAGCTCTGATCTTCCACGTATCACTTTTTTGAGCAACATTTCACACACAGACCAACAGTTTTTGTGGTTAGCTTTTAACGTTCGACGAACAGAAACACTGACAAAGAAAGATACATAAAGGATAGGCGGACTGTTGAGTTGAGAACCCATCACAACAAAAAAAGAAGATATAGAATTCTTGGAGCGCAGGCTCTGAACTACAATAAACACTTTATCGATTTGTTTCTTACTTTTGGTTCGCGATGTAAATCTTTCCTGCCTCTCCTGCCAACGCTTTTCGAGTAGTTCTTTGAAAAGCGTATTATAACCCTTTTTTTGGTAAAAAGAATTTTTATATAAAAAAAAAATCATTTTAATACAATTTTTCATTATTTTAAGTAGTGATTGGAAAGAAATATGTAATAAAAAATTTATTAAATATTTTTCTGCTTTTACCATTCAAGAACTCTACCCACAATTCTATTATTAAAATGCTTAAGATTCTTTATATAAATATATATATACATATATGAATACTTACACCCTCGAAGAGTTTCTTCTTGTCATCGTATGAGCGGGTGTCTACACGTCTTTCGTATTTGGAGGCGACTTGAATCTTGGGCGGGTATTTGCCAGTCAAAGCCTCAGGGTCGAGACCCTTCTTCAAGGCTTTGTGCCTGAGCTGTTGCTTCTGTCTTTCCTTCAACTCTTTCAACTGTTTCAATTCAAATTAAATGTGAAAAGAGTAAGTGTAAGTGCCACTCTTGTTTTGTTTATGTTTTTAAATATACTCACATCGTAGTCCTGACGTTTCTGCCTTTCTTCCAAGTCATACTTCTCAGTTTCCAATTTGACAATGAGTTCCCACAGTTCTTGGGCCTTCTCTTTCAACTTCGAATCATTGAAACCTTCAATGGCCAAAGGTTTGATACGGAACGACAAAGAGATCTTCTTCTCTTCCTCCAACTGTTCCTTAGTCTTGTTACGCTCCATGGCGGCGGATGAGAGTCCCAACTAAATTTGTTTTATTTTTTTGTTTTTTGTTTGATGTTTAGTTTCGATTTCGATTTCGATTTTTTATTTTTCATTTGATGTTGATATGATGAAACACACAGTAGTAAAATCGCGTAGACCATAGTACAAAATATGGCATTGACCACAGCGTGAGAGAGAGAGAGAGAGTTGATTGGTTGGAGTAAAACGTGGGTGAAACGTAGTTAGAAGTGAGAGATAGAAAGATACACACGAAAGAGTGTTTGTGAAGTTTGTTTTCGTTTCGTTTTTTGTTTAAACAAAAGAAGCATTTGCGTTTGTTTATTTATTTTTTTTTTTGCAAAATTAACGAAATAACAGAGGATGGACAGTGGTTGGTACGGATACAAAGGAAAGGTAATAATTAGTGATTAAAGCAAAGGAATTGTGGTTTGTGATTAGTAGATTCAAAGGAGCGGTGGAATTTTTAAAATATTTAATTTAAATTTTCATTTTGAATTTCCAAAAATTTGTTTGATTTTTTTTTTTTGTGGGTCAAATTCGTTTTAACCAATGTGTGTTTATTTTCGGTGGTTGATGATTGAGGATGTGGTTGTGGTAGGATGATAAAGAAAGTTTGAAAAATACATAGAGAGAGAGTCAGTGAGAGACAGAGAGGGAGAGACAAGGACAGAGTTATGGTTATGGATGTGGTTATGGTTGTGGATATGGTTGTGAATGGTTTGCGTAACGACAATAACAACATAAGGAAGAGAGAAAGAGAGAAACAAAACAGGGAACACATATAAGTTTAAGGCATTGCATTAGAATGAAAGGATTACCACGCCTGCCTCCTTCTTGGCAATAGTGAAATTGGGTCCCTTCTTGTCCTTGTCCTTCATGGCCTGCAGCATAGCTTGACGCTTCTTCTCGGCCTCTTCGAGACGTTGACGTTTCTCTTCGATTTCGCGCTGTTTCTTCTCTTCAACTTCACGTACGCGACGCTCCTCCTCTTCCTTCTTGCGTTGCGCCATTTTTTGTTCTTCTTCGGCACGCGAGATCTTACGTTTGGCCTGTTTCTCTTTGAGTTTCTTCAACTCATCTTCCTCCTTTGCGCGCTGTTTACGCCATTCATTGATGTATTCTTTCAGTTGCTCATCGAGATCGGAGCGCTTTTGATCCTGACGTTTAATAAATTCTGGATCTCCCTCACCTCTGTTGGTAGTGGTGGTGGTTGTGGTTGTGGTTGGTAGAAAAGTGCGTTCAAATAGTTGTATGTGCGTGAGTTAGTGAGTGATAGAGACAAAAGTGGAAAGAAAGAGAGAAAAAATACATTAGCTTTTGTTTTTGTAAAATTTATTTAATAAAAAACATATTCAAATTTTTATATATAGCATTAAACAGGTGAGCGCAAGGTAAAAATAGCGGTTTTACGAGCTCACATTTAAGAGAATATTTAAGAGAGTATAAGAGAGTAGTTGATAGTAAGGCATTTTGTTTTTTTTAATACTGTTAAATATACAATCTAAAAATAATTTTAAAACAAGTAAAAAATAGGCTAATATTTTTTATGTATTTAGTATTGTAAATAAGAGTAAGTAGTAAGAGAGTAAATACGAGAGAGTGTGAGTAGTGTTGTTTTGTAGTATAGGTGAGTACATAGTATTGTTGTTCACAGTTAATCATAAGACGGAAAGAACTTGAGAACGATCTTTTTGTTGATTGATGGTTGATAATTTAAATTATAAAATTAATTAAGAATTAAATAAAACTTAAATAATTAATTAATGCATTCCTGACATATGAGAGATTGACATTCTTCTGATATGCCCACTAAATTAATTTGGAGGCTACAAGTAATGCTATTATTATTACATGTAATCATTACTTTTGAAGCAACTCAAAACAGTTTTTCCTTTATTTTAATTAAAATAATTTATTTTAAAAATTTTCAGAGAGTAATATTATTTTGTTTAAAATATTATTTTTTTAAATAAATTAAAATATTTTTATATTCTTAGTGAAAAAGTCATTCAAGTTATGAAATCTCAACAAAAAAATAATAAATGCAATAATTTATAGGGAATTCACTTTTTAATTTGAATTCCCCTTATAATCAATTTTATTTAAAATATATTAAAAAATTTACTGTTTTATAATTATGAGACAGTTTTTAAAAAGATTTTAAATAAATAAATTATATATGTATATATATATCTTTTTATTATAAAATTCATTTTTAATTATTTTATATATTATTTTGAAAGGGTTTTAGTATTAAATTCAATAATTTTTAATTTAAAAACTTTAAAAGTTGCAGAATATCTTTTTCAGAAATTATTTTATTTTAAAAAATTATCAGATAAATGCAAGAAAAGTGAAAAAAATAAATTTCAAATATAACTTTTTAGATTTGAAGTACCCAAAACAACTCCAAAATTTATTTTAATTATTTAAACTTAAAATGGTCTAATTAATAATTAATTATTCGCAGTTAAAATTTTATTTATTTTTTTTTTAACAAATAAACGCTATAAAAATATATAAAAATTCTCAATGAATATGAAAAATCAGTATAATAATTTTTTATTTATTATTATTTATTTATTATTATTTTTTCTGCTTTAAAAAATAGTTATAGAAATTGAAGTAAAATAATTAATTATAACAAAATAACAAAAAATGCAAAAAAAAATATTTATGATTTATATAAACAAACAGGATTTTATATAAATCATTAACATTTTCTAACTAATTTTTCATTATTTATTATTATAATATTTTATTATTAAATATTGTAATTTTTTTTTTTTTTTGTAGAAAGAGATAGTTTATTTTTTCATTGGAAATGCATAATAATTTAACATCAAAGACAATAACAATAAAAACAACATCAATATGAACACATACATTCATACTTGTAAGTACATATTAAATACATAACTACAATTACAACACATAAATATTTATGCGAGAATTTAATAAAATATTTGTGACATGAATGATGTAGATTTTATATTTTTTTTTTTATAAATTTATAAATTTTTATATAATTTTAATAATTTTTTTTTTACCACTGCATCAACTCGTGACACAGTTCATAGCCGAAAACTGCCGTAAAAATTCCGGTGCATATATTTATTTACATATGTATGTGTATATACAGTGGATCGAACAGTCATTTCTTGCATGCCAAAATGAAACATACAACACTATACTAACAAAAAAAAAAGTAACATATTGATAATATGAAGGATGATTGGGAGTGGTGAACCAACAATAACGGTTATTATTTATTTTTTAGGATTTTTAATTATTTTTCATTTCGTTATTATTTTTTTTTTTAATTTTTTTTTTTTGCGATTTCAACGCTCAAACATTACTGTTTTGTGTGAGTACAAAAATTTTTGTGTTAAATTAACTAACTAAACAAAATTACTTTGCATTTATTTGCCGATAGGTATTTAGCTAACAGCCATAAAGCAGGACTTTTTGGGGTACACACAACAAATGACATGTAAAGCAAAATTACAAAAACAAACATTGGCTGTGGGCGGGTTTGGTAGGGAAAGTATGCGATTGCACATGGCTGCAAGTAAAGTTTATGGAAATTTTCATTGCATTGGAAAAATATTAAAGAAAAATTTTGATTTGACTTCTGAATACTGACTGCTATGCAGTTTTTTCGAAAGTTTCGAAAACCGGATTTTTTTCTTAGATTTCAGATACAAAAATTAAGCTAATTTAATTGGAAATAAATTTTTGGTTTTCAAAAAAATTTTTTTTTTGAAAATTTCAAAAATAAAATTTTCGAAAATTTTTTTGGTAATTTTTTATATAATACAAAATTTTTTCGTACAGCGCTTTCGATGATTATTTCATAGTAACACAATTTTTCTGTATAATTTTATTTGAAATAATCTTTATATGAAAATTTTAGCGAAAAATTCCAATGCCGCCAGTTTTGAAATTTTCTTTTTTCGGAATTTCGTGCATCAAAATATATTTGCTTAATTTTGTATCTTGTTTTACATTTTCTCATGCTTCACTTGCAGCCTTGATGGCGGCGTTTGTTGGTAAGTTTACAACAATTAAAACTAAGTATAAATATTTATAAATTGTTCCTTTTTTTTTTTTTTTGCTTTACTTTCTAACACTTACTCGGCTGGTGTTTGAGGTGGCTTTCTACGTTTTCATAAGAGGCATTTGCAAACATTTTGTGGATGGATTGATTGGATTGCAGTGTGTGTGATATAAAATTTTTGAATATTTTTAAAGTTTTAAAAATTTTTTTTTTCGGAAAAAAATTATTTTTTCGTTTTTAAATTTTATACATTTTTGCATATCCAAAGTGATGGAGGTGTGTGTGTGTGTTTTTTTTTTTGGTTGAGCGATTGGTACAATTGTTGGTGAAGTGTTTGATGTTTAAACATTTTTTTTTGTATTTTATTTTTTTTTTTGTTTTTTTTTTTTGGTGATGATGGCGTGATAACAAAAACGCAATTTTGTAGTTTTCACATAATTTCGATATTGTTTGGTTTGTTTTTACATTGGTTGATTTATATTTTTTGTTTACAAAAAATCGTACACACACGCAACAATACAAAAAAGGTAACGTTGACGAAAAGAGAGAATAAAAAAAATATTTTGTTTAAAAATTGTGTTATATACGTGGTAAATAATATACAATATAGCATATAAAAATACATAGGTAAATATGTGAATGTATTTTGAAATGTAAATATGTTTGTATATACATTATTTATTTATGTACTATATAAACGTTATGTATATTTATATATGTATGTATATATATATATAATGTGCAAAAATGTAAATTAAAATGTGGAGAGAAAACAACGAATGCTAAATCTATTTTCAAAAAGTAAATTGTTTAAGAAACTATGCAAACGAGCCAAAAATTTGTGTAAAAAAAAAAACGAGGAAATATTTTTTTTTCGCTAACGAAAAAATTTGAATTTTCTTTTTAAACTATTTTTTGTTTTTTTGCTTTTTACTTTATCTCCTCAATTAAATAAAATTTGAAAAAAATATTCAAATATTTTTCTGCTAACTACGCTACACTGCGCTTTTAACGGTGTAAATATTTACATAATTTTTATGTTTGCTTATACATATATTTATAAAAATTTATTTACATATCTTTACATATATCCTGTAAATGCATTCATTGAAATAAAGTATGAAATCACTGATTTTATGCAACCCTGTTTCAATTAACGACTCAAAAGCTTACGCTTGCGCCAGAAAGTATGCTTCTTCATTTACATTTACATATATACATTAGCGACACGCTACCAGTTTTTAACTTTTGTTTTTTTTGTAATTTTTCAACGCTGCTTATATTTTTTATTTATTTATTTATTTATTTTTTTCTTGTGTTCAACCGCAATATACTTCAAAATACATATGTGTATACGCGCTTGTGTATTCATATGTGTGTGTTTGTGTATTTTGTCACGTTTTCTATGCATTTGTGGCACATATTGGGCTTTTATTTTTGGGATTATGCTCTCTACTTACTTCCTGCAATTAGATAAATAAAAGAAAGAAAAAAAAGAAGAAAAAAACAAACAAAAAAGAATTTGTTGAGTTTTATTCATCTTTCATATACGAGTATGTACATATATATATTTTTAAAAAAATTTTTGTATGTACTTGTATGTGCAACGCTGACGAAATGGCAAATTTTTTATATAAATTTTGTTGTTTATGCAAATTTCAGAATTTGTTTGATTTTTTTTTTTTTAGTTGGCATTTGGTAGGTACGGTTTGATAGAAATCAGTGCACACTCACTTGTCAGCCATACGTGTACATTCATGCATACATACATATGCGTACGTACATATATTATGTGTGTGAGAGAGAGAGAGATACAGAGAGAGAGAAAGAGAGAGAAACAGTAAGTAATATATGCATAGTACGTTCTAGTAGTGAATTTAAAAATAGAGTTAAAACTTGATGTAGGAAGTACAAGCAGTAGAGTAGTAGAGTAAATGGAATTCAATTCAAATTGAATTTAGTAAGAATTATAATTTTTTGCCATTTTTCATAGGTAGTTTATTATTTGGTATGGTTAAAAAATTTTGTTTGCAGTATTTTTGTTGATTTTTTAGTTTTTGCTTGAATTTAAAACAAATAATTTTTTTTTGAATAAACTGGATTTTTTTTTTAATTTTTGCTTGGGTCTAGTTGGTAGTAATTGCAGTTGTTTTATAAAAAAAACGTTCGTTTTGTCAATTTGGCACGTTTTTGTTTAGTAAATTTGTGTACTTTTTGCTTTTGTGCAAATTAATTAATTTATTCTTTGTTTAGTCTACAACAGCGCAGCGTTGCCAATTGCTTGAAAGCAATTTATATTTTTTAATTTTTTTTTGTAATATTTTTTTGGTATTTTTTTTTTTAACTGTCATTACTATTTTTGTGGCTAATTTGTATAATCTTAGAGCTAAATTTAGTAAATTTAATCATACAATTTGGTTTTGTTTTTCTAATTTTTTATTATATAAAATCTGTTATAATTTTTTTCCCAATAATTTCATTATAAACGACTCCGAATAGTTTGTTTTAGCAATAAAAATAAATTTAGAAATACGAAATGTTTAAGTTAAAAGTAAGTAAGTAACTTAATGAGTGAGTGAGTGCGTGAGTGTGTGAGCAGGATGTTGTGATGATTAATAGATATATATATATACTTTTTCTTTTTATATAAATTTTTTTCCAATTTTCCAATACATTTGCCATTGCAATCAACCATATAATGAATTCTGATGTACATATATGCATAAATGTGTGTCTGTATGTATATGTACTTTTACGGTGCAGATAATAATAATTTATATGTATTGCAGTACTTACTCTTTGGTCTCCTCGACAACCTCCTCCTCCTCCTCGGAACTATAGTTATACGGAGCGTTCGTAGTGCATGCGTACATATGTATGATTATTCAATTTTAAAACATACAGATATACATTGATTACAGGGTTTGCCAACAAATATATATAAATATATATATTTTTTTTTGCATAACACATACACATGTGATGATATAGGTGGGTCGGGTAATACGGTCAGGTGTACAGGTACAGGCGATCAAAAATATATATGGGCGTGACGTACACAATGGACGGACGTTCATTTTGGTAACGTGTACGAAAATTGTTGTATGTGTGTTGTTGGTTGGTTGGTTGTTGTTTTTTTATTTTTATTTATTTTTTAGGTGCAAACACAGTCGTACATGTGAAGAGAGACATAAAATAAATACAATGATAAGAAAACATGTAACAAATTTTACTCATTAACATAAAAATAATGTTATTATATATATATCTGTGTATACAGTTTGGTATTATTGTTTTTTTTTTTTAAATACCAAATTTTTATGTATTAAAATTTTAAACGCTCAAAAAACTGTTTTCTTTTAATATTAAAAAAAATATTTAGAATACATACATATATATATATATATATAAATTATATACTACAAATAACTAATACACTGAAATTATGTTTTATCAATAGGAAACTAAGAATTTGTCTTTCTTTGAATTAAAAAAAAGTATTTTTAAATACCATATATATAATTTTTTTATATATATTTATTATTTTTATTATTTAAAATTTTTTTCAAGTTATAAAAAAATAGTTTTTCTTTTAATTTATTATATATAATTTAAATTATTAATATTGCTTAATTTTATTTTTCAATTAAAATAATATTTAAAATAAAATTTGTTTTGCATGTGAAATGTTTTTAATTTACTTTTAATTATTTTTCAAATTTATTTGTATGTCATTCGAATTTTTTTTTGTATTTATGTTTATTTGTTATATTAAATTAAAATTAAAAAAAGTTAAATTATATTTAATTTTCTTTAATAAATTTTTTAATAAATTTTTATAAAGTTTTATTATTTTATATTTTGTTTTATTTTTTTATATTTATTTAATATTACTCAATATATAAATGTTAAACAATAATTATAATTAGTTATCAATTTATTTTCATTTAATACAAAAAAATATTCGATTAGTTTTTATTCATAATAAATTTTATTTAAATTTCTTTTAATTGTTATTAACATTTTTCTTATATTATAATATTATTGAGTAAAAATTTTCTTTTGAGTTAATTTGTTTTTAATTCCTAATTATATTTAAATATTTTTTTCTTTGATTTTAAAAAATTATATATTTTTTGTAATAGTTCGAAAAATTTAAATTTTTAATGTTAATAAAATTTTTATTTTAAAATGTAATATTTTTTCCACTTTACTTTTAATAATTTTCAAAGTTTTTTGTGATTAATATAAAAAGTATATTTTTTTAATTTAATTCGAAAAATTAAAATTTGTCTCCTCTTATTTTTGTAGTAATTTATCGCTTTGAATTAAATTTTCATTTCCTGTTATTTTTTTCTAATTTACTTTCAACTATTTTTAATTTTTTTTGTTTTATTTTATTTGAAAAGTACATTGTATTTAATTAATTCGCAAAATTTTAATTCTATAAGTTGTTTGACTTTATTTTTAAGTATTAAAGTATTATTCAAATCATTTTTTTATTTGTTTTTTTTTTTTGTATTTAACTAAAGCGTAATATTGAATTGTTATTTCGTTTACTTTTAATTATTCTATATTTAAGTCGAAAAATTAATTTTTTTATGTAATTTAATGCTTAAAGTTAAATTTTTAATTCAAGTGGATTTTTAATTCAAGTGCATTTTTAATTCAAGTAAAATTTCTTTAACCAAACTCTAAGTAATTTTCAATTATTTTTATTTAATTTTAACAAATAAATATCGTATAACGTGTTTTATTAATTTTATGCTTGGAGTAAATTTTTGTTTTATTTTAATTTTTCTTTTCCCAATTATCTATATTATTTGTAAAAGTGAAATTCTTAATGCTGTTTAATTTTCCTTGTATAATTTGTATGGCCTTAGTTTTTAGTATTATTAAAAAGATATTTTTTTACAAAGTTTTTATAAAAATATTGATTTTATAAATACATAAATCTTAAATTTAAGTTATTCAATAAAATAAATAGAAATAACTAAATTTTAATTTTTATAATTGTAAGTAAATGATTCAATATTTTTCTTTCATATAAAATATATGCAAAGCATATTTAAGCTAAAAATAATTGTGATTTTATCATAAAAAATCCATAAAAAATTGAATTTAACTTCCTCCGTAACTTATTTTATTATGCATAAATTCACAATTTGTCGTCAACAAAAAAAATCATTTGCATAAAATTAGCCACTAAAAGGAAGCCATTAATATCGCTGGCATGTAAAATACCTGTATGAAATATTATTATATTCAAATAATTTCAATGAGAATTTGCATTTCACATGCCATAAATGTGTACGTGAAAATACAATGAACTATAAACTTTTTTTGCAATATTTTATTGCTTTATGAGTTATGGAAATGCATACTTGCGTATGTATTGTATACAAACATACAATAGTACTAAATACAACAACAGTCGAAAGTGCTGTTTTTCATTACTCATACGCCATGTCGTCGTACACTGACTTTTGACGTGTGCGTGTGGTGGGCTGGCAAGGTGGCTGGCTTAGCAAAATAAAAAAAATAAAATGCAGGCATTCAATTACAAAACAACAACGCATTTTCTTTATATCGTATATATATATATCAAAATTGATATGATACGTATTTGCCTGTGTAAGTCTTTGTAGTTTAATTGAAATATTTCCCTTTTGCATTCTAAAGCAATTTGTATATTGATATGTTTTTGCTTATTTTTATTATTACGTGTTTTGTTTTTCTGTTTCTATGCAACTATTTATATGGTGCGAGTAATTGCCATTATTTTAATTGCTTGTTTAATAAATGTGGTATTTACTGATGTTTGAGTATTTCCTTTTTTTTGTATTTTTTTCCACGTAGTGCCTCAACCTCGCGAAAAAAAATTTCTTTTCTTTCCTTACGCTGGCTATTTTTTCTAACTTAACGGCTATTTTGGCGTTATAAATATATTATTTTTTAATTTTAATTAAATACTTTCCTTAATTAATATTTTTTTAAATATTTTTTGTGTAATTTTTTTCTTTTTTTTTAATTTATGTACTTTAAAAATTTGTTTTATTTTAAATTTGCTGTTTTTTTTTTATTATTCAATATTTGTTTGATTTTTATTTAATTTTTAATTATTTAGTTTGCAATTTTATTTATTTTTTATTCTCCATTATCCCCCTACATAAGCTTGCGCTTTTACTTACGTGTACTCCTCTTCATCGGACATGGTTATGGTTTGGGATTAAGAAACCTGTAAAATAAAGGAATTTATATATTAGTTAACTGGCATATGTATGTATGTGTGCATACATTCTTGCATGCGTATGCTAATGCTATTAATATTTTAGTTATTTTTTTATTTGTATTTCTCTTTTGTACAATTTCATTGAGATTTTGTGATTAAAGTGCGCTTTGGCATTTTCCAAGGATTTGTGGTTGATGAATATTTGCATTGATATGCATTGATTTCCAGCTTTAATTGTAAACCAAATAAAATTTGATTTCCTCAGTAATTTAAAGGCTTAATTTTTTATTTAAACGATTTATACTGGAATTTATTGTATAGTATATGTTATTCTAATATATATATATATATTATATTTTATGTTCAAATATACAGATCAAGAGAAATAATAATATTAAACTTAAAATACAAATAACCTGCAAAAACTATTAAGGAGTTATTTAAATTTTAAGCTCACTAAGAGAAAACGTTCTTATTGCAATTTTTAATATTTAACTTCAAGTTTTTTTTCCTAAAAATTATTACAATATTAAGTTTGAGGGTAATTTTTTACTATTAAAGAATTATTTGAGTTACATATCTCACTGTAAAAAAATATTCCTTTTTTTCTTTTTCATAGTTAAAAATAAAATAAAATACAAAAATTCTTTTAAATTCAATCAAAACTGTGATAGATTTTCAAAAACGATATTTATAATATTTTGCTAAAAAAAATATGACCTTCTGACGGTTACAGAATTTCTAAAATTTAATATCTCATTTTGAAAAAAAAAAATTTAACTTCATTTATGAGTGTTAAATTCATTTATTTTATTTATAATATATAAAAAAAATCATTATTTAAATTATTATATTTTTTTTTATTTTTTAAATATTTAATGTAAGTGTTTTCGGGCCACAATATATGTATATTTTAGGGACGATTTACAAATTTTTTTCGTTTTACAATAGTTTCAGTGAGGTTACTCATACGCACCGACAAACGAGTACTCATATATTTATATTTAATATATTCAAAGTTGTGCTAAATAAATTATTATTTTAAATTTTAGGCATCCTTAAATAAAATCTTATTTTTATTCACTATACTCTACAAAATATATTGACAATTTTTTACTTCTTATTTTTTTATTTTTTTCTTTTCTTTTGAAAAAGTAGTATTTAATTTTTTTACAAGAAATTTTTTTGAATAATTTTGCTGACACCTGTTAGCTATAACTCAAGTGATTTTCATCCATGAAACCAAACTCAATTATATCAAATGCCTCATTTCCCCAACCCAGTTGCACATACTATGTATGTAACTCATAAATATAACCAATCAAATAAAGTGCATATGAGTAGTTTACATACAGATGCACACACACACGCACATCCTTTTATACAAATTGCAACGAAAGCCAAACCATTTAAGGTGAGAAGTCGACATAGTTTTTCAAATCAAACTTATTCCAGCAATTTCATGGGAAAACTACATACATAAATATATTTATGCGCATATACTTGTATGTTTAAGTACTATGTGCGCCAACAGAGTGTTACACTGTGCCAAAATGCTTGGCAACAAAATTTCATTTGAATGCAATTTGAATTTGTTGTTATTTATGCTGCCACCGTCGTCGTCGCCGCCGCCGCCGGTAGCAGACTAAGACAAAGTAAACAAATTTCGAAAATGTATAATATTCTTTTATTTAAATTTCAAATATTTACCATCAAAAGTTTTGTGCTAACGCGTCATATTTGAAAAATAAACCGTTACAAGCACATGTTTGCCCACATATACATACATACACGTAAGTGCATACCTTCAAATGGCATAAAAAAGGAAACTCAACCACGAAAATTCAACAGCATTGATTGTTGTTGTTGTTGCTGGTGTTGTTTTTGGGATTTTTCTCTGTTGCTGCTTTTGCGGCTGCTCATTATCAAATATTCCCCAGACAAATTTGTTTGTGTTTGAATAAAATCACTGCACACGTATATACCTATGTATGTGTATTTATGTGTATGTGTGTATATGCATACATACATACATATTTAAAGCAAATTTTCCCGTAATCAACATACAGACAGATATGAGTTTAAGTCCACAAGTATTTCATTATGTATGTGTGTGTATAGATTTCATAACATATTTACATTTCCCATGAGTGTGTATGCATAAATGAAAATTTATATTCTCGCCTGATTGTATTTGACTTGCCACTGTTTATTTGTGCAAAAGTACAAAAATACATATACGTACAATGCATACATACTGAAACACACGCAAAACAACTACAAATTAAATGACAAATAGACAAAGTTTTGTACATACACGTATATATGTATATATATATATACTACGATATGTATTCCCTCATATATGTATGTATGCTTAGAAACTGCTTGAATATTTATCGTTTCGAAAAAATATGCTTTCTTATTTGTGAATATATGTACATTAGTACGTATGTATACATGTATGGATGTATGTATGTATATATTTAAAAATAGATCGTATTGAATTTCCAACAGCTGAAAAGCTTTTTAGAAATAGCGAATTGTATAGAGCAAGAAGAAGAGATAGAGTGCATGTAGAAGACGAACTCTCTCCTTCTCTATATACAGAAGGAGAGTGTATAGAGAGTATAAAGGAGAAGAGTAGAAAAGAACAGTTATATGTTATTACTCTGTGTGTTATTGGGTAAATAGTAAAATGCTCATTCATATTAAATACATACACATACACACACTCATCCACGTTAACTTAACAAACTTATGTTCTTACAGGTGATAATACAATAACAAATGCTTAGCTAAACTTAGTGCCAAAGATATTTTACTTGTAGCAAAAAATAAATTTAATGCGTAGGTGTGAAGGAATTTTATATTTTTATATTTTTTTGGGAATAAATACTAGTATAATAAATAAATTTAAAAAAAAAATGGTAAATTGGGAAATTAAATTAAAAAATTGTAGATATTTTATTAATGACGTTTGGTGAGATTATTTGACTAATTTCTATTTTTTATCAATTACTTAATTAATTATCATAATTACTGTTAATTAATTAATTGATTAATATAATTACTAGTTTAAAATTAATTAAATTATCATTTGGGTAATTAAATTATCAAACAAAAATTACAATTTATAAAAGCATATATTTTTAATGAAGTATTTTTGTCATAAATTATTACAATGGAATCAATTATTTAAAGTAATTACTATATTGTATTTAATTAATTATTGTTAAAGAATACTCGTTGAAAATATGTTTCAGTTTTTTCTAAAGTTTTTATTTTTTAACTAATTTTTAAAATTTTTTTAATTACTTGAAATTAATTATATTATTAATTATTTTCAAAAACATATACTCTTATCCATAAAATTAATTTTTTTCTCAAAAAATATAACAAAAATGCAATTTTTATATTTTAATCCGACTAAAAACAAAGGCTTTAAACAACTTTTTATGTCGCTTTAAAAAAATGGAAAACTATTTTTTTAATTTTTGTAAATTATGTCCTTATTTAGGGTAAAACTGAAGAAATTGTTTTTTTTTTAGCAGTAATTATAATGTTTTCCCTGTCTTGGAATTTCTTAAATTTATTTTGAAAAGAGCCTAAGAAATAATCAGTAAAAAATTACTTTTCTACTTCTACATCTTCCCTAATACTTAAGACTTCTTTTCTACTATTTTCTTATCAATTGCATTTTTGTGCTGCCATTTTTTCTTTTTCTTCTTTATACCAAAGAAATACCAGCAAAATATATTTTTTTATACAAAAAAAATATATATGATTTTATACCAAAAAAAAAAATTTTTTTAAATTGTACCATTCAATCAAACCTAGAATATTTTCCTAATTTTTTTTTTCAAATAAAAATTATTTTAAAAAAATTACTATAATAACTTAAAAGCAAAAATAATTTAGTTTTTAAACTGTTCTAGAAATTTTTATAATTTTTTTGCGACCCTCTTACGCTGTACATACATACAAATATGTTCGCACGTCACGAGAAAACATTTTTAATAACAAGTATCAAATGGCAGAATTCCAAATTTAATAAAATTTACACCCACATACACATATCTATGTATGTGCATGTATAGAAGTGTGCGGCAAAAAAAAAATAACAGAAATTTTCAAAAAATTTACAAATAAAAATAGAATATTGCGTGGGCCGCATTGATCGCCACACGGTTTTTATGCCAAAACATATAACAACAAAAACAATTAGAGGAAAAAAACTTCGTTTTTTTCGTGCCACTCGGAAAGCTTTCTATGGCCTTCGTGCGTCAAATTTCCTGCACAAAGGTGTAAAACAAAATGCAGAATCTAAAATTTTTTGAGAAGAACAAAAATTCATTGCTTCCTTTGAACGCTTATAATGAGTATAATATGTACGTGTGTGTGTGTATGTGCGTGGTATTATAGTATTTGTTGTTGGTTTGTGGTTTTTATTAAATGCTTGTATATGTATACAATATTATCTGGTGTATATAATGTATTTTATGTTACATATTTTCATGTTTTTCAAATTTGTGCCCTTTTTACTTAATAGAGAAAAACTTTTTTATATAATGCTTTTTTTTCATTGTCAGCTTGCACGCACTTTTCTATGTGCTTATGAAGTTGCCATTTTTATTATAATTATTTTTGTTGTTTTTGTTTTTATTTATTTATATATTTAATTTCTATTTATTTATATATTTTTTTACATTTTATGTTTTTATTTTTTATTTAATATTTTTTTAATATTTTTTTTATTTCTGTGCTACATAGATTTATACTCGTATATTTTATTTTATTTTTATCCCATAAATTTTTTATATATTTTTTTTGTCTCATAGCTTCCTTTCCTCTTATCGCTTTATTTCAATTCATTTTGCCAAGGTGACCAACTAACAAACTACATGCGCGTATATACATATGTATGTTTGCATTTTTGTTATAAAATTTATTTTTAAATACACTCGCACATATTTTTTAATTTTTTATTTTTTATTTTTATCTTTTCCTTTTTTCTCTTTGGTAGCGCTGCTGTCTGTTTGCTATTTTTTGTGCGTTTCATATGCATAGGTCTTTGCGTGTTTGTATATGTGTGTATATTTGTATATATGCGTATGCATTGACAACAGCAGCTGCATCAAATTTTTGCTCAGATGATGTTACCTCACTTTTAAATATACTTCTGTATATATATATACATATATATTCTCCTTTGTTCCTATTGTTCCTTAGCGCTTGCCTTGGCTGATGATTCTCCTTGATTCTTTGCATTTTTCGTTTTGGGTATTGAATTGAATTGCTTGCCTTTGTTGTTGTTGTTGTTGTTTGTTTTTTTAGTATATATACATTTTTGTTGTTTTTTTTTGGTTTTCGTTTTTTCTTTTCATTTTATTATTATTTCATTTGTTCGTCCGCTGATCGTTTCGCTATATCATATAACACATCATACCGAGTGTGTGTGTGTGTGTGTGTATCTGTTTGTGTGTGTGTCGTGCTCAGGCCCCGATGATGTCTATTTTTGGCTATCTGCACTTCGGCGGCGCCTGGTATAGTTAGTGCCACACTGAATGCGCTGCGCTGTATTGCCACACCACAATCGAGCTGTAGTGTGTTGTGGTGCGTGGTAGGTGCATACGTGTATATATGTAGATAGGTAGGAAGTAGCGTTGCTGTAGAATTTTATGTTTAATTTTTTTCAATTAACAATTTTCTAAGTAAAGAAGCGTAATTTTTTTTCTTTTATTTATTATAAATAACAATTTTCTGTGTTTTGCATTCTTAATTTAATTCAAATAGTTATTTGTAATATAATTTAAAAAGATATAAATTTTAATAATATTTATTTTCATTAATTAAATTTATTTGAATTAATCAAGTTTACTTGAATTAGTAAAATTTATTTAGCTGTATCTATATATTTCATTTAAGTTTATTTTAATTAATATATTATTTATTTATTTTTTTTTTTGGTTTCGCAAATTATTATTTATATCAAAATATATTTTTCTTGCTCTAAATATTTTTTAATTATTTTATGTTTATTTTAAATAATTTAAGTTGCATTTAATAAATAGTTAAAATTGTATTATAATAAAAATAAGTTGATAATTATTTTATAATAAAATTCAACATCTTTTTAATATTTTTACATTTTTATTTTCAATTAAAAATTAATATTTTTCTTTTTTCCTGCTTTAAACAATTTTTAAAATATTTTTGTTTCTCTTTTGCAAATATTTATATATTTTTTATACCTTTAATATTTAAATATAAATTAATTAATAATTGTTTATGATTTTATTTAAAAGAAAATTTTTTATTTTAATTTAAAAACATTATATTAATATATTTTATTTATTATAATCTGCTAATATATTTTTTATATGTAAACAATTTATACATATTACTTTTTAAATAAATATATTATTTTATATTTTTTATTAAATTTTTAATTATTATTTTTTTGTTTCTTAATTTTCAACACCGTTACTCAATTTCTCCATGCCATTATCCTTTTTAAAACGATTTATTTTTCTCTATATTTTTTACGTCACACACATACACATACACTTTCGCATTATTTCGATAAAAAAAAAATACTCCAATATGCACATACTTCAGGTTAATAGGTCACTAGTATATGAATACGTATGTATGTCCTCTTTCATATACATATTTCTAAGTAGAAAAAAAAATATTTTTCAAAATATATTCATAAGCATTCACAGCATGCAAATTCGCTTTCGTAAAATCCAGTTCACTGCATTATATAATATTTGGCAGTTCTCTTTGCGGAAATTTTCTCAAAGTCCTCATATTTTGCAATATTTCGCACTATTTTCAACCACAAAGCCTTGCATTTGCTCACAAGGATAATAGAAAATATATATTTTTTTAATTTTTTAACTTTTCATTACTTTTTTTTCCAAAAAGAAAAAAATATTTTTAGACTATATTTTCCTCTATGATAATTTTTTTTCTTTATGTGAATTTCAATATTCAGGTATTGAAAACTTACTTAGGGAAAAGAAACAAAATTAAACTCTCTACGATAGTCCGAGCAGCTGACGACGTTGGGAGCGAATGCTGCGGTTCGACTAAACAGACTGACGATCAAGCAAGCAACCAGTGCGTTATGTTGAGGAAATTTTTCGGAAAATTACATTTTCTATCAACGCACACATATGCAATAAATGGCTGCAGCATAAACAGAGGAAGAAGCACAACCGCTTCACCAGGCACCCGTTATGTGATCGTGTAGAATCAGAAACTCTCTCACGCGCTCCGTTGAGTGGGAGCAGTTGCGCACGAGTTGTGAATAGCTTGAGACGTGCAAGTACGAGTGGGACAACAGTTGCTGGCCACTCAGGTGGGTAGCAAATGGCAGAACTAAAAAGGAAAGTGTGGCTGCGGGTGGGAGTGGGTGTCGATCGCTTTGGGTGTTGTGGACAGCTGCAAGGTGTGCAGAGAGGAAGGGGTGTGGAAGTGGAAGTGTAAGTGTAAGTGTATATGTGAAGGCTATTTTCATTAGTAGTCAAAGTAGTAGTCGTTGTTGTTGTTCGCATATCTCGAGCTATCATAAACATATCTGAAATGTGAAATTTGAACGATTTTTTTTATTTTTTATTTTGAGAAATTCGAAATTCTTGTTTTTCACATGCATACACCAATACATTTGCGCATAAATTCAGCAGCCCACCTACGTGTTGCAGTGGAATATTCAAAAATGGCCTACAAAAACAACAAGTGGCAGGCGGTGCGTGCAAGTGTTTGTGCAAAATAAAAACGATTTTGTGCCGGTGGTTGATTGTTTTTTTGTTTTTGTTTTTTTGTGTTTTTTTTTTTGATAGCCAGATATTGGTAGTGTTGCGCTGGCGTTGATTGTGATTCATATTGTCGTCGCCGGGTGCGGCCAATGTTATGTTGGTGGTAGTGCTGGCGGTGGTGTCTGTCTGTTGGTGTAGGCGAAACATTTGATTTTTCGGTTCAAAAATATATTATTTTTCTTTTGTTTCGTCGCAGCCGTGCATACATACATACATGCTCGTATATGAGGTCGTTTAATTTTATTAAAATGCTTTTATTACACACATATGCATAAATTCTGCTGTTTTTTTTTGTAAACTTATTTATTTTTGAATTTTTCCAATTTTTTACTTATACATATATTTCATGGATATTTTCGCTCATTTTTCGGCTGTTTAAAGTATACATAAATACATAGTCATGTACCGTTAGTGGTCACAGTATCGCAGTCATTGCTCAATATGCATTTTCAGCTGTTTGGGGTATACGGGGCGTATACGTAACTTGAAGCAAGCGATGCATGAATAGTCAGGTATAATGGCATACATGCGTTTATTACAGTTAAAAATGTGGTGAGTTATGTGGCATATGTCAATATATGAAGTATATGAAGTTAATTTTAATTTTATTAAATGTTTAATTTTGTTTATTGGTATATAATTTAGTTTATTGGTGTTTGTATGTAGGTATATACAATATAATGTGATTGAAATATTCGTCAAATTTTGATTTTACATAAGAAAATAATTTTCTGAACTAGTTCGAGACCAGTATTATCCGGATCCCAAAATATATATGTAGAACTAACTCGAAGCTAGTGTCATTTAGAACTGGTTTCAAAAAATTATTTCAGGACCGAGAGATTTTACATAATAAATTATTGTCCGAGACTAGTACTAATTAAAAATATTTTCATAAAACTATTTCAGCACTGAGTTTTTACATAATAAATTATTTTCCGTACTAGTTCGAGACTAGTACTGATTAAAAATATTTTCATAAAATTATTTCACTACTGAGATTTTACATAACAAATTATTTTGTGAACTAATTCGAGGCAAGTGCTATTCAGAACTAGTTTTGAAACTAGCTATTCATTGCCAAATTTTTTGAAGCCTTTCTGCATGAGGCTTAACAATTTGTAACTTTCAGTTGACTGGCTGAAAAGGTCAATTAAGTGGTCTGCCGAAACCTCAAACTTTCTGATGCGCAAGCTAGAGAGTTTTTATCGGTCAGCAGCTCCCCTTATAATAACAGTTCTGTCATCTACTGTTTCAACGGTTCTGGAAACTGTCCTAAACTTCCTTCCTCTATAACCGTACCTTAGCACACGCCAAAGCATTGTCTCCCGTAGAGTTGGTAGAGGATCAGGATTATTCTCCCTCCAACATCTGCTTCGAAATCTTTTTTACACAAGAAACTCACGCAGGAATGAATGGGTGAAAACACAAACTTACTGAGAGCCGTAGCCATCTTTAAAGGCGGCTCAAAATTCGGTGATAAAGTGAGCTGGGGAATCCACACGCTGACATTCTTAATTATATGAGCTTGAGACTACAAGACCAATGCAGCAACATCCAAGTAGAACTCATTGCAATCATAGAAGTCGTCAAAATGCGGTTCACAACGACAATGTCAGGATAATCATTTAGGAAGTATTCTGAAAATCAAGCTGTTATTTGATCTCAACACTGCAACAGTACCCACGTTACTACTCGAACGCTGAAGAGTAAGAGGTGTGTTCATACAAACTGCTTCTCAAGGATTTTATATATGAACAAGCCGCTACAAGGTGGAATGACATAACATGCTGCCGCAAAACCAGGCACACATGACCGATATGGGATAAGAAGAGATCACGAAACTGATAGTACGCCACGCAAATAGGTAGACTAGGGACTCCCTATAGAAGATGCTGCAGAAGCTGCAAGGAGGATGAAGAGGACGAGATGATCACCCAACCCTTATGCGATTGTCCTGCTTTGAACAGGGAGAGGTTTCGTAATTTTATATAGTCTATCGAAGATAGCTGACATCAAAGTCATGGATCTAATGAGGTTTATTAGAGAATCAAAAACCAGAATTTTCCAATATTTTATAGCACCTTACCACGTACTACAGCCTCTAACAGGTAGAAAATCGGCGTGATTTCAAAAATAACAAGCTACCCAGTTTCCTGTTTTTATTTTTAGTTTATTTAACTTTAAAAACTGCACAGTATATACATATGTATGGTATGTAAGTATGTGCACTTTTTTCTATTTTTTTTTTGTTTTTTGAAATTGTCATAAGTTTTTTGGCATGCCCATCTTTTAAGCGGTCTTTGCACACAAGTCAAGCGAAAATTTACCCAAAAAAATACACAGATAGTATACATATATATATACATACATACATATGCACATTATGCATTTCGACATATCCGCCTATCTGATTTTCCTTCTAACCTCCTAAACCAAAAGTCTATCTCCGTTCGAGCCCATTGAGGCGTCTGCCAAGTCGTAAGCAATGTAAATTTACAATAATATGTTTGTTTGTTCATTTATGTATGTACTCATATGTACACGTATGTACCATATGTATGTAGCTTTGTAAGCTTTTAAAAATGCCACGCCATTGCGGCCCATTGCATTTCCTTACAATTCCTGTTTGGCTTCTATACTTACATACATACTCGTGCATACATACTTTTACAAGCGGCAATGTGGACCAACAGACCAGAGCTGCAGCTGCTGTTGTTGCTGCAGCTAACATTGTTGTTCTTATTTTATTATTGCTGATGGGCAGTGGGCCAAGTTATGCTCGATTTAAAAAGAAATTTAAAAAAGTCGAAACTAAAGAAATTTACAAAAATAGTGCAAAAAACGAAGAAAAAAGAAAAAGAAACTTTAAATGCATATGCATACAACAAATTTACATACATGCACATTAAAACATTCAAATTACTCGTACATACACACATACATACATATGCCACACAACTGCTTTCTCTTATTGTTGCAATGCATTAAATTTATTTCAAGTTAATAAATATGTTTATTTGTATGTTTATGAATTGTTTAAATTTTGATTTTATACAATATTGAGTAGCTACTGCTTGACCGTTTGCTGTATGTGCAGTGTGCGCATATGCATATGTATACACGTATGAGTATATGCGAGTACTTACTATGTATTGTATGTATGTACGTGTATGTTGGTGTAAATTTCATATTAACCACCGGGAATTGTGTTGAAATTTCGCATATTTGGCCAACGGCTGCTGTGCATTGTTTTTGGCTTCGCTATAATATGAATTTCAATCATTAAAAGTATGCGCACACATATGCATATATGCATATATATTATATTGTATATAAGCACAATTATTTATAGAATTTTTACTCAGTTTTGTTTTTGACAGCTTATTAGCAATTTATTGTTTTTTTTTTTTTAATTTTGATAAAGAATTTTCCAACGTTACTCTCAACTGAACTTAAACAAAAATAAATAAAAATAAAATTTAAAAAAATTAAAAACTTGTTAATACATATTTATATGATATTGATTTACTTATATTATATCTTATATTGATTTCAAAAACATATTCATAACATGCAGAGGGGTGTTTTTTTTAGACATCTGGTTTTCAAGGCTACATAAAACACTTATTTAAATTATTTAAAGCTATTACTAAGAATTTAGCCTTTTAAAAAAGATAAGGGCTTGCTGTAATGTTATGTTTTAAAAATGATTTCGATCAAGTGAGCGCCATAAATTAAATTTTCTCTCCCTTTTTTATAGGTCGTATATTAGCCCCTGTGCTAAATCAGACCTTCTTTACGCGATAATTCGTTCACCAAAGGTTTACTTCAATAAATTTAATTTTTCGTTGACGTCTTGTTGGAACCAAAGGTCGTCTATATCAACATCCTCTAGTTCACGCACGAAAAAGTCATTAAGGCCGTGTAGTCTGCTTTAGAGACTTCAAAAAATGCATCTTTTTTCTTCTTAAATCTATCCTAAAACTAGCCAAGAATATGTTTTCAAAATTTCTGTGGCCAATTCGACATTTTTTAGAAGTTGGCGCAGTTTTTGTGTTGGAGGGTTGAGCAGTTTAGAATGCTCGGGCAGAACTTTGAAGCGGAAATTCCCACGGAATTCCCTGAAAACCAAGTTGGGGAATATTTTTTGCTTTAAATAAGGTATGCCGCAGAAGCTGTGAATATATTGATGAGCAACACACCATCACTCATTATTTATACGACTCTCCCGATCTAAGTAGTTAATTTTCTTGTATGCTCAAATGACTATTTCTAACGCTCATGTCCAATTAATTTTAAATATTAACTGTGCAAACTAACCTATTGCAGCTAAATTCAGCAAAGATCTTAAATTACACCCTTATTTCTTTCAATTAAAACAGTAACTCATACTGAATTTCACTCGAACTTAGCCTAACTTCACTACTTTCTATTCATTTTTGTATGTAAGCAATGAACTTTCCTTAATGTTTATATACGATATAATTAATCAAATATATCTATACAGAAATAATAATTCTAAAAATAATATTTGCAACTTTAAATAAATATGAAAAAGACAGATATTAATAAATATATTTTTACCCAGCTGGAATAGGAAGAATAGTATGCAAAAAATTTAGTTAAATACCAGTATTTTGAAGATAAAATCATACCAGTTGGTTGTCTGTATATAAATTTACCAGTAACGGAAATAATTATGATTTTCACCACTATATGTTGTTGTTGTTGTGGCGAAAATGTCAAATAATTAGAGCGCGAGTATAGGCTATTCTGTATACATATTGTAAGAACATACCAGAGCTGAGTACGAGCAATCAGTGAGGTATGTAAAAGAGTGGCCAGCACAGCGCTGCTCAGTTACAAAGTAAACTCGTTGGTGACAACAACGGTACAAAGTGCAAATAGTTGAGTGGAAAAGCTGTAAAATAAATCGTCGTGTATATCAAAGCAAATTGTTATTTATGAAGCAATAAATAAACCTTGATTGAATTCTTTACAAATAAGAAATTGTGCAACATTTGGTGACTTTCATTTAAAAATGCAGTGATCGAACTTGAAGGAATTGGGAAATCGCCAAGCCGTATTAATGAAAATCTTTACTTTGTACCATTCTCAGTTACGTTCCATTGAAGTGTGCAAAGTAACGTTAATTAATTAATTCCCACGATAACCGAGTGATTAGAGGTTAACGCTGTAAAGTGTGAGGTTCACGGTTCGAGTCTCGCTGCAGGCAAACTCATTTTTATTTTTATTTTCATTTAATTTTTTTGTATTTCCGGTGAAGTAGAAATCCAACATGCCTAAATCAACTGGTATAAAACTAGAATGAGGCTGATGCATAGTCGGATAACTGACAGATCGTAGGACATCACCGTGTTAAGCATAACATTTGCTTATACGGAAAAGAGTTGGAACTAGTTAGTACGAAAATATCAATTAGTTGGACTTGAATTAACAACTAGTAATTTTCTCTACAGGGTATGTATATATATCTATTTGTACGATATATATATATATATGCTCTAAATATGCAGAAACATAGTATCTAATATGGGTCTATTTTCAAACGAAAATAATGTTTAACTAAATATATTTAGTATACGTGTATGTATAACTGAAGAATTTTGTATACAGAAATAAATGAATATATGGTGCCATACATAATTAGTAACTCAGATAAACAAAAATACATATATACTATCCTACGTCGTTAAAAATTTGGCAAAAAATAATTTTGACACGACAATTATGCATTGCTTGGTTTGAAAAAACAAAAAACATAATTCTTTATACTGTGTAAATATTTATAGTAATTGCTGAATATTTAACAATATTCTTGTACCATTATATGAGAAAAATATATGTATATACATTGTATTGTACATTTTCGCAATCATTCCTCAACTACTTGGCAAAGAAATAGAGACAAATTTGTAAATATATTGTAAGAAATATAAACATACTTTTAGACTAGATTATATTGAGCGTGTGTATGTTTGCTTATTATTTAAAAATAACTCACCGAATTTTGAATTTTGTAATAGGACAAGGAAGACAGACACTGAATATATTTTGTAAATGAAAAATAATTACAAAATTATGAAATCTTTAATTTACGTCGCATTAATTTCATTAGTTCCAATCAGTTGCTTGACAATTATTATATTTGTGATAAACACAAAAACAAATAGTGAAATATGGGCAACTTGGTTTAGACTAATTTTCAAGAATCAGCAGGTGGTAGCTGCTTACATACAACATCTATAATGTATATAGATAAAACTACCAAAGAATTGTAGCTAAGTGACCGGCAGACCAAATAGAAGATTCTATCGCTGGACATCAAGTTATCACTCCCACTGACTGCCGACTGCCTAATCTTCTTCTTGAAGGAGAGGAGGCAACATCTCAATGTACACCAAAGATCTCCCCAACTCTTCTACATTCTCTAGCATCTTCCAGGCAGAAGTACAAATAAGTCTAGAAAAGACTTCATGAGCTCTAATGAATGACAGCAGGAGTATAAAGAAGGAAGCCAGGTGTACAGACAAGCATAATTAACAATTGTGGACAAGCTCTAATCTCGTAGACACGTCAACATTATGGCGAAAAACCAGGCGAATGTCCATCAGTTAGCATTAGTAAAGAGCTTCACTTTCAATTTGAACTAATATCATAAGAATAAATGAAAATCCAAATTCATCAGATTTGACCCAAGTATGACAGCTCAAAAGCAAAATAACCATTGAATATGGCTAAAAAACGTACATATATATACACTTACAGCCACAACAACTTGTAACTAGCCCTTCGAAGAGCATGCTGCATAAATAAATATACTTTACAGATTATCCATTTAGCCTTTGAGTTCCCAGTTCTTTCATAAACTTAAATGGTTTTCACCGAAATGTGATAGCGGAACAAAGGACAAACATTTTTTTCTACGCACCTAAATATACAAAATATTCTATATTATATGGAATTTTTTTATTTTTATTTAATTTTTTTTTTTATTATATTCTATTATTTATTTTTATTTTATTTTATTTTACTTTATTTTATATTAATTATTTTATTCTATTATTTGTTTTTATTTTATTTCCTATTATTTTGTTTATCTTTATTATATTATATTTTATTTGAATTTTTTTTATTATATTTATTTTATTTTATACATAAATATTACTTTTTTGAAATTATTTTTTTTTGTTTCTGTTTATATTTTTTATTCATTTTAATATTTTTATTTAATTTTTTTTTATTATGTTCTATTAATTATTTTTATTTTATTTTAATTATTTTATATTTCTATTAATTTTTATTTTATTTCCTTTTATTTTGTTTATCCTATTTTATTTTATTTGAATTTATTTTATTATATTTATTTTATTTTATATTATTTTACTTTATTTTATTTTATATATAAATATAACTTTTTTTGAAATTGTTTTTTTTTTGTTTCTTGTTTATATATTTTATTCATTTCAATTTTTTTATTTTAATAGTTATTCTTATTTTATTTCACTTCCTTTTATTTTCTTTAACTTTATCATATTTTATTTTATTATATTTTATTTATTTTATTTTATTGTATTTAATTTTATAAATTATTTTATTTTATTTTATTTTTTTCTGTGATATTTTATTTAATATAGTAATATTATTTTAGTTGAATTTGTTTCTATTCTTTTATTTTATTTTTTATTTTTATTTTATATTATGTTCTTTATTTTTTTTATTTTTTTCATTTTTTTTATTTTATATTTTTTTATGTTACTTTATTTTATTTTATTTGATTTTATTTTATTTTATATTTATTATATTCTTTTATAATTTTTTTTAACTTTGTTTTATTTAACTTTATCCTATTTTATTTTATTTTATTTTTTATTTAATTTTTGTTTTATTATATTCTAGAATTTTTTTTTATTATTTATTTTTGACTACATTAATTATTTTATTTTCCTGTATTTTATTTATTGTTTTCTATTTTTTTCTCGTTTTTTAATTGATTTTATTTCTTTATTTTGTTTAATTTTGTCTTACTTTATTATATTCTACAACAATTTTTTTTTATTATATGTCATTTTATTTAATTTAATTTAATTCAATTTAATTTTATTTTAATGTATTTTATTTTATTTTACTATATTTTATTACATTTTATTGGGTGTTAGTTTATTTACTTTAATTCATTTAATTTTTAAGTTTTTTCTTTCTTTTTTATTTTATTTCATTTCATTTTTTACTTTACTTTATTTCCATTTTTATTTAATTTGTTTTTACTTTATTATATTCTATTAACATTTTTTTTATTATATGTTTTTTACTCTATTTTAGTTTTTTTATTTGTTTTATTTTAGTTTAGTTTAATATATTTTATTTTATTTTATTTACTTTAATTTTTTATTTTATTTTTCCTTATTTCTTTTTATATTATTTAATTCGTTTATTTTTTATTTTTATTTCATTTCATTTACTTTAATTTAATTTTGTCCTGCTTTATTTGAATTTTTTTCTTTTATTTAAATAAAGGGATTCTTGTTTATTGAGTATGCCTGTATACACAATTATTTATTGAACTCAATTATTTTATTTGAATTAATAGCAATTTACATAATTTGTAAACTTTATCCTGACACTTCAATGAATCAATAGAAAAACAATGGCTAGAAAACAAACTTGTTTATAAAAGAAAATAATTTTTTTTACCGAGTTAGTGATATTGTTAATTTAATCAACTTTTCACCTTTCAACAAAATGAAATTTACACAAAATGACTAATAAGTGCCAAAACATTTGATTTAACATACACAGTTATTTGTTTATCTTGTCTTTAATAGACACATTTATATTATTTGTTCGTTTATGTATATATATATATATATATATATATTTATATTTATATATGTATTTATGAAAATATGTTTCATTAAAAAACTTGTCTTCCTTTTTGTTTTTGTAACTGAAAATGCCACAAAAGAAGACCGTGTTGAAAGGTCAAACGATGAGATGATTTTTTGTTTTTACATATAAATTTTTTACATATAAATATTTATAAAAGACTGTATGTGTTGATATGCAAAAATTGCTTTCGACAGCAACTTCAAACAGGCAAAAAGGATTTTATATACTCGTACACACACACTTATGTATACGTGTATGTATGAATATGTATGAAGTTGAGTAAAGAGGCCTAAAGGCAAATGAAGAAATTGTATTTACCTACAAAATTCGAGTGAACGCCTACACAAATACTAAAAAGCAGTCAACAACAATGCTAAGAATAAATTTCGTTTCCACTTATGTACATACGTGTATGTACGTGTCAGTGTGTGTTTATATTTGTACAATATCACACATATTTTCTGTATAAGCTTTCAAGCATGTACAAATTTCTACAATACAATATTCATACCTACATACACATACACATACTATACATATATGAAATTTTCTTGCTCAAAATTCATTTCGAATTTTTCCGAAAGCAACACATTTCGAAGCGAGCAAATTTTAATGAAACACCAAAAGGCAAATAGAAATAGAAAAGTAAAAAAAATTAAAAATTTAGGAAAAAAAAACAAACTTAATATAAAAAAAGAAATAACAGTGAAGCTGCCAAAATACGAAATGTTTAGCATAGGAGAACTATTTTTGGAAATTTAGTGTACATACATACCATACATACATATGTAGTACAAATATGTACCATAAGTACATACATACATACATAAATAAGTATGGATGTTTGTGGAAATGTACATATGTATGTATGTATTGTATGTACATACATTTGTTTTCAAGTTTTTCAAAAATAAAATGAAATGCTCTCAATTTTATTTAGACTTTCGGTTGGTTGCCTTTTACATTTGTATTTGTAGTTACGTATATGTAGTTGGCCAGCGTAGTTGCTTTTAGCCAGCCAAGCCAGTCGCGCTGTGCTGCTTGCTTGCTTTGTTGCTATTGCTGCAGGCGGTGATTTTTCATGGCGCTTTACCGCTCTTTACTTTTAAACGTATTTACAGTAATTCGGTATGTGTGTGTATATACATACATACCTACATGTGCATGTATGTGTTCATGTGGGTGCGTGATTATGACCCGCAGGCGTCGTGTGAATTTTTAGCCATTTGCAAGTGTTAGCCTGTAGAGTTTAGAGTATTTGATTAATAAAAATATCAACACACACAAGCACACCAACACATACACACACACTTTTTATATGCACACTAGAGATGCGGGCATATTTAGTTGCTGGAATTTGAAAACGTTTGTCCATTTGAAAAAATATATAAACACGAATACACATATATGTACGTATGTATGTATGTATGTATGTATGTATACGAAAATTCTTGCAGTACCCTCATCTGGCATCTGTTCATTATATATCAACTTGTAAAATAGCTATGCCGACTTAAAAATTTATCCGCAGGAAAAAAAAACAACAACATAAAAAAACTGCCTTCGGTTATGCCCAAGTCTTTATACCATTCCTGAACTAAGGTTAGCTTACTTTTAGGTGAAATAACATTCTCGTTAAATATGTAAGAGCCTAGATGCTTGATCATTATTCTCACAAAAGCGAGTCGGTCTAAATAATAACCGGATATGATGTCACCTCATCATCCTCTTTTCAGCTACTGCAATACGGATCAATCTAAATTTACAACCGAGCAGTAGCCAGTCAAAGCCCCTCCAAATGTGATGCATGCTGGTAGATCTCTCGATATACTTGAGATCCGGCATATCCTTCTTCTTCTTCTTTATTGGCGTTGGCACCGCTTACGCGATTATAGCCGACTCAATACAAGAGCGCCATTCTTCTCTTCTTTTCGCCAGTTGGAAATACCAAGTGAACCCAGGTCACTCTCCACCAGGCCTTCCTCTTCCTCTGCTTTCACCAGCGGGTACTGCATCGAATACTTTCAAAGCTGGAGTGCTTTCACCCATTCGGACGACATGACCTAGCCAGCGTAGCCGCTGCTTCTTCATTCGCTGAACTATGACAATATCATAATATAGCTCGTACAGCTAATCGTTCCATTGTCTGCGGTATTCGCCGTTGCCAATGCACAAAGGACCATAAATCGTTCGCAAACCTTTCATTAATTAACATAACTCTGGAAGCTTGTATCAACTTTTCTGTTAACGTTTTCAGACTGACCTCGATTTATCTGTGAAAAAATTCACAACCTATCACTTCTACCTCGGCGCCTCGACATGTCTAATTGTTCATCGATGGCATGAATATTACGAAATAATTATATAATTCGTTCATTTTAGCCACTGAAGTGGGTTTCGGCCGATATCTTTTTTCCAATTTTTGGTTTCCGTCTCAATGTTTCTTCAACAAAAAGTTCTATATTGATTAGATAAAGTTTTTTATTTCATAGCCGAGAGGTTGGACATTAACCGCGGGGGATGACCATAAAAAGTTTTTTCATGTGTTATTTTTAATGTTTTTTGGCCAGGGTTCCAACGCAACGCAAGCTAGCATTTACTACTATCTACTCGTCTAGGCGGCCAATGATGTGCTTATTGAGAGCAAATTGGAAGGCACAGTGATCTGTTAACCGTAAGATTTCAGAGCACGAGAGATAGGATGCCACCTCGAGTCGTCTCTCTGCTCACGTAAGTGGATAGCTGATATCCTACTAGCTATGCAGCTGATATATGAATGAAATCAGTTGGGCGTTAACACCTAGACTACGAGAATCTAAGGCAGATTTAACAGCAGCTGGTAAAATCTTGTTGAAAGCTTCCCCTATGTCCAGGATATGTTTGCTGATCGTTCGAAATTTAGCTTTTTTCATTAGTTGGAGGGGAAATTTTCTACGATCCCTTCTAGTGATTTAAGATGAGGGAAGGTTGACAGACTTATGGGCCCGAGGTCATTTGGTATGTGGTGTGTGGCCTTACCAGCTTTAGCAGTGCAGACTACTGACACCTTTCTCCAGTTTTCGCGCATGAAACACTTCCAAACAATTAGTTGCCTGTTCCCAGTAGTCTTTCAAGAAATCAGGAAACCAAAACTGAGAGGTCAACATTTTTCAATACCTGATGGGGCAGTTCATGATTTCAGAAGAGCAAAAAAGATCTTAATGGGAAATATTTTGAAAAACAACAAAGCGATTTTCGATGTCGATGGTTAAGTAACAGGTCCTACATTATTATTACAATAGTTGTCTTTAGTGATCTATGTCCCGCGTTCTATAACTATGTTTGGATTACGGTAGAAGGTGGTGGATGGTTGTCCTGACACTGTAACAGTCAGTCAAGCAAAATTTTGGTTTCGTTGATTTCATTCTGATAATTTTGATGTAAAATATACTCCACGGTATGGAAGGCCAATTGTCGAAAATGTCTATAAAACAATGGAAATCGTGGAGTCTAACCATCATGCAAACTGGACAGGACGGCGTACAGGCAGACACTAAGCGCTCTTCACGAAAAGTCAGTAAACACCTTTAAGAATTCTTTCTCTGTGAATGGGTCCTTGGAGTCGAAACACCACCCATAGCAAATAAAAAGCTCGAGCTGCCTCGAGAGCCCCTCGTAATGCTGGCGCATCTTAGGTCTGGATATTTTACCAAATTAAACTTCTACCTATCGAGACTCGACCCCAACATACCCAACCTATGTCCAGCATGTAACGAGTACCCGCACGACACTAACCACCACTTCACATTCCTCTTAAAACCAACATACACGTATATAACTCTCATCTCCCTTTGGACCAAACCCGTCGAAACAGCTTGTTTCCTTAACCTTTCGTTAAATGACCTCGATAATTGGGATTAAGTAGCCTGTCCCTAAGCGAGGTTGGAAAACAGCTACAACAACAACAACAAGGGCTGATGATGAGAAGTGGATCACTTATAACAACATAAAAGGAAAACGGTCTTCGCCGAAGGGCAGTGAGCCGGCACAAACGGTCTCCAAACCACGATTGTTGTGTGTTTTGTGGTATTTGCCAAATAATCATCCACTATGAGCTGCTCCCCTTCGACTCAACTTTTAATTCGGACATGTAGTACCAGCAATTTGACCGTCTTAAGGAAGCTATCGTCCAGAAGCACCAGCTTTGGCCAACAGCAGGGGAATTCTGTTGTATCAGAACAACGTCAGATCATACACATCGATCCTGACTCACCAGAGACTTCAAGAGCTTTTTTGGAAGGTTCTTCTTTAGCCACCTTATAGTCTGGACCTGGCAATAACTGATTACCATGTGATTCTGTCTATAGCAAATGATTTGGCTGGTAAAGAATTGGCCTCAAAAGAAGCCTGTGTACCTAAATCGATTGCCCAAATTTCTTGCCAATAGGGACAAGGGTTTCATTATGAGAGTGACATAATCACATTATCTCTAAAATGACAAAAAGCTCTCGAGCAAAACGGTACACATTTGACATAAATCGGTAATGGTTGACTTGTCAGTAAAAAAATATATACCATATAATGCAACCCTCGTATATATTAAAACATGTTTTATTACTCCGTTTTTTTTTTTTTTTTTTTTGTTTTGAGTATAAATCTTGATGCTAGTTAGATATTAAAAGGAAAATTCATAAAATCACGTCTCAATGTATGCACCGACAAACCTATGTATGTATGTATGTACATCTCTGTGTGTTATAGTAAAAGATACTCTTAAATCGATTAGATTGTTGAAAAATAAAATGATGTAAAATCTTTGCAAGCACTCATATATATGTACATACATAAGTGCATACATATTTATACGTATGCTTAGTAAAATTATTAGATATGCATGCTTTGAATAATATGTAAGTATGTATGTACCTATATGTATGTATCCATTGTTGACCATCTACAATAGATATCTGCATGGAGCATATATACGTACATACTCGTATATATGTATATATACTCCCAAATCTTTTTAGACTATGAAAATGTGATATTTATTTCTTTTAAATTCTTTAAAATTTTGTTTCTATTTTTTTATTTTTTTTTTATTTTGATTTTGATTTACATTTTTGTTTTTCTTGGCAAGCATTCTTTTATTTTTTGTTTGTATTTCGTTAATGGTTCTTCCCACACACTTGTTTATATTAAATACTCATTTTAAAATTAAATGACTATTGCTTTTAAGATATAAAATATACTTTTTTAAACAATACATATTGAGTTATATTCGATTTACCTCAGACTGAATTTAAATTATTTTTATTTACTTATATATTCTTTAATTTTTAATTTGTCAAATAAAACATAAATGCCTTACCGGAGGATTTTCTGAATTGACAAGAATAATTGGAGACACCAAGTGTAGCCAGGTGATGGAGTCTTTCTCTTCCTCTGCTTCCACCAGCGCAGTACCGTTGCATTGAATACTTACAAAACTAGAGTGTTTTCGCCCACCCGGACGATATGACCTGACCTACACGTATGCAGTTTAGATACTGTCTATTGATTCGCTGAACTGTGACTAGTATAGCTCATCATTGAACCATTGTATTAAAACATTTATTTCAAGCCGTCTTTCTTGGTCTAAGGGACATCCCTGGGAACTGTGAGGCCGATGAGAACAGTTATAGCCCCGGTAAACTTTGCACATGATGTGGGCATACCTTTTTTTTGCCAAAGTACCACCAGAAGCGCCAACAGCAAATGACAGAGTGAATCCCCGCGCAATTTAGCCAGACAAATATGGTCATTGATCGAAGTGAACAGAACTAAGCATAGCAATCCGCGAAATAACCGGTTACTGTATTATGGAAAGTCATGAAGGAGAGGCTGCTCCTCAAACAACTTTCGCCGCACCTGCAGGGACATAGATGAGAAGGAATCGGTATAATACTACCCCTACTGCTCAGCTCTCAGTTCGGTCCGTTAACGTTTTCTCAAAAAAATGTTCTTCGCTGGCCTTTCATAAAATATACCAGGTGAGAGGAATCTCGTTCACAGGACTAACAGAGGTATCACAAAGGGCCTGAAGGAAACAATATAATAGAGTTTGGCTATTGATTTTCAAGATAAGACATTGTTTTCAATGTCTACTCAGTCCAAAGCAGCACCTGTTGGCAAGAGTGATTCTGCGTTGAATTTCAAGGCTGACATTATTATTGGTGTTAATACTGGTCCCTAGATGGGCGAAATTATCAACTACCTCGAAGTTATGACAGTCCAAAATGAGGTCATAAGTCCCAGATTTGGGTATCGGGTTCGCCATCTCCTGACGTTTCATTATCACTTTAGGAGTCTGAAGTAAGGTACATAATTGATGCTTTAAAACCGCTGATGCGACTGCGGCTGAAGAAGGGTACCCTCTCTAAATTCAATATAGTCTGGGCATAAGTCCGACACTCGGAGAGCAAGTCGAGAAGAAAATCATTTGGCTATCTATTGTGACTGCAGCTTATCAACAACAAATCTCAGTTATGTTTGTATACTGGTGTTCTTTGGTAGACCCTCGATGTTGAAGAACTTCGCTTTGTTGCGGACTGTAGCGAGACGTTGATTCACCGGGAATAATGCCAGAACTCGCTGACGTTGTTCTCTACCACAAATTTGCTTCTTTTATGTCCCAAGGACATACTCGTTTCCGACCATTTTGGACGGTGATGAAATCAGTCTTTAATTTTACGGGTATATCAATCAACTGGGCAGCATTGCCTCTCCAATTAAGGACAAGATATTCCAACATTAAAATTAGGTCTCTCATCCGATACTCTTGTCTTTTTTCCATTGGAGCTGGTGATTTCTTGCGAGACATAAATAAAGTATGTCAGGATCGAGTCTGCCTTGGTTGTGCCATAATTACTGGGGTCTCTGTGAAGGGTGTTGTTATAACTGCACAAAATATTTCCTAAATTGCGTTTTTCGGATAGTTGCGAGAGCGCAGTTTTTGGCCGGAGAAAAATCCAGGTCATTTCCGTATAAAAACTCGACTGTCACGACATGTATGCCTTTCCGCCGTTTAACTCTTGGGCCACTAGTCCGCGGGGAAATCGTTAACTCTTTGTTGTTTATATAGGCGGTAGCACAAATTTTCCTGTAAGGGCTCTCAGATTTTATATCAACAACTAGTTGGTAAAAATTTCGGCCTTGGATTTCGAGGCATTGAATGAGATTAGATTGAGAAGAAGTTAATAAGCTTCTGACCGGATACCAGGACTCACGCTCATGGTAAGGAGATTTCAAGATATAAAAATAAAACAACGGTGAGCAGAGCACACCGGGAGTCAATCGTATTGGAGTTCTGACACCCAAGAAAAATGTGAGGAGTGCGAATGACTAGCGCTATTTTATTTTAAAGCGGAAGAAACATTTAAGTAAGTTTACCAATATTATATTATAATAGTTTAAATTGCAAAGAATTTCCTGCAGGTATTCGACTTCGAGACTCGAATCAGCAAGTTATCCGCTCCTATCTTTCTGCTGACATTCGTTTTTGTTTTCTTGCCTATTTGCTTTTAATAAATTCGTAAATATTGTCAAACATAACCTCAAAAAGAAATGATAAACAGTTAAAAGCAGAGAAATCAAACCAAAAATTTTATTTGCAAATTTTTGAAATACTTAGCTCAATAAAAACCCTTCAAATATCAAAATTTGTACTAATTAGCAATGAAGGAGACGCCAATTTCCACAATAGAACGTAATTTTGTAACACAGGCAGTGAAACATAATCTAGTAAGCATTTTTGAAAGTATTAAACACGCGGTTTTTTAAAATGTATTTTTAAAAAACAATTTTTCCTTTCAGCGTCTCGATGGTCGCAAGAATGATGAATTTCGTAAAATAACAATCAATTTCGGTGCGGACTGGGGCAGTGCTTTGGTGGCACTCGGTGAAACAAAAGTTCTAGCGCAAGTATCCTGCGAATTGGGAGTGCCGAAGGCAACGCGACCCAACGAGGGTATCATACACATTAATGTCGAATTGGGTCAAATGGCTGCCCCGCACTTTGAATCTGGACGTAACTCCGAATTAAATGTGCAAATATGTCGCACTTTGGAGCGAACATTTAAAGATTCACGCTGCGTCGATTTAGAATCACTTTGTGTAACCACGGAGGAGCGTGTTTGGATGCTGCGCATCGATTTGAATGTTCTAAATCATGAGGGAAATTTAATTGGTGAGAACAAATCAATAATTTAATATCAAAATAGAAAAATTTGAATAAATTTCTTGCAGACTGTTGTTCCGTTGCTGCACTAAGTGCTCTCTTACATTTCAAGCGTCCAGATGTTAGCATAATCGATAATGATGTGCACATACACTCGGCAGCTGAAAAGGAACCAATACCAATGGTGCTGCATCACTATCCCGTTTGTGTCAGTTATTGCCTCTTCGATGATGGTCGTTTAGCCATTGCCGATCCTAGTGTTTTGGAGGAACGTGTCGCCGATTCGGCTTTGGTGTTTGGTTTAAACTCGTTTCGGGAATTGTGTTGTCTAAATTTAGGCGGTACCACACTTACCAGTTCCAACCTTTTACTACAATGTGCTACACGTGCTGCACGTCGTGCCAAATTTGTTGTGGATTACGTTAAGGAAGTATGGGAATTGGATAAATTGGCACGAGAAGAAGATAGAAATTCCGGTTTCACTGAATGTGTGCGTCTCAATAAAATCACAGCATTAGCAGAGAATCGCTTGTCCCTACGCCTACGTAATTTCAAGTTACAAGGAACTGACGATTTGAAAGATGAAACTGCAATGGAAACAAGCGGCGACGAGGATGATGAAAGTGAAGAAGAAGATGGCACAGAGAAACCACAAAAAAGTAAGTTTTGAACTTCTTTCACATTATGCTGATATAAATATTTAATATTATTATCTACATTTTACAGTCGTTTCGATTGACTCCAAATCGGCCATATTGGAATCCAATCAGTCTAATATCAAGTGGGTGCCAGACGATGATGGCGTTGAAAGTAATATTGAAAGCATTTGTTCAGAAAACGTGACTGAGGAAGGTGACGAAAGTGAGCGCAGCTTATCACAACAGGTCGAAAAACAAATGCAAAGACATTCAAAAAGAGAATCCAAACGGGCGTTAAGCAAAAAGCATTTGCATGGTAAGCTCACATGCGTGTACTTAGTTGATTGCCTGCTAAATATATTTTTCTGTTTGAATTATCAGATGACGCAGGCAGTGATTCGGAGGAAGAGGCGATAGTTATTTTGTAAAGGTGATTAACCAATTTTAATAAAGCAATACAGTTTCATACTTAATTATTATTTCTTTGTTGTTTTAATTAAGGAATGTTTGCATAAACTATGAAATCTTCAATATTGAAAATCATATCAAACTTTAAACGTTTTTCCCATAAAAAAACATTATTTATTATTTAATATTGAAAATCATATCAAACTTTAAACGTTTTTCCCATAAAAAAACATTTATTTAACCAGTTTTCAGCTTTGTAAGAAATCGAACAATGACTTGTTTATTCAACAGATTAATGTAGTTAGCTATTTCCATAAATGTACTTATATAGATACATAATAAACTTTTAAGAGGTATACTAACTGCACATTTCTCAAAAGAATAATCAATTTGACTTTAACTGATTTAACTTTTAAGAGTTACACTAACGGCACATTTCTCAAAAGAATAATCAATTTGAACACGATTATACCATAAAAGCAATGTAAACTTAGCGCTAAATACATTTACATAAAGGAAGCTTAAAAACTAAATGGCTTGTCTATTATAATATTGCCGAAGTAAATATGTACATATATATCTTGTAACATAATAGCAAAAGCAAGCCATGGAGGCTTATCACCACTTCCTTCAGGTTGTATCGTTGCCGATACCATTTTTCTGATCTAGCTTATTCGAATTTGATTTAACCATGTACACAAAGTAGGTTATGATTTCTTTCTCTTTGATCGGTATTGTCTTGAAGTGTTTCATAATTGTCTGAAAAAGAAAATGTAATATAAATTAATTTCAGTGGTAAAAAAATTAAATTTTCAATAGATTAATGTTTTTCTGAAAGTATATACTATGAAAATTTCCATCAGTACTTTATCTTGCATACTCACGTCCGCCAACTGTTGTCGTTTCATGCCAGGCCTCGTCTGCACCTTGTAATGCCGTTTGTATCGCCTTAATGTATTCACTTGGAGTTGATACAGATCTGGCATAACTACATCAGGCAATTCATTATCTGTCTCATTGCTATCTTCTTCAGATTCCTTGCGTCGTCGTTTGCTTCGCGCAGATTGTATCTGATCCTTATGATATTCACAGATGTAAATGCGTTCAGCAGTTGGATCATTACGTAGTTTTAATCGTTTTTGTTGTACAGTTTTTTGTATACGTTTACTATATCTCGCATTGCCGGCTGGATTACGACAACGTTCATCGTCATCAATAAGACAACATGTACTGTGGCCATCACGAGAATCCTCGTCTGCCGAACTAAACCCGCCGTTATTCATGGCAAGTCACGATATATATATGCTTATTGAAATAAAAAACTTGTTTTTTATGTAGATGTACAATATTTTTACCACTTTGTTTTTTAACACAAATTATCAAGTTTTAACATATATGTATTTTTTTATATACAAATCAATGTCACAATTGCGACGTAACAAAACTTTCGCACTTTAGTTCCCGATATTTTACTTTAACTTTGCCAGTTTTTGCCAAGTGAAATACATTAAAATATTTTGTGGATTAAACCATTAATTATAACTTTTAATGTTTGTGAGCTTGACCCAGCAAGTATTATTTGACAATTTTTGAAAAATAACCTGAACACACAAAGAAAGAAATTGTAATTAAGTAAAAATGAAATGAAGTGGAGAAACGAAACCAAAGTAAATGCCAAAACATGGTGCTGCCACACGTGCATGTTCGGTTTTATCAAACGTGTTCATTATAGCCTACACAACATGAATTTTAGAAAGAATTTATTAATGACCTTGAAGTGAATAATCAGCATTTAAAAGCAAAATGGTTAAAAAAACATGTGTCATTGTTATCACGGTAATGGTGTCCTGTTAATATAAAATTCTTTATAAGTATAGTTGCCGCTTTGGCTTCTAATAGTACTGCCATATTGGTGAAATATAATCTTTTAACGCAATTCGAGCCTCGAATCAACCCTGTGTGATTGAAGTCTTGTTCAAAACGAAACCGAAAACTAAACGCTGATTTCACTTTGCATTCTTTCGGTAGTTGGGAAGCAGTATAGTTGGGTATAGTCCAGTTCGTTTTACAAGTTCGCAAAATCAAATTGGAAAGAAACACTGAGGACTTCTAAAATAGATACTTATCGCCCGCCCTACAACAAAGTAGTAAAAGAAAAAATTAGCAACATTTACACGTTGCAATTGTTTTATTTGTGTTCTTTGAATGATTTTTAAATTAAAGTGGACTAAAATTATTCGTTTATGTAACAAAAATCGCTATAAATTTACAAAAATTTTGTAAAACCTGACCGAAAGCAGAGAAAATAAAGTAAAAGAAAGAAATTTGAAATAAGTGAAGTCGCGAATTACAAAGTCAGAATACAAAAGTCGCGAGTGTTGTCAGTGTAGTGGTAAGAAGATTGAAAAAAAGAAGATACATATACGTAAAAGCGGAAGAGAACGCCGCCGTTGTTCTATTGTTGTTACAGTCGCAGTTGACGTCGTCGACTAAAAAGTAAAGGAAAAATAAAAAGTAGTTAATTTAGCCCTTTCATACAAAGAATTTCCCATAGGAATAAGTTTGCTAAAAATCTACTGATAAAATAATAACAAAGACATAAAATGTCGGTTTTGAATAAATTTACGAAAACATTATCGGCGGATGAAAAGGCAGAGATTTTGGAGAAATTCACAGAAGTAAGTACATAAATAAATAAGTAAAAAAGACAAAAAAAGAAGAATTATCAAGAACTCCCCCACAAAGAATAAAATTATTTATGGGATATATTTGTTTGTGGTAAGTCTGTAACAGAAAATGCAGTCGACGTTGGCGTTGTATCTGCGTCGCTGTAGACTTTTCAACCGCAGTCGCAGAGTTAATGTTTGCACAAGTGTATTTTTAATGATTGAATGAGGGTGAATATAAAATGCAATACAAAAATCTGTTTTGTTTGAAAAATTGACGCCAAAATTCATATTAAAAGTTGAAGCAATCGGTGAGTCATGTTGCTGTTGTCATTACTTTGCATATATGCATGTACATGTAGGTGGTGGTAGTAGATGGCAGAAACAGCGACTGATATGTCTGCTGAGGGCGAGGTCACCTTATGAGTGATGGGATTTAATGCGTCGTCGGAACTGTGCTGCAAAAGCTAGTGTAGACAAGGAATATCTACAGTCAATGGTGCCTGCCGGCATAGTAATAATACATTGTGGACTGTTTTGAAGTAGTGCTTTTAAAACATAAACAAATGCTACTAAATTAATTTCGTCTAAGTACACTATATTAAAATACCTACATATTAAAATTCACATTGGACACCCACAGACACATTGGAAAGATGTTAACAAGGGTGGCACCTTATAAATGAATTTTCTGTACTTATAACCAATGTAAAAATACTAAAAGCCTGCCGCACTCACTGGGGGATGGACTTTAAAAACCGCATGTGCTTAAATGCCAAAATCCTGTTCTGTTTGGGTGGTACAACATTTTTCTGTATACATATACATACATACATATGTATGTACACAAATCTGATCGAAAAGCAAATGAAGTGAAACTCTGAAACACACGCGTTTTTCCTTCCTTTAAACTCCAGCAGTTGCGTTGATATAACTCGTTGCCGGCAACGCCTTTTGCTGCGTTGATTTGACAAGTCGACTTCGTGGTGTTGCTCTGCCTCCGCAAAGTTCAAACTTTCTGAATCTGGTAACTAGCGATTGCAATGGATAATATGTATAGTAGATTTCTATATCTGTATGTATTTATTTTTGTAAATAAATGGTTGGTATATACATTTGTACTATCTTTTATTATGCACAATGTGCGTGCGCTGCCAACTTTGGTGCTGATGTTAGCTGTCAAGTTCAATGGCGTTTGCTGGGATGAATATAAATGTGTATGCAATGCATTATGATGTACATATGTATGTATATAAATATATGTGCTCATATGCATATTTATTTACATATGTACAAATTCTGATAATACCAGTTTTGGCTTTATTTTCGTTATGTAAAGTCCTGAAATAAAGCAACTTGAGACCTAACCTCAATATATCAAAGCTTCCCGGTAAATTTTGCTATATTTCCATAAAACAAATTTCTTACTTAATCAGTGCAATTTAGCTGTTAACAAAAACATTTGCAACGATTTTAATAATTGACTACACTTTGTGTTTTTGTTTTTTTTTTTAACCACACAGCTGCAAATATTATTGTATTGTCAGTGATGAAATGCAGTAGGTATGTACATGAGAAGGAAAGCGTTGAAGGCAGCGAGTTTTATACATCAATTTACATACTCACATATACAATACATACATACGTTCTTAAGTATGCATAGTTAAGTGTACTTGTGCTCTAAAATGCACTATGTACCCAGAGCATTAATGCTGCTTCTTATTCATGATTGTAACTCAATAATAGTGCACACTTGGCTGACTGTGCGCGTTGACGCTGGGGGTGCTATGAGCTGACAAAGTGTTTAGTTATGATTGAGCTGAAAATATGTACATATGTACTCGTATGTACATATTGTTCGTTCTCGGCAAAGCGCAGCACTGACAGCAAGAAAGCCACATGCATACATAGTATGTATGTATGTATTTGCTAAGTGCACCACTTCAAAGTGTTTTTATCCGGCAGTGTCACTTTGGAAATTATATTGAATATTTTTTATAGAATAAATTCAATGCACATTTTTATAGCGGCGCTTACGTCTTGAATAATAAATGCGCTGGAAAAAGCAGTTTTGAGACTCAGCGGTTTGATGCATGGAGATACATACATATATACAATATATGGAATATTCACTTGCATCAGCATGCTGTTATATGTATGCTTTTTGATCCGATTAATTGACTTGAGTCGCCAAGAAGTAGGTACAAATACATATGTATATACATAAGCATGCAAGTGGCTTCTGTCAAGGCGTCTGTTGTATGGACTCGAAAGTTTATTATTTATTCCTTTGTTCACTTTATTGTGTGTTTATGTCAAACATTAAAACGCGTAAGCGCGAAGTCATAAACCGCCAACAAAACCAGTCAAGGTTTTTCATAAGCAATTTACAACAATCGAAATGCTTTATGATAAATTCCACAGAGCGTGAGTACAATCTAAGATATTCTTTAACTTATATGGTACACACGCACAACATATGTACATATGTACATATTTATAATTCAAAACTGAAAATCAACAAAGTGTGTAAACAAAAGTGTAAGTATCAAAGTAGCACCGGTCAGAGGAACGTCAGCTGCACCCATCCAAGCAGCAATCACGTTTTACACGAACATAGATATATAAATAAACATTTGTAGAAACACATACATACATATGTACACATGTCATACATATACATATGTATTTAAGAAATTGTTATCTAGCAGCTGTGTGCGATATCTGTAAATGTATCTGTTGCAACTTTATCGTCGTTTGCAATTTTTTGTTTTTTTTTTGTGAGTTTAAACGCGCGTAGATCGTACGTCCGGCCATCAGTTTGGTGTCAATCAGTTGCTCAGCAGCCCATTTAACACCATCAGTATGCATATGTATGAGAATACTCCCCGCCTCTTTCTTGCCGTCATATTTTTTCTCACATATCATGTTGGCGTCAAACTATTTGGAAAAAGGTTGTTATTACTCAACTTAAATATTTCAGCTGTCACTTGTGTTGCTTCAAACATTAATTCTGTGTAGATAAGCAAATTGTTGTTATCGCTTATCTAATATCTTGACGTTTATCTTCCGCTGTGCGAAAAAATTGGCAATTTGACACAAGCCCATTAGGGAGTTAAAGAAGTTGCGGACTTAACTTTATTAAAATATAAACAAAATATTAAATGCATATACCTACATATGTACATATATGTGTATACATATGCTTCACATGATTTTTAATATTGCCTATAGTTTATTATTAATATATAAAATATTAGATTATGTTTAAATTCGTATTTCCTCCGCTGTTCAACACACCGAAATTGAAACATTTTATTATTTCTCAATATAATATGTCAATTTCTATTTAAGTTCTTTTTCCTTACTGCGTTGTTCATTTATTTATTTAATGGTATATGCATGGCATATGCACAAAAATAAAATTATAAAAATAATAAAGTCGTTAAAATCATGTGGCTGATATGATGGGTCAGCCGAAAGCACCTGACTGACGGGCGGATTTGATTAGCCGGCTGAAATGTTTTTTTTTTTATGATGTGAAGTCATAAGCGCAAAAGCAGATTAGATAAATATACATACATACAAACATACATATGTAGAATAGCGCCTTTTTTATTGTAAATATGTAAAGAAGTTTAAATTTTTGTTTTATTTAATTAAAAGGTTTTATGTTTATGGCGCTCATGATAAATGTATCGATAACAAAAATAGCGATATCACTTTTCGTTCAATCGACTTGGAATTTCCAGTTTCGATTACATTTAAATAAATTGCAATTATTATATAACCTATACATTAATCAAAAGCAGAAGGAGTGCAAGTAGACTGACTACACATAAATACTTGCCTTGATTTACTACCTTAATCTCCTTTAAACCACGAAAAAAAAATGTTTTCTCCACAGTTTTTTTTTTTTTTTTTGTGAAAGGAAAGGAAATTATTGTGGAAACGAAATTTTCAGACAGTAATGTACGTTATTTAAGCTTCAAAAAAAAAATTTTAATATCAAAAAATATTGGAATTTTTCAATGTAGTGAGGAGTTTTCTGCAGCGGCTGCAGTTCGAACTTGTAAAACGGTGCCGGCGATTCTCTTCTATACGAACTAAAAAAATTCAGAAGAAGTTTCAAAATTACAAATTTTTTCGAAGTTTGCAAAAAATCACTTATTGAAAAAAAAATTCACTAAAAGTGAAAAAAAAATGTTAAAATAATGCTTTTATTCAAATGCGTTTTTTGAAGCCTCTAAATTAGAAGTTTCTTCACTTTCAGCTAGAAATTTAGAGGACTGTTTTCTTAAATAAGGAGACTAAAAGCTGACAGGTGTAACACCGTGCAATCAGGGCGTCTCGTCGGATCCCAAAAAGTGAACAAGCTTATTACACCCTTCGGTTGGAAAAATGAAGCGACAAATAACTCGGCGTCTGCACAAATTGCCATACACGAGCAGGACATCGAGCAGGCTAAAGACTTTAAATCTACCGGTTGATGCTAAAACAGCTGGGTTCAGAAGGAGCACAATTTCTCGTCAAAGTTCACAAGGCTGGAGTGGTCCCACTAACAGAACCAACAAATAAGAATAGTATCGGCCGATATCTCTCCTTATTCCAGTGGTAAAGACAGTTGAGGCCCTCCTGCTCCCCTCTTACACACTCCACCTGAGGCTAGCAGCATATCAATATTGTTTCCGTAAACTGCTTAACACCACCACCGCACTTAACGTCATAAGCATTCGGATAATTCATGGCCTTAACTAAAATCTGCAGACAAACTGTTCTGGTAATTTTGGGGTTATAAAAAGCCTTGACAATTGGAGCTTGAGGCATTCTCATTACCTCCGAAGTTAAAGAAGTGGTCTATGTATTATCTGGGTGGTCAACATTGCTCGGTGGAATTTCGAGGTCCAAACTCCGAACAATTAAACAAGAGCCGTGTCCTCTCCCGCTATTGATTATTTTCTATTTTTGTCTATTTCGAAGATCGCTCCAAAGTACAGAGCTGTAACCAAATCTTCAAATTCACTGATTTGCATACTGGTGCTTAGTGAGACGCAGATAAAGAAAGCAAAAATCTGTCAGGACACCTCCTTAAATACCGTAACAACAAACTTTCTGATCTTGCATGTGTACACAGTGAAAAATCTATGCTCCCAGTTAAAGAGCATACGTTAGTGCCAAGCTGTACCACCTCTCAGTCATATGAGAAAACGCTATTTACAGAGAATCTCTCAATATCTTCCTACACTCCCTTCCCCTGAATAACGTGATCGGAATCCAACAAGTACGTGTAGCCCGAGCTGCCTCGCGAGATCCAATTAAGATCTGTATACTGTAGGAGACTCCACTCCTACTTATCCAAGCGCGAGTCACCTCTTTGTATGTCCATTCATCTAACACTCCTCTGGTCTGAACCTGTCGAAACAGCTCGTCCTCTGAATTTGCCTTTAGATGAACTAGTCGACATGGACTTACTTTGCCTGCTCTTAGAAGAGGTTAAGATAGCTGATACAACAGCCTTGAACTGCAACACAAAATGACTCGTGCTTCAGGTGCCATCTTAGACTCGGGACGAACAAAACTCAAAACTACAAATCATCCATCATGCTTGTTTTTGTTGTTGTAACCGTAAAAATATTCTCCAAATTGATTTTCGGGGAATATTGCGGGAGTGGCAGTCCTTGACTGTATAAAACTCCGGGTCATTCCCGTATAAAGACCCGACTGTTACGTGAACTATTGAATTTTAGTCGCCTCTTAAGAAAGGCATAACTTACCGCGCGTAAATTCTTGTATACCTAAGTTGCGGTGGTTGCCAACATGCCTACCCTACTATGTATATGGTGAAAGCACGTAGTTAAAGCCGAAGTACACTCAATGCAGACAAAGCGCTCGAACTGCCTTCTAAGTTCTGCGTAAATTTTACGCAACTAAGGTCTTGACACTGTAACATGCCACATTTTTGCCTCTCCAGCCCGGATATATGTATGCCATACGAGTGCTCTGAAATCCCTTTGGTGCCCGGACCTATCGATATCAGGTTGAGTCACCAAATTTCAATTAATGTTTAAAAAAAAAAATGTCTCTTGCGTCGGAGTCGTGTCAGTTGAATAATCAGTTTTCATTTTAAAAATTGTTTTCTCTCTGACATTTTGCAAAGCACAACATTTTTCACTTTGGAACCAATGGCACTGTTGTCCATGCGCCGCCAGTAACTGACACATTTTGCCGAGTGGGCGGTTGTCGTGGTTTTTTGTCAGGAAATATGAAAAAAATGTGCGCTGCAAGCAAAATGTTTTAAGCTTTAAATTTTCCATTATTCTTTGTAATAGGTGTTTATATGTTTGTATGTATTCACCACCAGCGATTGGCAAAAGTCTACTTTAAGTCGAGTTAAAAAAGCTACTTACGTATATATGTACTTACATATACCATAAGTACATATGTATAAGTATGTTGTGTGTTTTGAATTTTTCTAGGCATATTAGGTATGTATGTATGTATGTATGGATATGTAAATGTCTTCATGCGTGCAGCGCTGCCACGCTCTCGAGTTTCTTGAACTTCACAAAGCGGACGCGACACTTTTTTTATTTTTTTTTTATTTTCAACTTTTTTTTTTTTGTTTTTTTGAACGTCTATAAAATGTCAACCATCAAAAAAAAAAATATTGTATTAATAAAATATATATGTACTCGTATGTATGTTTGTATGTATTGGATGAGTGCATAAGTTCGTGCCCGATTTCAAGTGCAAACTAAAATTGAAATTTTTTGAAGAAAGCACTTTTATTAATCAATTATGTATTCGCCATCACGTTCGGCAATCCACTCCCAACGTTCAACCAATTTACGGATGCCTGATTCATAGAAATCGCGCGGTTTCTCGTTGAAAAAGGTGTAAAGGTGGTTTTTGACGTCTTCCACATTTTTAAATTTTTTTCCATTCAAATTGTTCTGCATCCTTGTCCTTAGAACATCGTCATCAAGCTCAGAAGGCCGTCCACTGCGAGGTTGATCTTCGAGGTTAAAATCTCCAGAACGAAATTTCGCGAACCATTTCTTTACTGTGCGGAGTGCTGGAGCACGGTCCAAATAAACTTCGCGAATATCTTTAGTTGCAGCGCCCACTGTTTTTCCTTTGCGGAATTCGCATAACATAATATGACGCATATGATCTTTTTCGTTGTTCATCTCCCATGCGTCTTTTCACTAAGCAACTCAAATCAAAATGAAGTTATTTTATGCTTAATTTACAGTTCGGACTGTCACCTTTCCAACGATATATAATATGTATATATTTCTTTCACGAGCGCCACTCTCAAACGATTCGTACGGCATCCAGCGGAATCGGGCACGAACTTATGCACTCATCCAATATGAAACACATAAAATTGTCTCGCTGCTGCTTTGCTGTCGTGTCGCATTGCTTCGACAATTTCCTTTAGTTTGCGCGCTGGTGACATTCTGTCTAACTGCCGTCACGTCTCTGCAATCTTTGGTTGTTGTCAGTCAATATGCCAATATGGAGGCGCTGGCGGTGGGTGTGGGTTTTCATTTTTACGTTAGATACATTTATTTATTTATGTTTGTATATATGTGTATACTACATTGCACTACTTTTTATATGTCAATCTGCATGTACATACATATATACATATATAGGTATGTACAATATTTTCTATTTCAAACCGCAGCTACTGTGCGTGTACGCGGTATTTTTTGTTTTTTTGTTTTTTTTTCGCTGACACGCGGTTAACCACAAATACAGCAACACGACACGCGGCGCTGCGGAGCGTCGGTGGGAGGTTCGCACTGCCTGTGCAAATTGTTGTTGAATATTTTTATTTTATTTATTTTATTTTTCACCTTTTATTTCATAAGTGTACTCTGCAATTGTATATATGTATATGTATGTATATGTAGTTATGTTGCAACGGTTTATTTGAGTGCGTAATGTGTCAAATATCGCTGTGTTGCTTATAAATATATAATACGAGTATCTCGTATGTGGTATTTAGGCCACTCAATGCGCGGTTGGGTAAAAGTGGTTGGAGAAACTTTCCGTGTAAAGACAGTAAAGCTTTGGTTGACAAACATAAATCATTGATAATGTGTAGGAATAAATATTATTGTTTTTTTCCTCTTTCTGTTTTGTTTGCTGGCAGCGTTTGTCAACTGTCAAATGTCAGAAATTCGGTATGAGTCACTGAAATGTCAAAATGTAGCTCTTTGAATGAGAGTTAAACCGCCGCTCTCGTGATCGTATTAAATGCTAAAAAGCAACATTTTTTCCAGCAGCAACATTTTCCTGGCGCAGTTTCAACGTAGAACTACTACTGAATAACTACAGTCCCGTAGGGCATTTCGCAAAACACACAAAACAGTTACTTATACTTGGTAAAAGAGAAGTGAGAACTCTTGTAGACGTTTAGACGCGACGTCGAAACGTAGATAGGGTAGAGTGTAGAGAGGTATTCTAGGTCAACGAAGAAATGAAAATCCTTGAGTATATAAAATCCTGTTCGTGCAAAGAACCGGATATCGTAGGAATTTTATCTATCCAGAATCGATTCCTACCTTTTTTATGACCTGGTAATCCTATCTCTCCAGACTCGTCTGCTTCTGTGCTTATGACCAACATGCACCGAGTCACGACATAAAACTAACAGCCTCTTTACATGTTACCTAAAACCGACTCGTCGAACACTACACTCTGTTTGGCCTTGGTTTGGCATCTGCCGACTAAGCAATCCCTAATAGGTGAAGACAAAGTCAGTCGAGGTTATTATCTATATCGTCGAGGTCATCTCACAGAAGACGAGCTGTTTCGACGGGAAGCTGTGTGGTTTTAGATGAGCCAGCTTTAGTGGACATACAAAGAGATGGTACTGGCGTACAGAGATTCATTGCATGCTTAACGTACGTTAAGTAATTCGGTATCGAGCCTGGATAAATATGTAGTTGAGTCTGCTTAGTATCCAGGCCATAAATTTACTGGTATTACTCGGGTATCGTGTGGCAGCACGAGCTCTTCGCGTGCTGTGGTTGGTGCGTGCTATCTTGAAATTGACCAAAGTTCTGGTGGAGGCGTCGGAAGAATATCGATTTGTCTACCAGTTCCGCCAGCTCTCCATTCCTGTACGGTTATTTGATAGTCTGGAATGGCAAAGATTGTGGTGCGCGTTAAAATTGCTCCAAGCCGTACGTACATATATATTGAATACATCGAGCTCGACATCACCCGACCGGACGGATCATTTGTGGGCGTTGTGGGGTGTGTAAAATGAATCTTAAGTCACCACCATTGCCTCGCTCGTGATGCTTACGTTGACACCGGCACGGCTCAGAAGATCTAAGTGTCCGTTTAGCTTGGTTTTTTTGACCACAGTTATTAAAGAGTTACTCCCATCTCATGAAGTTCACTATCTCCTTGATCTTTCCCAGCATTCCGTTGCGTGAGCGGTGAGGGTGTAATGTGCAGATGTGGTGTATTGCAGTTATATCTTCAGCTAAGTGCGTTGCAGCAGGTGTGTTGTGATTGGCGGCGGTGCGAGAGTTCCTACAACATGGAACAACATAAGCATCACTACCCTCACGAGTGCTGCGTGGGCCAAATCACATGCGAAGGTAGTACCAGCCAGAGTTTCCTGTGAAGGAAGCACAAAATGTAATGTTACCGACAACTATTTTTTTTTTTAACGAGCTTTTGTACTCGTTGCTCTTCTACCAGAAACTCGTTAGTTACAAAAATAAAAAGAGAAGCGTCTTTTTTTTGGCCTCATAAAGGGAAACTTGTCTAAGGATATGCAAATAGAAAAGCACAAAGCAACTAATTTCCTTTAATCTACTAACAAAACTTCCTTTTTCCTGTCACGCCAATAACTTTGTCATGGCGCTATGCCAACGCTGGCGTTTCTGCCGTCATTGTCACTTGTCGTCATGCTTGACCCCATTGTGTACTATTTACTGTTTAGCAAATTGCTCTTCGTTGTTAACATAACATGCACACTCGTAAATGCATACATATCAACATACATACATAGGTATATTCAAACAAACAATTTCGTTTAGTGCTTTTTTCACACGTTCTTTTGACGCTGCCTTTCGCGCACTCGCGTTTTGCTTGTCGCGTGCTGAATTCCTGCCATGCTTCGGCTACAAAATACTCGTAGACCACACCATACCGCACAGCTCGCTCACTCGCTCGCTCCACCTCAACGGCGCGGCTGCCTCATTCAAGCGCGACCATTTGGCTTTCAGCACAATTACAACGGAACAACGGAACAACAACGCAACACCGCAATATGCCACATACATACCTCGTGCATTATTGGGACTCGTCGACCGTGTTGACTGGAGGTTGTTGAAAGAGGTGATAATGAGTGGGAAAAAAGGCAATAAAATAAATAAATAAGTGTATAAAAACAAAGAGACGCTACATTCACGCCTAGTTCAGCTTGTGGGAGCCCTTTGCACCTTTGCTTTGGGGACCTTTGTACAACGGCTTGCTCTCATGTGTGCTGTGCCTGTGTCTGTGCTTGTTAACATTGCTCGTCGTCAGCTGTAATTTACTGACTTGTTTTACGTTCTCTTCTTCATATTCTTTGGTTTTTTTTTTTTTTTCTAAGTAATTCAGTTGTGGAATTTGTTGCCTGCTGTCAATTGGATATTTGTGTCACTGGAATTGGCAGTGAAAAGTCGTTTGTTTTGCGCGTTGTTAGACTGTTAGACTTGTGTAATCACCCGCTGCGTTAAATGCAAATTTTATGTGACCGCACTCTGGTGTTACGCCTGCGCCATGGGAACGTGATGCGCCTGTCAACTGCGTGCGAGGCGTGCGAGCGTCGTCTTACTGGGGCTTGTTTGCAGGTTAGCTTATGAGCTGTGGGAATTGCTAACGGCGTAGTTGAAACTAGTTGTCTGTCAAAGCACGCCTGCACTATACCCGCCAACTTATTGTGACCACGTACATACTCGTTATATGCATATGTATGTACGAGTACATGCAAATGTGTCTTACTCAATAGTCATTCGCTCGTTTGTTTGTGACTTGTGAGATTTACGTTTGCAGCGTCGCATTTTAAGCTTGCTCTATTTTCGACAACTTTCCGTTTCATTTTGAAGTTGTTTATAAACATTGAAGTTTAATTCCATTTCACTTGCACTAGTTGTACTTATCTTCATGCATATATTGGTCACATACAAGCACACAAACACATTCTTTTTGGCTCGTTTTGTTTTTATCACTTAAAGTTGTTGCGAACGACCTTCTGGTATTGTCTGATTACACTAGCGGAGCACCCACTTGAAGTACCTCTACGAATGGTTCAAAATTTAGAATGTCACGGGTTCAGATCCAGGCCTGACAGAGACCTAAACAATTATAAGGCAACTGTTGGAAACCCATTAGGCGTTCGTAGGCGGCTTGAAGCTTTTCGTCGTGGAGACACCTAAAGAGGCTTGATCCTCCTCCACCTCATCTTTCGAACGGAGTGAAGGTCTTCTTCTTCCTCTGCTTCCACCAGCTGTAGTGCTTTTATCCATCTAGCCAACATGACCTAGCCAGCGTAGACACTTTCTCTTAATTCGCTGAACTAACGTAAGTCAATTCCGCCGTTCCACCGTCAGTTGTTGTCAGCATCCAGGAATTCGCACCATCTAGTAGCAGGAGCAACTATTGGTACTTAGTTTGGAATTACCTTATAATCTAAACGGAGTTAGGTCGCCTAAAGGGGGATAGCCGTTGATCGGATAGAATCCGATACAACTCCGGTGCGTAGAACCCCGCTGCGTGAGAGTCTATTCCGCTGGTCAGGATGGTGTAGCGACAGGCTTTACCGAGAGTTCGTCAACACCTTCAGGAACTTCCCTTGCAGTGAGTAGCGTTCTCGGAATCCTAGCATCAGATATTGCAGACGAAAGGCTCAAGCTACATCGAGAGCCCCGAGTAAGATCTGGATATTGTATTCGACTTAATTCCTATATATCCAGACTTGATCCCATCGTATGTGCACCAAGTAATGACACCCCGCAGACGCTAACCACCACTTTGCATGCCCCTAAAACCTACTGACCTAGCCCCTCTTTCCCATCCGATCCGAACCGTCGAAACAGCTCGTTTCTTGGACCTTCCCTTAGATGACCTCAATGTCTTGGACCAGATTCGGCTGCTCCTCAGCGTGGTTGGTGAACCGACACAACAAAACCTGTTGTCAAGAGGGGATCTGCGTTGGATTTCAAGGCGTACAGTGTTATTGGGTATTAACGTGTGTGTCAAGATAAACGAAATTATCTACTACTTCAAAGTTATGGCATCTGCAGTGGTGAGGAAGGCAAGAAGCGAATGCGCTCGTTCCCTACCAGACCCATACGTTTCGATTCCTTGTCTAGTCTATAGAGAGCAGAGCTAACGGCACGGTTGTTGAAGCCAAGGATTTCAATATCATCAGTATATGTCAGTAGTCGTCTATTAAGCTCTCATGGGTTCAAAATTTGGGGCATGATTAAATTTGGTCAATAGTGGACTTATCCGGCACAGTCTACTCGATGAAGCCTCATATGCGACATTGAGGAGACTTCCTGTATGGCATTTAGTGCAGATTGTAAGTTGACCATTTATGTGGATTGGTCAGGGCTCACTCAAGTGCCAGTCGTTAATCACTCAGCCGACCAAGATTCAGTAGATTGACCACCGAAGACATTCCCTGCGGGGGGCGACAGCATTTAGAAGAAATGTATCCTCTAAATTGGTGTTGTTGGCGGAGTTCGAGGCATCCTCAACTCGCCTTCATGTCTAAATATTCATGTAAAATGCGATGCTCCTTCTCAGTTGAGTTGTCCACAGTCTGAGCCACTTAGAAAATCATTACTTCACCATTAAATATATATATACCAAGTTCCTTTATAATTTTTCAAGTCTTCCCTTGGTTTCAGTGATAGATTTCTTACCTAATTGTCAAAGGTTAGCAAATGACAATTGACGTGAGCAGTGTTGAATTTGAAGTTACTGCGCGTCAAATTTAAGGAGTTAAAGACTTATCAATTTGCCCTCATATTAAGGCGCACACCACAAATGGGAAGAGAAACTAGTGGGAAAATCAGTAAAAAATTTATAAAGCGATAATTTGTTTTTCCTCATTTCAATGTCATTCCAAAACTTTTTAAGCGATATTAATTAATCTTTTTTCGGCTGCTACGCGGGTATCTTATCAGAATTGTATTTCATGAATTTTTAATTACGTTGCCATTGCAAGAATATTTCTGTTTGTAAAGATTATTGAAATTTTATCAAAGAATCCACAAATTTACATTTCGCAATGAGTTAAACTTTGCGCCGAGAGTATACACTGGGAGCTGTCGTCTCACCTTAACTTTCCAGAGGCAGTTTGTCTTGAAAGAGTTTTGCCATTGGAAGAAGAGAGAGAGTTAATAACAATGGAAACTTGACGTCGTTCAATTAAAGATTCAATTCTAGGCAATACTTCCTTTTTGATGACAGACATTGATATAGATGAAGAGTAGGTTGGGCTTCAGGCAGTAAATAAACGAAAAATTCGGAGACAGACGGCAATCCCGAACATTAGGGCATTTGAAATCAGTTTAAAACGCTCAAATGATGGAGAGCGCTTCGAGATGTAAAATTTAAACTAGCACTGAGAGAATACCATCTTGTTCTACCGAGAACTGTCTACCAGATTATATTTTCGGGCGAAGCCGATCAGTCGAAGATACCTTCCTTGCCCAAACCAGCGTTAAAATCGCCAACCACAATTTTGGACAGCGAAAAAAACAATACTAATACATACATACATACATTTTTTTCTGTAACTTTACTACGGAATATAATTTTTTACCGATTCTTAACGACATTCGAAAAGACTTTGACCTGATTTTGTTGCTCTGCAAAAAACATCGCCAACACTCACTCTCCTATTGTTATTTTAATAATACCGAACGCTTTTCAAGCCATTCATATCTGCCAAAGCATTGGCAAACCATTCCAGTCGAAATTTCGAAATTCGGTTTGAAATGTTAACTCGGCTGAATCATTGTCAGCAAACTTATAAAGGCACAAGAAATAGGAATAGAAAAATTAAAATAAAAAATATCTATACTGAGAGGTGGCAAATGGCCATATCATATTGTAAACAAATTAGCGATTTTCTTACTCACACACACACACACACACACAAGCACGTTTACACAAAAGGTGAAACAATAACAACTAACAAATCCGCAAAGACAAAATGCGAACCTCGTCGTTGGCTGAGTTGCAAAGCCACAGAGAGAGAGGAAACGGCATAGCGGCAAATTCTTAACGAGTTTGAGAGGAAAAAAAATAGTTAAAATAACAAACGGCAAACAGCGAGCAAAAGCGGCGGTTAGAAGTGGAATTTAATAGTTGGAGCATATACATACATACATATGGGGAAAGTGATGTCACGCCTGCCTGTTGGCAAGCCCAACGACTCAAGACAAGCACACAACTGTTGTTCTTTGCTTTCTTTCTTTTTTTTCATTTCTGTCAACTTGATTGCACAAATCAGCGAAACTTGAACAAACGTTGGGTTAATAAATCAAGGTAAAGCAAGACACTACAGCGAGTACAGAGTCGCCGAGGTGATTGCATTGCAAGCTAAGCAAAAATGAGTGGAGAAGAAGAGAAGTGAAGCAATGGCTGGCGGTCATAATGAAGTTGATAAGTCATTGCGACGTGCGCGCGAGTCATGCAGCAAAGCCGTGAAAGAAATAATAAAATATGCAATATTTGCCATAAGAAAAATGAATAAAAATGATATAAAAGTGAATATAAAAAATTAAATGTAAAAGAAACAAATATAATAAAAAAATTCAGACAAAATTAAAAACATTAAAATTCATAAAAATAAAAATACAAGAATAAAAGAAAAATTACAAAAAAATAAATTTAAATAAAAAACAAAAATAAAATAAAACATAAAAAAAACAAAAATAATATGAAGCATAAAAAATAAAATAATAACAAAAAATTTATCAAAAAATATAAATAAAACCCATATAAAAAAATAATAAAAAAAAAACAAATAAGACAATATAAAAATCAAGTAAACAAATATGAAAAATTAAATTAAATAAAAGTAAAAAAACGATGTAAAAAATAAAAATAATAAAAATTAAAATATGAATAAAAAATTAAAAAAATATAAAATATGAATAAAAAATTAATGAATATTAAAATAATAATGCAAAAATAAAAATAATAAGAAGAAATAATAATAACGAGATTGAAATAATAATAAAAAAATAAATACAATAATAAAATAAATAAAAATAATAAAAAAATAATAATAAAATAAAAACAATAATAAAATAAATATAATAATAAAATAAAAATAATAATAAAATGAAAAGAAATAATAAAATAAAAATAAATAAAATAAAAGTAAAAATTATAATGAAATAAAAATAACAAATATACGAATAATAAAAATAATAAAATATAATAATAATACCAAAAATATAAAAATAATACAATAATAAAAAAATAAAAATAATAATAAAGAAATAAAAATAATTATCAAAAAATAAAATTATAAATAAAAAAATAATATTTCTTAAAATAATTGATAAAAAGGAAAATAATAATAAAAAATAAAAATAATAATAATAATATAAATAAAAATAATAATAATAATATAAATAAAAATAATAATAATAATATAAATAAAAATAATAATAATAATAAACATAAAATAAAAAAAATAAAAAATAAATAAAGTAATATTAGAAAAGTTAAAGAAAAAATTAAAATTATAAACAAATAAAAAACAATAAAGAATATATAAAAACATAAAATAATATGAAAGTAAAATAGTAATTATACGAAAATAAAATTATATTTAATTATAATAAAAGGTTAAAACAATAATAATAAAGATATAAAATATACTAATAAACAAAAAATTAAAAAAATATCTAAAAGGAATTAAATAATAATATTAAAATAAATAAAAAACACTGAACTAAAATATACAAATAAAAGAAAAAAATAGAAAAATTAAGAAAAAAATGAATAACTAATTATAGTCAAATAAAAAGAAATTAAATTAAAAATAAAATGCAAGAAAAAAATTAAAAAATTAAATAACCAAATAAAAAGAAACTAAAATAAAGTAATAAGAACATAAGTTAATAAGAAAAAATAAACACTGAAAAATAAAAATTTAAATTTAATTTAAATAATATAAATAATTGAAATAAAATATAAAAGTTTGCTTCGAATAATTAAAGATATAAAAAGAAAAAATGACATTCGTAATAAATCAACCACAATTTATTGTATTTATTGTACACGTTTAAAAATAGGCAGTGATATATGTACATATGTTCTGACCTTATCTTTAAAGCGAAAGCCCCCTATAACGTTATACAAGAATTACACACATTGTCTGATAATATATTGCATGTGAATAAATCTTTTTCTTGAAAATCATGTAACATACTTATGTATGTATGGCGTTGCGCCTGCGCAATGTTTAACACACATGCCATTAAGGAAACATCAGTGACATATTCCTTTTAAATTGCTGAGATTAATATTACTTAGTGAAGAAAGAAGCATTACAACTATTTCTACATATGTATGTATGTACAATACATAGAACAATAGTAAATGTTTAGTGGGAACAAAGTGCACATAAACAACTCAAAGCACATGTTTTCATACTTTTTCTTTGTTTATGAGCTATTCTGGCGTCTTGTTTTTATTTTGCTGCACAGTGGGGTTAGGTGATGAAAATTTTATTTTATTTAATTGGTTTCTAAAAGGAAAACTTTAGCAACCCAACGGGCATTGCTTCGGGCACGATCAGTGTCTTTTTTCGCTATTATATACCAGCTGATAGCTGATAGCATACAACACTGGAAAGGTCTTCTCGAAATGTTCTCGATAACGAAAATTTGAGCCATATTCTATCATACTGCAATTGGTGATCTCTTCCCCTCATCTGACATTCGCATGTAGCACTTTTGCATGAATATATTGTTTATAAGATTTTGTTGTATTTTTAAAAGCCCAACACCACTGTACGCCAACAACAAGCGTCTACGCTTTCATTAACCGCACATAAATTCTAATTAATTTTTCTAGACTAAATTCCTTGTGTGATGTCGCATGAGTCTACTACTAAAAATTAGACTTTCGCACTATATACCGTATACTACTTGATTACATACATACATACACACATTAATATGTATTTATACAAACTTATATTCACTTAAAAAATATGAAATATAAATAAATAAATTCCCATTTGTTCATAACTAAGTACATATGTATGTATGTATGTAGGTATGTGTTTACAACTTTTGCACGCTTCAGCCAAGTCACAATGACTCATATTTATGGTTTTATGCATACTCGTGCAGACATACATACATATATGTACGCACGACAGTATTGGCTAACCACTAAGTGATAAGTCAAGCACTACCGGAGCACATATGTACATTTGCATTCGTACATACATATCTACATATAGTAGAGAACCAGGGAACTGCTTCTGGCATATCAGCTTACTTTGATTACAAAAAAAAAAAAAAAATAAAAATAAAAAACAAAAAAAAAATTACTATAAAACATAAAAAAAATTCTCATAACTGCATTATGGCACTAATTCACGCATATTCGTGATAAAGAACATATAAAAATGGGCACACGAAATATAAAAAAGAAATATAACAAAATGAGCTGACAAGCTTATGAAGCTGACAAGTAAGGGCGTGGTGTTGATCTTTTATGTTTCTTTTTCCACATACATTTACATTTGGCCACTGCAGCGCAATGGACTAGTTCAAAACTACTGCGATTGTATTTTGTCAAAAACTCTCGACTAGTTATTTTTTATAAATAATTATTGTCATTAAAAAAATGTATTATTTTTTATAAAAAAAATAAAATGTTAAACTGTCAGTTTTCGAACTGAAATGAACTAATCTCATACAAGTTCGAAATGAACTAGTCTCATACAAGTTCGAAATGAACTAGTCTCATATTTGTTCAAAATGCACAAAAATGGTAACTAGTTTTGAACCAAAATCAGTATTTTGTTTAATTTAAATGTTTTCTATAGTTTTAAGCATCCTTTGTAGCAGCTGTTTGATTTTAACTCATGCCAGAGATATACTCGTAGCTTTCGACATTCTCTGTCGGGGAATGAGCTATAGGTATACTATATTTCCTAGATGCGCTCTCAGTCTCAGAAAATAGAAAAGATAAATTGGCACATTTTCTCTGACTACCTTGATATTATTCCCTTGTATACTTGCACATATGAACGCTACATATTTGAAAGCTCTTCTCGCACAACACTTCTAGGCGGTTTGGTATTTTGTACGCATGCGTGGGATGTTCTCCATTGGCGGCGGATTTGCCATTACGCTTACTTTTACGCGCATTTCTTTTATGTACACTCTTCACCTATTTTCTTTATTAATTTTTTCCTCGCTTTTAATTGTTTTTTGAAGATTCATATTCAAGCAGAAGCCTCCCACGCAAATTACTTTACTTTGCTATTTGACGCGTTTTAATTTATTCAAGTGTTCTGAGCGTTGTATAGGTCTTTCATACAAAAATTATTTTCAATTATAATTTTACAGTGCCTAATACATATATGTATATAATGTCGGTAATTTCACCAATTTCGATAGAATCAATCAGCTTGGTTAGTGACATTGTTTCGAAATCTGAAATCAGGATTACTCTACTAATCTTTTTTATTAAATAATCTTAAAACATTTATAACACCGTAATCGAGGTTGTTTTACAATTCTTTTGTTTCTTTTTGTTTTTTTTTTGTAGGACATTAATCGTAAAATAGAAATTGGGGTCAGCTGGTAAATAATGTTATCTTACATAAGAGAGTTCATTGTTATGCGTGTATGAATAATAGTTCCGCAGATTATTAAAACTTAATAGCATTATATATATGTACGTGTATATATGTAAATACTTCCAATTATATATCGCTCCGCTCTGCCCAGTTGAATATTCACACGTTTGCCGCTTTTAATCAACAATTATATTGCAGGTTCTATTAATTTATTCCCAATCGATTAATTATCGATTTTCCATCCACTACCGTACGCAACATGTGGAGCTGTGCTTTATCACTTTATAGAAAATTTTGTGGAATGATCTTGGTCTGCGGCTTACAAAATCCAATTCGTGTTAGAATTGAAGCCGAAGGCGAGATGTCCATCGGTGCCGATTTTCACAAGAAAATTTTGTTCAGCGTTGCCGCAAAGCCAACGAAACAATGACGCTTTTGGTGAGCGAATTATCTCGCGTCGCGAGCCTGTTGTGACATGGCCTCGTGGGATTTAACACATCTAGATTAGTGATTAGTTTTTGTGGGGTTATATGAAGACGTTTGTTTGTGTAGTTAAGCCCGAGACGATGGACGCGCGTGCGATCGACTGAAAATCAACATTGCCAACTATTGTATATTAGGTGGGAATATTTATGCATGTGATATATTTAAAAAATCAGTGACTACAATTTTACCGAAAAGCGTATAACAGTAAAGGAAAATAACCATTATTTCTGTCTGCTACTGTCCATTAAACTGTCACTTAATTGTTATCGATAAATGACTTAGCATTAAATCATGTTCGACATCCGGACTTCAATCGTTGATTTTGACGTTTGATTTCAAGTTTTTACTAATGGACACTTCTATGAAGAAAGGAAATCAAAGCAAATGTATTTTGAGCAAACAAGTCAAGTGTTGGCATATAAAATATAAGTGTAATTATACGAGAGTATCAGAAATGGGAATAACCATCACCTTGGTAAGGTCCAATGACATCTACCGGAAAAGCAGGCTATTCTTATTGGAAAACCCTTTATCAAAAACCAACTGTTTTGTCAGCAAGGCCAGCGTAAGGTTTCTCCAAGGTTGTTTATTCTACTTTTAAATTCTTTATATTATATCTTCTTTTTCAGTTAATTTCTGCGAAAACACTTTCACTTTGACCAAACACTTGTGTGCGTGTGCAAATTTGATGACCAAAGATTTTTGCTTTGTGAAGCTGAAACATATTTTTTTGCCACTCATTTTTTTTTTTACTTCAACGAAAATAATAACTAATAACGGAAAACAGATCACATTGGCCAGACGATTTGCAAGTGAAATTAAAATACTTCGAAAAGTGGCGCCAAAAGCGAATGAGCGGGTAAGAAAGTGAAAAACTTTGTTCAGCGTGGCGCATGTGTAATTACTTATTTGTAGAAGAAGCGACGGACACATACAAATAGATCAACAACCAAAGCAAGAGCAAGAGCAAGAGTTGAAATGAATGCAACAATAACAACAACAACAACAATAACAACAGTAACAGCAAAACCAGTAGCAACACAAAAAAGCGGTACACTAATTATCCACTTTCGATTTATGACCAACTGTTTGTTTGTTGCGGACAAAGCAACGAACCGAGAAACTTAATGAAAACAACAACAATTAAGAAAAAAAAATCTATCAACCATCAAGATGAATAAGCAACAACAACAACCGGTCGACGCATCTAAAACTGTTAAGGCAGGCGTACAAACAATTTGCGTAAATTTTCAAAGCCATAAACGAATGTTGCTAGCGTTTGTTGTTGTTGTTGTTGCTGCTGTAGCTGTTGCCCCTGTAACGCGTTGCGAGTGAAAACGTTGCATTCATCAGCAACACTAATGTCACTACTTGCAGCCATCACTTTTTATGCTGTTGTTAGTGTTGTACTTACATATGTACATACGTGTATGTATGTATGTGCGCACTGTCACATTTATATAATGACTTGTCGCCGATAATGATGTTGCTGGCATTGGCGATGACAAACAGCACACGTCTGTTCGTCTGTCTGTCTGTCCGCCTGCCTGCCAAATGTAATTGTCATTTGTTGTTGCGTGACAATTATGTCACTTTTGAAACGGCGTAATGTGATGGAGGCGGCAGGAGGACAGCAGTGAAAAAAAGGAAAACTCAAGTATGCCTCGCTGCATTGACATGTTTGCGTCGACGTCGGCGGCGGGTGGTTACATCAGCGCATGCAGCCGCCAACGCTGCCAGTTTCGAGTGCAATGGGCAAAATAGTTACTTGTTATTGTTGTGCGTTTCCTTTCTCGGCTTAACTGGTTCGACAATTATTGGTAATATTTTTCGTCTTATTGTTTACCGGTTTTAATTGACGCATCGTAAAATAATTTGCCAATTTTATGCGAATGTGGAATGTCATTTGGTAAATGATCCGCTATACGAGTATGCGTTCATCGGTAATCGATAAATGTTGTTGAACTGTTTTTTCTTCTTATTTTTTTTATATGGATTTCACTTGCAATTATTTATGCGCAAATGGAAATCAGTTGTATTGAATTTATTTGTAATATCTTTGTACGAGTATGCTATGTCGGACACTAGCTGTCTTCAGTTAACTGAACTATGTATGTACAGGGTTTTCCAATAAGAGGTGTTATTTTGATATTCAAAGAAAAATGGATGTTTTTGGGAAAATTATCGGATGTTTATTCCATTTATAATGGAAAACAATATCAGCCAAATGGCCGCCACGTCTACGCTTATAGGACTGTATCCTTTTTATGAAATTTTCCATCACCAAATCGCTAAGTGGCAGCTGAATGCCCTCAATAGTTTTACAAACTCCATCTTTTAGTTCTTGAATCGAAGTTGGTCTATTGGCGAAGACATTATCTTTCACGTGATCCCAAAGGAAGAAGTCGCAAGGTGTTAAATCGCAAGATCTCGGTGGCCAATTGCGATCAGATTAAACGTTGTCCAGATCAATACCATCCAATTTTAGGCCATAAACAATCATTAAGCATCACTCGATGGCACAATCAAATCACATTAAATGGACTTTTTCGAAAAAGTAAGATCCAACGACCCCTTCGGACCATAAACCGCACCAAACAGTTACATTTTGAAGATAGAGAGGCTTTTCCACAATAAATCTTAGGTTATCCGAGCTACAGATGCGACAGTTTTGCTTATTGACGTTGCCTTCGAGGTGGTAATGGATCCCATCAGTTAAGATGAATTTTCCATGAAGTTCCGGATAATTTTCATGCATTTCAAGGACACAGTCGGCAAAGACACGACGTTGTTGATCGGCGGGTTTAAGTTTTTGTGTTAATTGAACTTTATAAACTTTAAGAGCCAAGTCAAAGTGCAAAATACGGTGTGGAACGACGAGGAATGGGCAAACCTGGGTTTTCTTCAACACATCGGACTATATCAGCAATATTCTCTGTTGGATTTCAGCGACGTGCAGGTGTTTTATTTTTCGCATCACTAACTTGTCCCAACAGCTCTCATTTTTATTCATCAATTTCTGTATTGTGGTCCGACAAGGTGCTTCAAGACGATCGCCAAATGTTTTAGATTTACGTACCGACTCTGCCAGTTTTTCACCTTTTTTTTAGTGAATTTTAATCATTTCAATGCATAGTTGAAACGTGTATCGTGCCATTTTTATGGCTGACGTGGTTTTTACTTGTCAAATATCTAAAAATTACAGGCGCAAAAGTGTCATCTACCGTACCCCTTATTGGAAAACCCTTTATATTCTAACCTATTTAAAGTCGTCGCTAACTATTTTTCGTCGTTATGCTCCTTTGTTTGTGCACATACATACCTACATCCATATGCATTTTCGTCTTCATTAGGTATATATTTAACCGCTTAAATACACGTATATATTTAACAATGGGCCTTTGTTTTACTAATTTTAATAATTTTAAATAAATATATGTAATTCTTAAAAGCGTTAACAAATAAAGACAATTTTTCTGTGTTGCTTTGGCTTTTGTTTATAGCTAAGGTAATAATTTCACTAATGACAGTTATCGAAATTTTTTTTTTTTTTGCAAATTTTTAATTTTTTTTTTTGTTTTTTTTTTTTGATTATTCTTTTTATTTTTTTTATTTTAGTTATTTTTGAATAAATAAATTTAATTAGCTTAATATTATATTTTCACAGGCAATCGTAAGCCGATGTATAGAGTTAGGTTTGCGTTCATACTGTTTATCGATAACTAAAATTTTTCATAATGGTCATCCTGTGTTGACTTCTACAGAAATTATTCAAACGTTGAAAGAATATTTAATAAATTTCCAATGAGATTCGTCTGAAAATTACAAAATCCTCTAAAAGAACTTCACTCATTAAGCAGTAGAATTTATGTGTAGATTAAAACGAGAGTTCATGGATGTGGCTAAATGTCCATATAGGTATGTATGTATAAGAAGCAGTGATATTTTAGTCTATGATATTTGTTTTAAAATGTGTCACAGTCTTAAAAATGTGAACAAAATTTTATTATAGTTCAACTACCAAACACTTAGTAATACAACTCTACCTAGAAAAGTTTTCAACTTTGCAAAAAATGTCAAATGATTCATACGAAATTCCCTAATAATTTTACCGCGAGGAAATATACTATACATATGTACATTTGTATAACACCCTCAAGGTCTATAGATGAGTTATGCTTTTTAATGAAAATTTTTAGATTACGATTATGTTTCCCCCAGCCAAATTGTCGCTATCTCAACTTAGTATCGTTGCTCAATTAGTAAAAAGTTTAACATAGTGATACAACACTTATTTAAAATCAATTACGACTCATACTTGAAAATACATACTTACATACTACATATCTCCTGCAAGTGGTAAAAAAATGAAAACAAGCACTTAGGCAATGGAAATTCAATCGTACCGATATTAATTGAAGCTGGTATTATTAAGTCATAAACATACAATGATATGAATGATAGGAAAGCAAACATCAGTTCGTAGCATACAGTGCTAAAAGTAAATAAACTTACATACCTACCATATATGCACTTGAATGGAGTACTCTTGTAACACAAAATTTGTAATCTCAAAATTTTATTTAAATTTTTTTTAAATAGTTTTGACAAAAATTTCGTGTTTCAGTGTTCGTGAATGAAAAATTGTCTGAAATTTCTTGAGGTGATATTTTGAATGCCCTGTTATTCCGATAGATGTCACTTTTGAAGCTGTACTAGTTTGACATTTGATAAATAAAACCTGGCAGAGTCGGTATGTAAATCTAAAACATTTTTCGATCGTCGTGAAGCACCTTGTCGGCCCGCAAGACAGAAATTGATGGATTAAAAATGGAGCTGTTGGGAAGAGTTAGTGATGTGAAGAATAAAACACCTGTAGAAGAAAACTCAGGTTTCTCCATTCCTCGTCTTTCCACAAACGTCATTACACCGTATTTTGCACTTTGAATTGGGTCTTAAAACTTATAAAATTCAATTAACACAAAAACTCAAGCCGGCCGATCATCAACAACGTCGTATCTTTGCTGATTGTGTCCTTGAAATGCGTGAAAATAATCCGGAATTTCATCGAAGGCAACGTCAAAAAGCAAAACTGTTGCATTTGGGGCTCGAAAAACTTAAGATTTATTGTTAAAAAGCCTCTCTATCTTCAAAGTGTAACTGTTTTGTGCGGTTTATTGTCCGAAGGGGTCATTGGACTTTATTTTTTCGAAAATGGAGCAACAGTTAAGGTGATTGGATTCTGCTATCGAGAGATGATTAATGATTTTTTATGGCCGAAATTGTATGGTATTGATCTGGACAACGTTTACTTTCTATAAGACGACGCTACTGCCACACAAGCAACGAACGAAACTATCGATCTTTTAAGATAAAAGTTTCCGGACCGTGTTATCGCTCAAAGAAGTGATCGCAACTGGCCACCGAGAACTTGTGATTTAACACCTTGCGACTTCTTCCTTTGGGATCACATGAAAGATAAGGTCTACGCTTATAAGCCAACCTCGATTCAAGAATTAAAATATGGAATTACTATTGAGGGCATACAGCTGCCACTGCGATTTGGTGATGAAAATTTTCATAAAAAGGATACAGTCCTATAAGCGTAGCCGTGGCGGCCATTTGGCTAATATTGTTTTCCAATATTAATGATAAATTTCCCTCTTTACATTGGAATAAACATCCGAAAAAATTTCATTTTTCTTTGAATATCAAAAGAACAGCTTTTATTGGAAAACAAATAACTAAAAGAATAATCCATTTGCCGCACATCTTTTCAAAATGATCATTTTAAAAAGAAAAACCCAAAATAATTCCCCTCTCGCTACAAATGAAGTGCAATATAACGATGATCAATACAATGAGTATGTACTTACAAAACTAAAACACTTGTGTATGCGTTTAAACAAATTTCAAGAACAGAAAAATACCATAAATTAATAATTGAAATAAATACAAAAACAAAAGAAAACATACCGAAATTTTTGTGAGCAGTCAATACTTGCCGCAAAACAATTGCTTTACCCCCCTTTTCCCAAACTAAAATTACTTAAAAACTTTTATTTTCACAGTGTTTGTGGAGCAGATAAGGCCAAATACCATACGAGTATATGAAAAATACACAAGCATACATACATGCATTCATTCATACACCTGCAATTTGCTATTGTTTACAGCTACATACATACATATGCACAAATATGTATATGTAAGTGTTTATATGATTGACGCTGTTCGAATAATTTTTATCATATCGATTCATAAAACCATTTGTTCTGTATTAGTTAGTTATCATAGAGACTCATACTTCGGCATTCGCACCGGAGCACTTCTTATGGCACTTGAACACCTTAGTGGCAAAAATCAATCAGTTAGTCTGTTTTAGTATTTGGTGCGCGATTGAATTGGCAAAAAGTAATCATCTCTCCGGTGGTCAAATAATAATCGAAGGCGCAAAGAAGCAACCAAGTAATATCGATTCAAGTCAAGTCAGCTGGTTTTGTGGTTTAATCGATCCTTCAAAGAAGAAGTGTTGTTGTAACTTTGACGTATTGCTAATTTGTTATCGATTGTGCATTATTACTTGACGACCATACGTGGTGCCGTGCCTGTTTAAGAATTTGTAAGAGTGTAGTGACGTCATTGGCAATTACACTATTTAACGGTATCAAATCGTTGAGCGTATTCGATTTCGTAATAATAAAATCGAGTTTAACATTTGTAAAAAGTGAATATGGCTGATATATTGGACATAGAACACCATCAAGTTCTACAGGAATACCAACAGACGTTGGAGGAGCTTTTGCCGAACGTAAGTTTTGGAAAGCGGTTGAAGCAAAAATTAAAAATAAATAAAATCAGAATTTTTTTATAAAATTAATTCTCATAAATAATCGAATTGGTATTATCGATGAGTTCTGTGTCAATCGAAAAGGCATGCTTAGATTTATCGATTTCTGTTTGGAAAGTTCAAAGTCCAGATTTCCTCTGCTAAACGTAAATACAATATAAAACTATAAAAAATTGTTTTCGCGTTTAATATTTACTAGTAAAAATGCATTAGAAGAAATTTTTCACCGGAAATAATAAACAATGTAACGACATTTTTTAATATTTTTTTCGTTTAATATAATATTTTTATGGAATATAGTAGCTACAATAATATTTTTGCTCACATTGAGCCTTTTTTTCTATCAGTAATTTCCTTGAAAAATTTTTACTAGCCAACTGTAATTTATAAGTTATAAATAACGTTTGGAATTTTTATTACCCATTTATTTTGTAATATCCGAAAAGACATTAATACCTGTCAATACAGCGGTGTTCATAGAAATAGATTATGTGTTATCAGTATTGAACAAAAAGTACATATATACTTACGCTGATTATGACCGATTTATAACCGATTTGGGATTTCCATTGCCATTTTCACATTTTAACATAACTGTAGTAGTGCTCAAGATTTTGTACGAATATTTTCGAGCATTTGAGCAACGAGTACTCGAAAACTGTTTCTTTTGTTAATGCTCGAAAATTTTCGAATACGAGCTCGAGCAAGCCAAGGCGAATTTATAGAAGGTGAAGTTGTCACATCATATGATTGCTTGTTCTTCCTTCCTTATTCAAGCATTCCGATTTTTTTCTCAGATTTTTTTTATTTTTATAATTTTAAATTTGTTTATACATTTTGCAAGAATGTGCTTATCGTTTGCAATGGAATTTACCATCTGATTATCTGTCCTGCTTGCGTCTTCCCATCCCGACTCTCTTGAGCGGCGATTGGCCGAGTGCTCAATTGGAATACATTAAACTTTCTCCCCCAATTAAATTACTTGCTTCTATATACTTGTATATATATTTTTCATTGCATACAATATTTAAAAAATTCGTTTCCGTTTTTCCGCACTAAACTGTATTTTTACCGTCTCACGTACTTTTTATCGCCTGATAGAGTTTGTTATCAATTCGTTTGCAACTTTCATTATCGATTATGTTATGCAAAGTAGTGTGTGTGAGTGTGTGTGTATCAGTTTCAAAGTGATTGCAGTGTTGAATTCGAATGGGGGCTGGTTGTGGCTGAAAAATATTTAAAAAAAAAAATAATTATTAAAGAAGTTTAAAAAGAAACGAATATGTAGAGATATTGCTTATGTTATGTATTATTTTTTCGGCAGCTGATTTCAAATCTTATAACATATACCATACATATATATATAATACCTTTTCTTCTTCTTCATAAGCGTTCACAGTATATTAATTTAAATAATTTTATAAACTCAGGAAGTTGTTAAACGCTCGTAATAAACCTTCGCAAAAATTGTTTGCCATATTTTTTTAAGGCTACTTGGCGCCACTGTTTACTTTTATTATTAATTTATTTTTCACCTTGCAATTTTGTTCATTTGTCTCTATGCACATTTATATTTACTTACACATAGCTTTGTGCGATTTCCCACACACTGTTTTCAATTTCATTTAAATTTCTTTTATCTTATCTCGCACCATGATAAATTCGTACATAATTAGCGCGAAAAAAATGGCATTAGTTTTGTATATACCTACATACCTACACGTATGTACGAATATGTATACATTCCCTCAGTTGGCGAATTATTCTATAAATACCCTATGACTCCAATGCATTTCATTATTACGCGAAAAAAGGTGATCAATATTCTTTTATATAGTTCTTTTTGGTATTTTTTTTTTATTAATTTTGTTGTAAAAATATTATTATATTTTTTATTTTATTTGCTGGAATTTACTTCCAATATGTAACCGCGTGGTTAATAGCCAATTGTGAATTTATTTTCGTTTCGATAATTTTGCGCGCTATGCAAACCGGTATTGTTATCGATAACCAATATGTGCGCTTTCGGCCCTACTCTAATGGCAAAACTTTATTATTTTTATCCGTAATTGCAATGTTAACATATTTCGTGCGGCATTTTCTTCACTCTCGCGCCGGCAAATCCCTCTGCTGCTGCTGGTTTGGTGATTTATTTTTAACGTATTTCGTTTGCCATAAAAAGAAATGTATGCACATTGCCAACAGTCAGCATATTAATAGCTAAATTAAAGGTGTGGTGTGCTTTGACGCAAAAAGAAAAACAGAAAGCTGAAAGAAAATTCTGTTCTATTTCATTTTAATAAATTGGCAAATATGTTTTGTTTTAATTTACGTATGTAATTACTTTTCTCACCTTGCCGCCAGTGTTTACTTGTACTGAATTTAAGAAGCGGCCCACCGCCCGTCTATTGCCCATGAGTCATGAGGGAACGATTTAGGATGGTTCTTGGTAGATATTTTCATTAATCAAAATGTTGCAGTATACCCTCTAGGATAATGAGTTAGAGAAGGAATGTTGATAATGTAAATTCGAAACAAACACAGCTGATCACCTGATACTCGGATTTTTTTCCAATTTAGGGCTCACGCTGCCGAAAAAAAATTCTTTGTTAAAACAACAACAAATATATCTAGCGGTTCGTTTAAGATTTTCAAGAAAAGAGTTTAGAAATCAGCTCCAGACCTACACGATGTATACCTAAGGTATTAATCAGCAATAATGATAACTCACTGCTGGGACTTCACTATATTAATAATTTTAGAGCGGGCTTGGCGCATTTTAGTTGAAAATACCTAGTGAATGTTTTATTAAAAGTTAATATTTTTCTGCTTAAAATAGCCGTCGCCCAAATTTTTGATTGTCTAATATTAACATATATTGTACTGCATACATACAAACTACATTAAGTATGTAGATTTTGCCATTGGCTCCATGATTCATTCGCTTATTATAAGCAATAACTTTCGGCGAGTAGCATGAGCAATCGATGACGAGCTGCTGGTGAATGAATTTACAAAGACCACCTTTGTTTACAGTTGCAAACTACCAAATTCCAGTTTGCATTCCATTCAGGTCGTCAATCAACCACTAGGAGTGTTTGGCTCGTATCCGTCCGTGTCTGGCATTGCCCTTATTTGGTGTTTGGCAGGCTTCCTTAAACAAATTGAAGTAAACAAATCATACATACATACATACACGTACTTGCTAAGTGAATAAGCGTATATAAGTGTGTACTCGTATATTATATAAATGTTGTATGTATGTATGTATGAATGTATGTGGGGAAAAGCAATTAAAGAAGTCGCACGTCCGTACAAAGTTACATAAAAGTATAAGCGGACAGTGGCAAGCACATTTATTGCGCATAAATGTAAAAGAAGCTCAACTCTCTTGCCTACGCTGTAAGTGTCACCGCGTCTGCTGTCAGCAGCGACGCCATCAAGTTGTTTTTGTCATTATCAGTAGTGCCGGCAAACGGCGGTGCTTTTATTTGGTTGTGTGTGGGTTGTATGAACGTTGTTGTCTACCGACTGGCAAGCAGGAAAACTGGTTTTTCGCGCCACAAGCAGCGAGTCAGCGTATCCGATGTTAACGACTACGTTCGCAGTCGACGACGTAGGCGCTGCTTGCTAAACGGTGTTCGGTTGTTTATTGTATGGTATTTAAATTTTAATGCTGATTTTCTTGTGTTTTGTTGTTGAGAGTTTTATGTATAAAAATCGAATTGGTGATTTACACGCTACCATGGCTGACCTATGTGTGCGCATAAATAAATATGTATGTATGGAATAAATCGATTGCTCGCTGAAGTCACCCGCAACCGGAGATAATCGTATGGCTGCGCTATCGCTGACCGCGACTGCGATTCGTCACTTAAGTGTATGTATGTATGTAAGCATGTAAATTGAACATTTCGAGGGCAAATACAAGCAGGCATGACTCATGCCTTTCATTGCATTGATTCATTTTCACGAACGGCCCATGCCATTAAACGCGCTTCCTTTCTTCCGTATAACTATTAAAATATTGATAAATATGTAAATATTTATTTGTTAATCACACCAATTTTATTTTATTTACACACTTAATAATATGTGCTTTTGCTTATTCGATTTCTTTTTTAGATTGATGCCAACAAAGACGGCTTCATCGATTTGAGTGAATTGAAAGATGCTTTGGATCAGGTCGGTTTCAAATTGCCTGGCTATCAGGTGCGTGAAATGATCGATGAGTTCCAGAATAAGCAGCGCACATCCCATCAGGGCAAATTGAATATCGAGGAATTTGAAAATCTCTGCCTTGATCTCAAATCCAAAGATGTAGCGAGTACTTTCAAGACGGTCGTCTCTAAAAAGGAGAACCTAGAGACGTTGGGTGGCATGTCAAGCATATCATCCGAGGGCACCACACACTCCGTACGCCTTGAAGAGCAGTTGGCTTTCTCCGATTGGATTAATTCGAATTTAGGTTATGATCAAGATCTAAAACATTTGCTTCCCATCGATGCCGAGGGCAAACATCTGTATCAAGCGATCAAAGATGGCATTTTACTGTGCAAAATCATTAATCACTCCTGCCCGGACACCATCGACGAGCGTGCCATTAACAAGAAGAATTTAACTGTTTATCGTGAGTTTGAGAATTTAACGCTGGCGCTAGTTTCATCGCAAGCGATTGGTTGCAATATTGTCAATATTGATGCACATGACCTTGCAAAGGGTAAACCCCATTTGGTTTTGGGTTTGTTGTGGCAAATTATACGTATTGGTCTCTTCAGCCATATTACGCTCGACAGTTGTCCCGGTTTGGCAGGTCTACTTTTTGACAATGAACGTTTGGAGGATTTGATGAAGCTGTCTCCGGAAGCCATACTTTTACGTTGGGTCAATCATCATTTGGAACGTGCTGGTATTTCACGACGCTGCACTAACTTCCAATCGGACATTGTCGATTCGGAAATATACTCACATCTACTTAAGCAGATTGCTGGCAATGATGTCGATGTCAATCTGGATGCTTTGCGTGAATCTGATTTGACGTCGCGTGCGGAGATTATGTTGCAGCAGGCGGCCAAATTAAACTGTCGCAGCTTCTTGACACCGCAGGACGTTGTCAATGGGGTCTACAAGTTGAATTTGGCCTTCGTTGCGAATCTGTTCAACAATCATCCCGGATTGGATAGGCCCGAACAAATCGATGGACTGGAGTCGATCGAGGAGACACGTGAGGAAAAAAGTAAGTAGGGTGGAACGGGAAGAATTTGAGTAAAGTAGTAAAACAGTAAGGTAGAGAGCTATGCATATACATATGTAGAAGTGAATATTTTATTTTGAAGGTATTATCAAAAATTATTTAATACTTTTTATTTCAATATTTTTTTCTTTTAATAATTTTAATGATTGGTAAACTTTTCACACGTTTTCTCCTTTACCTTAATAGCTTACAGAAACTGGATGAATTCCATGGGTGTGGCCCCACACGTCAACTGGTTGTACTCCGATCTTGCTGACGGCTTGGTCATCTTCCAGCTGTTTGATATCATAAAACCCGGCATTGTGAATTGGCAGCGCGTGCACAAGCGTTTCACACCCCTCCGTAAATTTATGGAGAAACTAGAAAATTGCAATTATGCTGTGGATTTGGGTAAACAGTTGAAATTTTCACTGGTCGGTATTGCTGGACAGGATTTGAATGATGGCAATGCAACGTTAACTTTGGGTGAGTGTGAAAAGAAAAAAATAAGAAAAATGTTGTTTTGTATAATAACCGTTGCAACTCTTCACCCCCTCAGCTTTGATTTGGCAAATCATGCGTGCCTACACATTGTCAATTCTGTCACGTTTGGCCAACACTGGCAGTCCCATCATCGAAAAGGAAATTGTGCAATGGGTTAATAGCAAGCTGTCTGCAGCTGGCAAAACATCGAGTTTGAGGAACTTCAATGATTCGGCAATAGCCGATGGCAAAATTGTGATTGATTTGATTGATTCCATTAAGGAGGGTAGCATAAACTATGATCTGGTGCGAACTGGTGGCACTGAGGAGGTTTGTTGTTTTTTTTCACAAGTGTAATTAATAAATAATAATTATTCACTACGATCCGCAGGACAACTTGGCCAACGCTAAATATGCCATTTCTATGGCGCGTAAAATTGGTGCACGCGTTTACGCACTGCCCGAGGATATAACGGAAGTGAAGCCGAAAATGGTGATGACAGTCTTCGCCTGTATGATGGCGTTGGATTACATTCCCAATATGGATAGTGTGCCAAATCAGAATCAAGAACCAATTGCTGTTGTTGTGAATGATGTAACCATCAATAATACAAATAGCCACAACAACACTAATAGTAACAACATTAACAATACAAACAGTAACTAATGATCAATTAAATGGCGGCCACAACACAACTAAAATATACATACACAACATAACAAACATATTATATAAGAAGAGTAAAATTGTAAACAAGTATACATATTATAAATTTAAAAGGAAAAAAAAACAATTTTATATAAAATAAGCATCGATAAGCAAACAACCAGAAATGCAGTAATGAAGAAAGCTGAACTACGCGAATTATTATTGAAATGCAACTCTATTCTTCAGCAATAATAACAATAAAAAGAAACGGCTGGAATTAAATATACACACTACATACATACATACATACATACGTACAAAAGATGTATGGTGTTAAGCAATATATACATTCAAACTACCTAAAAACAAACTAAAATTATTAATTTCGTCTATAACACAAACAAAAAAAAATAACTTACATACTTTATATGCTATGTATTGTAATTTATTAATTTATTTAACTTTGACAAAAAAGCAAGAATTTTTTTTTTTAAGAGAAAAATGTATGCAAATGTAATGTTTATTGGAAGTATGCAGCTATTGCTTTTCCAAACAACTTGCACTATACAGAGTATGATTTATAAAGGAGAAAGACATTATTATTGGATTATGATATAATGATAACCTTATTTTATAAATAAAGGTTTATTTTTACATAAATGCCAAGCTTTTTTAATGAATGGAAAAATGTAAGTATAATATAGTGGGTTCTAGTCAAATGCTTATCCCTTCTCTAGGCCAGTTCTATTAACCGTTGACTGCCATGTCGCCCATATTCGGGGTACACTCAAGTTTCGGATCGAGCCGCGTCACCCGTATTGGGCCTTATGTTGAATATCGTCTACGTTGTCGCTGACGATCGTCAATGTTCATCGTCACTTTCATCGCTTCATTTGGCAATAATTTGGCTTTAGTGACGTTTGATTTATATTATTATAATTATATCGCTATTTAAAAGACACAATAATTCTAAAGAATATTTTAGTTTATTATAAAAATGTTTCGAACGTTACAAATTTTGCACCTTAAGCACGAAAAAATAAACTAAAATACAGATTAAGTGCATATTTTAATGTGAAATTGTTTGGATTCGCTGGAATGTGTATTTGAATGGAAAAACTGAGTGAAATTTATTGAGAAAATCACTAAAATCGAAAGTCGTCACCACTGCAGGAACTTTAGAGGTTTCACTCTGTGGTTTCATTTTCTTTAATAACTTTTATATATATTTTCTTTTTTAACTGTGGTGAGCTGGTAGCGGCAGTACCATTTTTCAACTGGCCCGTCTCATTGGATTCATTTGCGTTGGTCCCATTTGTGCCATTTTCGTAGGAATACGAAATTGTGCGTTTGTAAATACGTTGTTGTTTGTTCTGAATTTTATGTTCCTTCTCTTTAGCCGCACGTTTTCTATTGTCACTGGCAGCTTTAGCATTTCTGGGTGTATAGCATTTGGTGGTAGTGCCATCACCATCGACGCATTGATAGCAAACTTTTCCACGTCGCACCATTTGTATACAAGTGCTACTATCCTTTGGCGCTTTATCTTGAGTGCGTCTATTTTTAAAACTCCGCTTATTAGTTGCATCTGAAGTAGTTTTAGCAGTTTCTTCCTCCGAAGATGTTTGTTCAACACTTTGCGATGAAGGTTCTTCAGCATCACGTTGTTTTTTATAACTTGTTTCTTTTTCGAAGGCAAACCTTTGTGGCTCACTTTCACGTGAAAAAGAGCAAGATTCAGATTTTTCGCCAGTACGTACATTTTCGCAAACCATACAATTCTGTTTATGTTTTTTAACGCGACGACATTTGTCTTTCTTTTCGCGTTGTGCGCGATTTTTCGTTTCCTCTGTCAATGGTTCCGTTTCCGTCTCCGCTGACGCTGAGTTATGTTCCGTTTCCAGTTGCTCTTCGCTTTGAGCGCCATCTAGCGTTTCGTCATCATTCTTTTCAGTTGAATCGTCGTCTTCTTCTGCTAATTTATCGCTAAAATATTGACGTACAAAAGCTTCATAAGCCTGATCGTAGTTAAATTCATTGCTTGATGGTGCATTCAATTGATCTTCCGCGGGATATTCGTAAGTGTTATCCGTTGATGTATCGGTACGTTTTAGCGTTGGTTGCGATGTCGAATAAACAATTGCTTCCGGTTCAGGAGGTAGTAAACTTGTTGTTGGCGCTGTATCTGATCGACGTTGTGCTATGACAGGTGTTAAGTATGTTGCGTGTTCCAAAAGGCGCAGAAGTTCACCGGGTGCGTATGATTCCCACACATTTTGTTCTAAGTGCGTTGGTTGACCCACTTGACCGACACACAAACACAGCGCGAACGAAGAGACGATTAGCAAAGGTAAGTACCACTAAAATTATTATGTATTATTTTAATTCAGCGTTATATTGTAAATATAAAGAAAGATACCAACCATTTTCAATTGTGCTCCAGAAGTAAATGAGGAAATTGGTTCGTACTCAGTGCTTTTATAAATGCCGCATTGTTTACTTAATACAGTTTGGCAGGCCTAATCTTAAATTGCACTACCGGCTAGCGAATATGACTTTTTATTTTGATCAAACCGCAAAATGTTACACTTCACTTAACGCTTTACTCAGGAAATCATTGCGCCGCTGGTTATGGTGCAAGTGTTTTGAACAAAACTTAAGAAGAAATAAAGATGACAAAATGTATTTCCGAACCATTTTTTTTGTGGAGGTAAACAATTTATACCACTTTCGATACAATGAAACAATTTTGTGTTTTTCTTAAGTATATTAAAATTTTTATTTAGCCTAATATTTAAGTTACTAACTTTTATAACATACAGTTGAAATATTATGCAATAAAACAAATTTTTACGCTGATCTTAAATAAATAATTTTACACAATATGCGTTTATCGACTACAATAATGAAAGACATACACATCTAAACAGGATAAACATCAATTTAAGCAATATATAGTATAGTAGCAAGCCATATACCTATGGGTATATTTTTAAAGGAATGCAATTTAGTGAATTTTCAAATCCTTACATTACAATTCTTTATGCATAATTTTACTGCAATAAGTACAGAATTATCTAATCAGAATTAAAAAATAATAATAATAATTTTGCTAAAACAAAACTTAGTTCATGTACACATATGTATATAGAAATATATAAACACGAATGCAACCACATTAACTGTTTGTGTGGTTGTGTTTACCTACCTTTAATGTATTTACACAGGTGTTTGCAAGTATACATAAACATAACAAAATTAATGTTTTACCGAAGTTTACTACAAATGTTTAAATTGTTTATCCTTGTATTGTGGTGGCACCCACATATACTATGTACGCGTATGCTGGACGCCAGGTCTCTGTTGTGAGGTATCAATTCCGGCAGTTTTCGACATTTTCTGTTGGCGTTGTTGACGCATTTCACGTCGTTTTTCGCGTATCAACTGTTTAGTTTGTTCTGTATCTAACTCATCCCATCCACCATCAACAGATTCGTCTACCCAATCTTCAAGATCCGCCTGTTAATATAGGAACGTACAAATTAACTACAATATGTTTTATATAATAATTAAAGTTATTACATTCATTGCTATTGGCACATCAGTTGTCGCTTCTAATCTAGAGAAGTTCGCCTTATCAGCATTATCATCACCGAGGTAATATTTCGGTTGTGGTTTTATGACGGGCTCTAATTCCTACAAACGAAGTGTTAAAATCACAAAACTATAGACATATGTATATTACAGTAACTTACAGTAAAGAAATCTGGTTCGGGCTCTGCAGGTGGTGGCGTTGGCGGTTTAGCTAATCGCTGTCGATACTGTTCAATATGTTCCGTAACAGTGCGCGGACTGTCATCCCAAGAATTCCAATCTCTGTCCACCTATGCATAAAGATATTCACAATCAAACAATGATTAACAATATCAATTGATTGAGTACATACGAGATTTGTTTGCTGTAAGCGGCCGGAATTGGGCGACTGCGCTCCAACTGGTAACGTCTCTTGCCCTCTGTCAACAATGATTTTTATTTCCACGGGCTCTGAAAAACTCGCTTTACGTCGCCGTCCAAAAGAGAAACAACAGAGCATACGCCTAAACAGCTTTATAATAGTTAGCAGTAGCGCCTTGAATTGTTGTATCACCATTGTAGCAATTCCTTTTGTGAGATTTTGTAAAAAAATTCCAATTAGAAAAATACTTTAGCAGCTGTGCTGGCGATTGGCCCCATTGACAGCTGAACAAAAACATTGAACAGAGTTGCTTTGTAATTTGTATCTACTACGAAATTATGTTAACCCAGCAAACGAAAAGCTTTCGTTGAGCTGGTAGTTGGAAGTAAAATTACGATATGCAGATTACGTTCAAGCAAAGAACGTATATGAACTTATTCATATACGTTCTTTGGTTCAAGAGGCAAATTTCCAAATTCTGTGGAAATTCCATTTTAAACGATTTCGGATATAAATTCATCTTCTGACATCTTTTTATTAGCGAACTAAAGATTTACAACCACTGTATTGAAAGCAGTTTGTGGATTGTTTCTTGCAGATCCCGTTAGATGGTTAGAGGTTTTGGAGGTATCTTGGAAGAAAACGTAAGAAATATCCAAGACTGTAGAATTATACACTGTTCACGCCGCTTTGGGAGGAGAACAGAGAGTTTAAAATGTTTTTCACATAATGTATCTTGCAAAAGCTGTAGAAAAGATGAAACGGTCATAACATAAGGCTCTCAAACTGTACATTTCTCAGCTCTTAAGCTGTAAAACATTTTGAGAAAGGAAAGTGAGGTTATTTATGGTAAAGTACGTGTTTTGAACAAGAGTAATGATTTGAATATTTTTCAAATAATACCTACACATTTAACATTTATCACAAATAAGTAGAAATAAAACAAATCATAAAAATTTTAAATTTTAACTTATGTTTATATTTATATATATTTTTTTCGAAATTGTAAGTAAATATATGTACATATGTATTTAGACTAAAGCTAGTTGCAGGTAGATATATTTATGTATTTACAAACAATATATCATTCGGAATTTTTTTCAACTAAAATTTACATTATTTAAATTAATTATTAATTATTTTCTTCTTGTATAAGTACTGGCAATAATTATTTTACATTTTTTTTTAATAAGGGAAAAAATATTTTTGATAAGGAAAAACAATATTTTTACTAAGAAAAAAAATATTTTACAGTTACTTAGTTACATATTTAGCCTATGCTGTTCGTTATAAGCCAACAATTTGTTCTTTAAACCCGAGTTGAATGTACACGTATGTACATTTATGTATGTATCTTTAAGTTGCATTATAAAATTATTTAATTAAAAATAATAATAATAATTTAAAAAGTTGAATTGATATTAGATTTAAAAAATTGTTAAGAAGCGAAATTAAGGTAATTCATTATGCAATTATTTAATCAATTAATTGAAACACGACGAAAATTAAGTAATTCCTCCAAAATATGAGCCTAAAAATTTTACATATACATTTGTAGGTATATGAGTATAACTTAATTAAAAAAAAATGCAGGGAATATAAACAAAAACTAAATTTATTCTTATAAAAAAAGGAAAAATAAAAAATCATTATGCTCTTTATATAAATCAGAAAGGAAATTATATGGAATTTTGTTGAAAAGACCTAAAATGATTAGAAACTCATTTTTATTTATGCCTATTTACATACATATTTTTTGCTTAAAACTACTAAGTAACTTAATATCTTATACATGAATGTATAACCAAAAAAAAAAGAAAAATTTATATGATCTTATATATACATATATATATGTATGTATATAATCCAAATATTTTTTTAATTAGCTTTTCATTGCTCACAAAAATAATTAATACTTGCACTTGTAATATTTCTATTTCTTCTTCTTTTTCTTCTTCGTCAAATCATCATACATTTTCAAAGCTCAAAATTTGTTTACTTTTATACTAATTTTTAAGCATTACACTTTTTTGAATAATTTTACTTTAATATGCATACATATGTATGTATGTACTCGTGTGTGCATACGTTTGCTAGGGGCTTGTATAAAAAAGTGTACGAGTTTTAGTGTAACACCGTTAAACGCATACAACGCATATATACCAAGTGTATGTATGTATGTATATATGTATAAATATATTTCTAGTCTTACGTTCTATAAGCATAATTTGAACTATCACAATGGAAATCCATATTTCGCATACATGGATATATGTATGTATGTACGTGTATGTATATGTATAAATATTTATACAACATTTAATTCCCTTTTATTTCATAATTTCTAATTAAGCACTAATACACACACATTTTAACTGTGTATTTAACTAATATATGTATGTATGTACGTATGTACATACATTGCTGCTTTTTTACACATTTTTTTTATATATTATAAGTACATAACTTATATATATGTATATACATACTATATACAAATGTAAGTATTTTTACTTAATTTCGTCTATTTCTTGTATTTATTTCTATGCGCATGTGTGTGTGTGTGTGTGTGTGTGTGTGTATTTATCATAGTGTTAGTTTCACTAAAAATTTCTTATAAAAATATCCTTGCACTACTAAATTAAGCACGTGTTAGTGTTTGACATTGGTTTCTGGTCCAATTGTTGCATTAATACCGCCGCCATCGTTCGCTTTTGCCTCTTTCTTCTCTCTCAAATATGTTACCAAGTATTCTGCTGACCATGCGAAGACACAGAGGAATATGCAGACTGTTTGTGCGTGTATACAAATGGGGTAGCTGGTGGTGACGTCACGAATTAAACCTGAAAAGGAAATGTAAATTTAATTTAATATGTACAAACATATGTATGTATGTGCGAATGTATTCTTACCGATCAATGGACCCAGACAAATAACAAAAACAGCTTTACCCACTAAATGCCAACCGAAGGCTGAAGGTAATTTCTCCAGCGAACAATACTCGGAAACGGTAAGTGTAAAGTTCGCTAGCGCCGAGCCACGGAAGAAACCGCAAATCGAGAGCCAAACCATTAGTTGTGTCCAATCGGTTTGTTCGGCCATAACTGGAAAAGAGGAAAAATACGAAAATAATTAGATATTATATACCGCGTTAGAATGTAAAAAAAGAACGTCACAAAATAGTTTTCGAAAGATGAGGGAAGCTTGATTGGTTGACTTGACACTTGACTCGACCAGTGCGCGAGCTCTCAAATATTTATTAACTCAGTAGCTCAATCTGTGTAAGACTAAAGTAAGGAGCTTTGTCGATTAAAAGCCGTACACTCAGTTCGACCTTAGCAGATTATCCTTTTCAAGGTACCTATTGAGCTCTGCGAGGTTTGTTCCATCTTTGGTAAATGCTATCTCAGTGGCCTAGGTATTCCCTGTTCGGTTTGCCTATAATCTCAGTTGGAGGGTTGCCAAACTCTAAGCGAACCTGAACGGTGGCGGTCACATTAATTGCTCTCCCATATCGCACACCCTAGAGAGATCACTGTCGGCTAAACATCCGGCTATCGGATTTTGTTATCACCGAGTGGTAGCCAACACTGAGCAGTATAACGAAGCGCAGCCAATGTACTCAGGAGTCAAATGGTTTAGGAAATGAGTACTACACTTACTGGATCCTCATTAGTATGAAACATCTCCTAATGGAGTGCGGCTGCTAAGGAATGCCTTTTATGAATCCTTAATAAATTTTGTGTTCCACTTAACCATCGTTTCCGCTTACATTACTTTATGAAAGCCTACTGCCGCTCCAGTTTAATTCCCTACCTTTCGCCAGCCGAAATATTTGAAATTAAACAGATGCCTATGGGGATCAGATTCCAATCTCTGAAAACTAACGAGCATTTTTAAAGGGACGAGCAAACACATGAAGGGTTTTAGGTCAGTTTACGGCCGGAAAGGACAGCAAAACTTCTTAAAACTGGTCCCTCCTTTGGTAGAGAATGTTAAAACACCCTATAAATGTCCAACAGAAGTTCTAAGACGGCTTGAAAAACTTGAAGGAATGTTCTATTCAAGATGTACAACCCAAATTGGATAGAGAGCACGTCCGAATCACGCTTAAGCCGCTAAAAAAAAACTTCCACGCAATCAATTTCTTAATAAATGTTTGGAGTCGTTTTAATAATCATACTCACTTGATCGCGTAATGCCCACGAAGATGATGGAGACTAAAAACACTGTGCGCTTCTTGATTGTTGTCCGATCGAATATGGGCGGGAGTATTATACGAGCCGCAATATCTGTAATCGCTGTTGTCGATAGACAGAAAGCAACATCTGTTTTGTTGTAACCGAGATTGGCGAAGAAGAATGGCGTAACCATTTTAAAGTTCATCTCGCCAACATAGAAGATGGACAGACCAAAAAGGATATTTAAAAAGATTTTATCACGCAACAAATCAACATCCATGAGATCTGCAAACCGACCCCAAAACCCAGGCTTTTTCTCCACATCCTTCTCCGGTGATTCCTCATTTTTCTCAGTCTCTGTTGGGCGCATTTTAATAAACGAATCACGATGAGCATTCGCCATGCCACTCGCCGCTGTATTGACACGCTTCAATTCCCGATCATTACGTTCAAACTCTTCGTCACCGGTGTTCATGTGCACTTGAAGTATGGAACCAGTGAAGTCCATATAGGATAGATTTGACGTGACCGAATGTTTGCGATTGCGCAATGACATATTTACATCGGTGCTTGAGTTGCTGGTATTCACAGCCGATTGTACGCCAGCGAGTGACATGATGCGCGGGAATGTAGGACGTTTGGGCATGCCCATGCGCGTACCATTCATTGTATTCATTGCCATTTCCGAGTAATTCTTACGCATATACTGCTTATTGGGAAAGAGTAGTGTATTCAATTCGGGCAAGGCGTCTTCCTCGCCAGCATCTTCGCGTATGACTTTCGTATCTGGTGTGGGTGGCGACACCGGCACTGTCATCAGCTCTTCATCAATCACCTCCTCCTTCATATGCCACTTTGCTGGCTGCAGGAGTACCGCACCGACTGTGGAGTTAAGTGCAATGCCAGCCAACATCAGCACAGCGCCACGAAAACCGAAAGCTTCGAGCAGCATACGCACGAGCTGTGGCATAATAAGCATACCCAACGCAGTGCCAGCCATGGAAAGACCAACCGCTTGACCACGTTTATTCCTGAAATAATGATTGAGCGCCACAAAGGCAGCAGAGGTAGATAGACCGACACCGATGCCATTAATCACACTATACGTGGCGAGTATATGTGGCATACTGGCGGCGGGTGAGGTGGCTGCCAAGCCAAGGCCACAGAGTAGTGAACCGGCGACAGCTACTTTGCGGTAGGAAAATTCCTTCAGCAGAGGACCGACGAAGAGACCTGAGAAGTTCATGCACACATCGAGTGTGCTCATGATAATTGCAGCGCCGGTGGTGCCGACATCGAGATCGCGTAGTAAATCGCCAAAAAGCAGGCCAAAAGAGGGTTCAATTGAGCGGGTGGCCAGCTGGAAATAGGAAAAAAGAGGGAAAAATGAGAATTAGAATTTAAAAAATTAAAAAGTCATTGTATACATACATACATACATATGTATGTACAAATATATTTTAAATATTGCTTAAAATGTATGCCAATAAAATATGTAAATTACGTGTGTAAACAAACTACTTTCCAAAACAAATCATATTAAATGAATAAATAAATGCATAATTATCGAGAAATAACTATGTATATAATATATATATATATAATAGGCGCTTTGTAACCGCTGAAGTGATTTTCGGCCGAGCTCCTCCTCCTGCGGGGGGGTTGATATTCCCAGCCGAGAGGAAACCACAGTTAGAAGAATTAATTTTCTATAATTTTGAATGTTGGTCGGGCCAGGACTCGAACTCTGGCCTTCTGATTGGAAGTATGCACTGCTAACCACTCTTCATTCTCAGCTTACTCTCCACCTTAACGATCGATCATTAGATTTGCATTTTAAAATTACTTTGAATTATTTCAATTTATTGTATAATCAATAATCGTCCGTTTAATTGATAAAGCACTCTGGCGGCATGGCCTGAATTCGTAATTCATTATCAACTTATCATTATGACTGCGCTGGTATAGATCCGTAATACAATTTTTATTAATAAATATATTTCTTTTATGAATAACTAATTCTAAACGTAATGAAATAAGGCCTTCGGCTCATCTGACCGGTTAAGGCTTTGAAAGAGAAGACAGTATGAACCGATCGGAAGGCGTGGTCACGCTGAAGTTGGCGGAACTTATGAGGTTGAGACGCCAGAAACTTTTCAATCAGTTAAAAGAACTTATCGTAAAGTTACTTTCTATTAGCTCTCTAGATCTATTTTCGAGCAATGAGTAATAAATGAGTGTGCGAGTACTCGTTGCTCAATTGTTCAAGCTGCACGAAAACGTTCGACCAAAATCTTGAGCTCTACTTTCTATCTCGAAAAATCTACCATACTGCGAGCGAATTGTGCTTTTCAGTAGTCAGATGGAATACTATTTGTTAGGAAGGTAAAATGTTTACCCATCGTCGAAATGGGGTCATTGTGATATCACAAACGAATTTCTCTGATCCTATGGCACCCCTTCCATTCAGTAGGACAAGGCTTTCCATAAAAGCGATTCCACAATTCAAGCTCTTATCCGAACGAGACATATCTGCATCTACCGCCCGTAGGATCTTTTTAAGGGTTTCCCGATTTATAAGGCAATATCCCGTCAGGCTACTAATTATCTCATAATGAAATTTCTATTCCCCATCATCAGTTTGCTTGTTTTCGGCCAAGTTTGCCTGGACTTGCGGTCAAGTTTTTAAAGAATTAAGGATTTCAAATCTCAATTCTTCGTCACTCTTCACCTTTGTACTTGGTTTCAAAGCAATACTAAATTGAAAAGTCCTCTCATTTCTCAGATTTGCTGATCTCTCATCATTGCAAGCCACAATTTTTATACTTCTCAGCAACCAACCCATGTCTCTGAACGATGGCGGTATTCCAGTGTTATCTAGGCATACCTAGTGGCGAACTCCCGCTACCTCGATTTTGACCGGTTTCCAATGGGCTCTGATCGCCTATATATCCCCCATTTTGTCCTTGTTCACCGATACAGTTTTCAATATGTTGCGTTTCCTGACAACTTGGAGACCCATTCTATTTTCGCTAAGATTTTCTTGATTACGCAGCTCCTTGCTCCGTTGGTCACATGATCCATCTTAACGAATCATTAAAGAATTCTTGCGGCAAGTCTTTCGCTCCTGTTATTCACCGTTTTTGGATCCGGACAATCCTCAGGCTTGTGAAAACTGTTGCAGTGGAAGGAGAGGATCTTTATGGATTTTACACTGTCATTGCTGGTACTCGAGGCAACAGTCTGCATTTCTGGGCCAAGATCCCCTTTCCTATCCCTTTCAATACCCAATACCGGGATTTCCATGGACGCCAGCTGCTTCTTCGAAGAGATCCCAAGATCAAACGAAAATGGTGCTGCGCCGGGAACCAGATGGTATGCCAAATTCTGAATTTGAAGATGGCGGCAGTAGTCCGGAATTGTTCTCCCAGGGCGAGCCAAGTTTTTTGGTACGATACTTGAATTTTCACAAAAAATTCTGCTGAGTTACATCGATCTATGCATTTTGAGCAGGAACTTACTTTTGGCAAGACTTTCTTATTGACGAGTTGGTTTAAAGTACCAATGTTGAAGGTTCAATTGATATATGTAGGAGCTCATACATCCCACAGTGTTCTACAAAACCCTTAAAGCAGTTCCACTTCCACGCCTACCAGACAGAGCGTACGCCTCAAGAAAACCTACAATAACTTGGAATCAGTTCTCTGCAAATTAAAATCAAATATTAAGACCAAGATTGGGCAAGTGTTTTTTTTTTTTGGTGTTTATAGGATTGTAGAGACCAAGGGGCGTTCACCTCCGAGGGATCTTGACGTTGACGAAAATACGTACTTCCTGAAACAACGCTTTACATAAAGCAATTTGTGGAATTACTTCCACAGATGGATGTTAAAGAGAGTGGAGATATTAAGTAGTGTGGAAAAAGATACCAGGAAAAATGAAGTATCTCAGTGATGCAGATTGTTGGATGCTGCAGAGAGACCTTTCAGCTGCTTTCTATAAGCGAAGTTCTTAACCTTAAAACTAACATGGTGAACCCACATACACTGCGATATTAGATAACAGTTTTGTATTGTTGTAATAAGTGTTAAATGTATGCAAATGAATTCAACTTTTCTGCCTACTGAAGTGCTATACATATGTACATATGTACTCATATGTACATATGTCTGCCCATTTCAATGCTCAATAGACAACCTATTTTCAATTCTATTGCTTCAATGATTTAATTTTTGTAAACAGTTGTCGTTATACGTTTTGCTGAGGTTATAAAGTACATACAAACATGTGTATGTACATATGTATGTAGATATGTATGTAGTTTGTGAATAATATTAACACTTTTGCAATTGTTGTTGTTTGTTTGGCGTGCGCTCAGGTCGCATTCGCATGATTAGAATATTTGAAAGTGATTTAGCGCGACGCTAAACGCTTGTTATGCGTGTTTGCGCGTATTTACGGTATTATTTGAAGGAGGGAGACTGGCTGGGACTGCAAAAAAAAACTTGTTTAGTGGTTTAGTATAGCATTTGCATAGATGCTATATATTTATGTATGATGTAGCGCCTGTATCAAAATATTTATCAATTCTATTGAAAATAGAAATCTAAAAATCGAATTTAAATAAATTTAATAAATATTTACACTACTTTTGTTATACAAAAATCGCACGTTATGCGCTTGTGCGTGCTCCTTTTGCGATATCCCCAGCCGGTAATTGTTTAATATTGTTATTAATATATTTTATTGTTTGTATATTTATTTATATGTTTTTATTTTGTTCGTGCGAAGCGTGCTTTTAACTCCATTTGCTACTATTTACTTTCGCGTTTGAATGCGAAAAATCACTATTGGCTGTGATTTGCACGATGAACACTTAATAGATTGTTACTAACCAACACTGACCAATGAAATAACAAAATAAATCACTATTTATAGTTTTCAATTTTAAGCAAAATTCGAAGCAATGAAAAATCGCTATCAATCCAACTAGTAGGCAAGTAATCACATTTTATGACTATATTTGCGCTGATTGATGCTTGAAGTGTAGCTCATTGCAGTGCAGTGATTGATGCCATGTAATTGGCAAAATAAAATTAAATTGAAAATAAATGGTTTATCATTTCATGAACATTTTATAATCTCACACAATTCTATGGCTCAATTCATTTATCGAATTTTTTATATCGGACTCAAATAATCATAAACATACATACATACATATGTATACATACATTTAACGTCATTAAACAATAACAATATCAATAACGTGTAACAAATCAAAAGCGCTGCTACAAACAACAACCATCATTGTAAATTATTGCATAGCTCACGTGAATATTTGACTTTTCAATTACTCTTCTAACGGTAATTGATTTATTGTTATACAGTAGATAATTGTATTGGTTGGAAGAAATCAATAAACAAAAATTGTATAACAATAAACTGCTCATTTGTATTTATTATTGTTTATTGAGCAGCAATATAAGTGTTTGTTAAGGACCAGCCAGCGATTGGCTAAAACAATCTTTATCACTCACAGAAAAGAAAAAAAAAAAACAAAAAAAAAATTAAGTGTACTCAAAAGCATTTATGACATATTATTACAGATAGACGCGCGTCCTTTAGTGTTAATTTGCAAAAATTCTTGCTCTGATGAATTGATAATGTGTATAGTAACAGTAAATAACACCATTTATTTCCCTCAAAGAATCTCTTCAAATCAGGTTAGAAATTATAATAATTCATACATATAAACAAACATTACGTAGGGGAAACTGATAAAATTTTGTGCTCGAAAAAGTATTGTAAAAATTTCAATTATCAGTCAATTGATTTGACTTTAATTGTTTTAAAATAAATCATATAAAACAACTAAGAAGTCGTAAAATTTTCATACAGTGGTGGCTAAAAATTGCGCTCCTAATTTCAAAAACACAATAAAATGAATTAAAATAAAATAAAAAATTATATGAAATAATAGTAAATAAAATAAAATAAAATAAAATAATGTGAAATAATAGTAAATAAAATTAAGCAAAATAAAATAAATCAAAACAAAGTAAAATTGATAAATTACATATAATAAAATAAAATAAAATAAAACAAAATAAAATCAAATAAAATAAAATAAAATAAAATTAAATAAAATAAATTAAAATAAAATAAAATAAAATAAAATAAAATAAAATAAAATACAAATACAATACTATGAAATAGAAGTAAATAAAAGCAAATAAAAAAAATAAAATAAAATAGAACGAAAAAAGTTCAAATAAAAAAAAATTTAAATATATAAAATAAAATATATACAAAATAAAATAAAAGGAATTACATATAATAAAATAAAATAAAATTAAATTAAATTGAATTACATATAATAAAATAAAATTAAATTAAATAACAAAATAAATTAAAATAAAATAAAGTACAATAAAATAACATAAAATTAAATAATATGAAATAAAAGTAAGTAAAATAAAGTAAAACGAAATAAAATTAAATAAAAGCAAATAAAATAAATAAAATAGAACAAAAAAAGATGAAATAAAAAAATAAAATAAAAATATATAAAATAGGTAAAAAAATATATATAAAATAAAATAAAAATAAAACAGAATAAAAAAATAGAATAAAATAAAATAAATTATGTATAATAAAAAATAATAAAATGTAAAATATATAAAATAAAATAAAATAGATGAAATAAATGTAAATGAAATAAAATAGAGTAAAACAAAATAAAATAAAAGCAAATAAAGCCCACAAACAAAAAAATAAAATAAAGTGAATAAAAATATTTGTATTAAGGTGTAATTTTCATCTATTAAAAAGGCATTATTTAACCGTTAGAACCTTTTATGAACACTTTAGGTTGTTATTTAAAAAAAAAATTTTCAAAAAATTTTGAAACAGAAAAATTCAAAAATGACTAAAAAAATAAGAAAGAAGAGCTTTCATGACCATATGTATATAATTATAATTTATGGTACTCCAAGGACTAAAAAATATAAATTCTTTCTTAAAAATTGTCCCCCTCCAAGTTGTTTTATAAAATTTTCGATTGCATGATTTTCAGTAGCATGTAAAATATGTATGTAGAATATCAAATTTCATGATTTTAAATCCCTTTTTCCTGGACTTAGGAACCAAAATCTCAAACTAAAAAATTGTTCGTATATGTACATATATGCTATAGTGGTCCGATTTGGCCGATTCCGACCCATCGTTTAAATGCACCAGAGCATCTGTGTACCAATATTGGTTGAAATATCTTCAAAGCGTACAAATAGACGGACTTTGCTAAATTAACTCAACTCGTCATTCAGACCCGATCGATATAAATCTTCTTCTTCGATAATTTCTTAGTGTCTTTTAGCTACATATAAATTATGTGTTTTTTTCGTATAGAATTTAAGTTTTACACTCGGAATCAAAAAACGGACGCTTTTTTTCAGATTAAAAAACTTTTTGTTTTAAATTAAAAATCATTAATTTTGAAAAAAACAAAGTAAATAAATAAAAAAAATTCCAAATTTTCACAAATTTTTTGATCTGTTATAATATTTGAATTTTTTCGTTTGCCAAATTTCTAAATTTTTAAAATTTGAGGTTTTCAATTTTTCCACAAATAAAAAACGTATACCTCGAAGTATCTTTTAAAGGAACATTTTTGTCTGAGATTATAATAAAACAATTTTGAAATTGACTTAATTTATAATTTTTTTTTAATTTCTTGGTCTCGAAGTAATCTTAAAATAAATAAAAATCAATTCAACCTAATAGTTGTTTAAATTTTTTTAAGCTTATCAAATTTTAATGAAAATACTATTAACATATTTAATTGCTTTTATTTATATTTTTTTCAATTTTTTTTAATTAAATAATAATTTTTTACTTATTTTTATTTTCCAAATTTACTATTAATATTTTTGTAGCGGTTTAACCAATTTTTTTTATTTAGCCACACCTGTAAAATAAATTCTTTTCGTTCATTTATAAGCGGATAATTGGTTTTTAGAAAGTATTCCTTTGTGTACTGTTATAAATAGACACATATATGTACATATGTAAATAATCATATAAAAGTCAATTAATCTTTTTGATATATCAAACCCCATGTGGTAAGGCCATAAATATCACATACTCGTGCATATATAAATATTATTAGTGAAATCATTATCGAAGGTGCTGAAGCGTGTGAAGTTGTAAATATTAAATTACGCTTGAGCTAATGGCTACATACTATGTATGTATGTATGCGTGCCGAAAAAAGGTTTGCAATAGCTTTTAAATAATTATAATGTAAAACTTTTGATTGAAACCTGTCAAATGATTTGTGTCAAATTTTTTGGAAAACTTTACGGTTCATATTTCCGAATTTTTGATTGTAAAAATCTACAATCTTTTGGTGTCAATAAAAAAAAATTGTATAATAAAAGTATTTGACGTCACCAAATGAAAGAGAATTTTTTTAACAGTTATTTAATTGCTACAATAAATTGATATCAGAGCGAAGGTGTTAATTTCATTAACCTTTTATTTGCTTAAGTACGAGAATTGTCATTTACGGAGAAAAAATGTTGCAGCTAAAATTCTTTTATATTGAATTGAATGAAATGTTTTTGTTTTTTGCACATTATCGGTGTGTGTTTCGTGATTAGTTGTCATTATTATTGTTATTACTTAATGCTTCCGGTATAATTTGCTCTCATGACGTAATTGTTACTTTTAATATATTGTGAAAGGGTAAAAGTTTATTTTTTGAAATACTTAAATTATTTAATTGCATATTAAATAACATATTTTATGACTCAGCTGGTCAGAGTAGTTATATATACATATATATATATATATTATTTTTATATTTGTAGTAAAAATATTCATTTTATTCACTAAATGCATGTCAGATATTTGAAAATCTTTTACTTTTGGTTAAAATTACGTAAAAATGCATTCATTGTATTAAAACTCTGCATACCTAAGTAGTCCATCATTTTTTCTCGATTTTTCTTAGTAAAATTATTTATTTAAAATTGTTTAATATTTTTGTTTTTACTCTTAGTGCACATATAATTTAAGTATATTGCTGTAAAAATCAAGAATAAATTCCTATATAGGTATACAAATGTATGTATACTCGTATATGCGAGTATATTTTTCATGGAATAATTTTTAATATAATATAAACATGCCAATAAATTTTATCGTTTTACAAAGATTATTTAATAAAAGTACTTTATTCTGTATCAGCGAAGACAAGTAGTTTCACCAAAAGTTTTTCCATATATTGACATTTGTTAATAGTGAAATAAAGATAAGAAATCAAATTTACCCACTGAATATAGCACATTTCCATCAAAATTAGATATACAATATGTATGTATGCATGTAAGTATATATGTAAATGCCCAACCGATCATATTTAATAATAAAGATGTCTCCAATCACTCAGTCATATCATTTTTCACTTAAAATATTTGTTAAATCATTTGACGGTTTATGCATCAACGCGCATGTATCTATTAATACATATCTACATATATATGAAATTCAAGCCATTGCCACGCTTCCATTGACTTCTTCATCGTTTAAATGTTATTTTGCTGTGTTTTATTTTGCCTTACATACGGGTATACATATACGTACATACATATAGTATACATATGATTGGACGATAAATTTGATATCAAAATTCTATACACAAATGCTTAAGAATACATATTGATTTATTTATGCACATACACACATACATACGTATGTATATATTATATACTCGTCTAGTACACTTTATTGATTGTGATAATTTATATTGGCATTAGGCGTACACAATGACCCACAAAATGACACTTAAATCGAGGTGAATATGTACATATGTACATTATTTGAGTGTGAATTGATTTTATAAACGAGACAATAAATGCCGGGCATTTAAGTTAAGAATTTGTAAACTAATTTTTAATACCAAATTCAATAAATATAAATAGGGTGTATTAAAATATAAATATGTTCATTAGGTAAAGGGAATCTCTTACGTTTATATATTTTATATGTAACATAACAAATATTTTACTTTATTTTATATTATTTTTTTATTTAATTTTTTTTTTAATTTTAATTTTAATATTAATTTTTATTTTAATTTTAATTTTAATTTTTATTTTTATTTTATTTTATTTTTATTTATTGTATTTTATTTAAAAACAATTTTCTTTTATTTATTGTATTTTAATTATTTTAATATTTTTGTATTTTATTTTGTTTTAATTTGTTTTTTTTTTATATTTTTATTTTATTCTATGTTAATTATTTTAATTTTATATTATGTTTTATTATTATTATTTTGTGTCTTTAGTTGATCTTTTAGTTTCCGTTATTTTACTTTGTGATGTTTTACTCAATATCATTTTTTGATTTTACTTTTTTCATTTGATTTATTCTATTTTTTCACTATACTTTACTTTTAAATTTATTTTAATTTAATTTTACTTTAGTTTGGTTTTATTTGACTTTATTTTATTTCATTAAATTATATAAAATTCTATTTTTCAATTTGATTTTATTTCATTTTGTTTTATTTTACTCTGTTTTAATTAATTTTATTTTTTGTTTGATAAAATTTCAATTTATTCTACTTTTTAATTAACTTTATTTAACTTCACTGTACACCATTTAATTTAAATTATTTTAATTTAACGTTATTATTTTTGTTTTGGTTCAGTTATTTTAATTTCCCATATTTTAATTAAGTAATTAAATTTTTTAAATTAATTTAATTTAATTTTATTAATAATTATTTTATTTTATTTTAATATAACTTATTTTTAATTTATTTTGTTGATCTTTGCATTTTCTTTATCAACTATATTTTATTCAATTTTAATTAATTTAATTTGATATTAATTTTTGAATTTTTTTAATTTGATTTAATTTTTTTATTTTATTTTTATTTGTTGGACTTCATTTTTATTTTATATTAGATTATTTATTTTACTTTATTTTAGTTCCTTATGTTATGTAAAAAAATAATTTTTTTTATATGATTTATCTAATTTCATTTTATTTTGTTTTATTTTATTTTCCGTTAATTTATTTTATTTTGTTTAATTTTATAACTTTGTGTTTTATTTTACTTTGTTTTAATTTTTTTATTTTATTAATTTTTTTTTATTCAATTTTCATGAATATTATTTTTTAATTAAATTTATACTAATTTATATTATATCATTTTATTCCATTTTATGTTATTTTATTTTTATTGAATTTAGTTAGTTAATCTTTCAATTTCCGTTATCTGCATTATTTTATTTTATGATATTTTATTTAATTTGTAATTTAATTTTTATTTTTTGTACTTTATTTTGTTTCTTATTTTAATTTACCTTCTTTGATTTAGTGATATTTTATTTTAGTTTACTTTTTACATTTATTTAAATTTAATTTAAACTTTTTTATTTTATTTAACTTTACCTTAATTAATTCATTTATATTTCTTTATTTATTTTTTTTTTTTCATTATTATATTGTTTTCTTTTTTAATTTATTTTATTCCATTTTATTTTATTTTTTTTAAATTCATTATATTTTCAATTTATAATTTATATTTCATAATGGAAATAAAATTGTCGCATTTTAGACGTAAATTATGTAATAACTTAGTGGTATTTATTACTGTATTCATAAAACAATATTTTAATTAGTTTACGTATTTTTGTAAAAAAAAAAATGGAAATACTGTTTATATGTAAATTAACAAGCACTTGTTGCTCAAATTTTATTAATTATCATCTGTAAATTTAGCAAAATAAACAGCTGCTGTCACTTAACGAGTATTTCTTGATATAACAGCATGTAATGCGACTTTTATTCAGTTCCCTTTACATCTCTTCATACTCTGGATTTTTCCTCATAAACGTTTGGGGCTGCTTAATTTTTATGGACAACGTAAATAATTTGTTTCATTTTATTATTAACTTTTTTACATTTTTTTTTCTTTCATCGGTTAATGAATTTTGATTGGATCAGACAAAACAAGAATAAAACAAAGTACAAATAAATATAAATAAATAAATAAATGAAAATGCATGAGAAAAGGGGACAAACAGTAAAACTTGATAAATACAATTTAAATAATTAAAACAATTACAAGTTTTTATGTTTGGTTTGGTGACAAGCATTTAAATTGGCTGCACCAGACGTTCGTATGCCCGCCAGCTTTGCTGTCTGTGCGCCAAACAATTCCGAATTGTCGATCTTGAAAGTCTCCAAATGTGCAGCGTAACAGAATGTTCGGCGCCTGATGTTTGCATGATCGTCATGTGATTTATACACCAACGCCACATGACGCCTGGAGAAATAAACGGTACAAAGTGTAGCATTTAAGTATGTACATATATGTATATTTATGTACACATAAGTACTCCTTGTGTATGTATACACAAACTAGCCTACATTTATGGCAAATATCAATTGATTGGTTATTTCTTCCGAGTTATCAAATCAATATCTTCATATTTTACACATACATACATACAAATATCGAATGTATGAAATTATTCATAGCTTTAGTTAGGGAAAATTTATTAGTTAAAATTTTTTTCAGGTCTTAAATAATCACTAGGTCCTTTTGTATTGTTTAAATTATTTTACTTTCTATTTTATTTTATTATTTCAT
>JAWMAG010000404.1:0-217500 GCA_037013455.1 Ceratitis rosa | reverse complement strand
CGAGGTCCCTTTATATTCAACTGCGGCATTTGTTTTTGTATTGTCAATTGTTCTGCTACATACAACAATAATTATTATATTCAAGTGAGCGACCAACGAAATTTTTTTATTTGATAAATGGCGAGTTATAGTGGATACACATGTACTTGTACTCGTATGTACATAGGTACATACACGTACATATGTATATACTTTCATGAAATGAAAGCGATAGCCTAGATGTGACAGCGTCTGCCGGCGAAAAGTCGTATACTTTTTCGATTTTGTGAGACATCTACGTACATATGTATGTACATACAAATATGTATGTATTTAGAAATGTTTGTAAAATAGAGAACCATATATTATTATAAGCACAGTGCATATCAGTATGTTTGTATTAATGTTTATGAGATTATATCATTGGTATTAAGTAATTTACTTCACTTATATGTTTTATTATTATTTCTGCTTCTCCTTTCCAACTTCATATCTACATACATTTTATAGTAATTTTATTCTTTTTATTGGCGAACTGTCTCGCCAAAGAAACAGCAAACGCATATTGACAACTGCTATGAAGTCCTTAAAAGTATGTGAAGCTAACTTACAAAAAGTCGCTCGCATCAAAGTCCAACAAGTTGTTGTTGGCGTTGATTATTGTGCACGCTTCACTCACATGCTCATTGAAGACAGAACATAAATACATACATACATACATACATATGTATGATAACTTCTGTTTTCGTTCCTTTATAATTTCGACGCCCTCTTTGTACATTCCGTTCCCGTTTGATGGCGGCACCACCACTGAGTTTTTGGAAAAAAAGAACAAAAAAACTAAAAAAAAATGACACCCATCAAAAACGAAGTATGTTGACGTTTGAGGGAGGTTGGGAGGGCAAAATGCTTACAATTCTTTATTCACAAGCACATTAAATGACATCATAGCTTCAGCTAAGTGCGTACTTTGACTTTAGAAACACACACACACACACACATACACTCACACACACATACACACGTATATCCATATATATGCTTTAATTGAGCCTAAAAATTGTTTGAATATATATTTCATGTGAATATTGGCTTGTCGTCTACATAATATGGACATACTCGTACATATATATATACTTATATGTACCATATATATGTTTACATTTGTTTATACGCTTTTCAAAGCATTTTTGAATATTCAATTAATTTACAACTGTTTGTTAGTTTTGGTGATCCTATTATGTCGCGATTTGTTTTTTGTATGTTTTTAATATTTAATATATTATTCAAACATGTGTAAAGAATTCATATGAGAACATACATATGTACCTGCATATGTATGTATGACCGAGTATTTGAATTTTTCTAAATTTGGAATTTAAAAAAAAAAACTAAATTCAACTCGATTTCAGATTTTATTGAAGTCACGCTTTGCTCACGGGCACGATTCTGTGACGTCTGTTGACATATACATACATACATATGTACATATAAATAATTTCTGAGCACTAGCTGTTGGTGTGATAAGCGCGTGAATTTGATATACACATATGCATACATATGTATATTGATATGTTTGTAAATTTGAAAAATTATAAAAGCCAACAGACGCACTTATCAATGTTATTCATATATGTATGTATGTATTTATATATTGATATTTATAGCAAAATTTAAATTAAGTGATTAAATAATTTTTTTTCATTGTAAATAAATAAAAAAAATTTAAATTTTTGTTATCATATTTTATTTCCAAATTTATACAAAAAAACAAGAAATTATTGATCAAAAGAGGTCTTTTGATAAAAAAAATTTTTTTTTGGGACTTTTGTTATTGAATAGCTAAATAATATATATTTTTCGCAGCGATATGTCAATCGAAAAAATATTTATTATTTATTCTTATGCCTAAATCCAATATTTCCTATTTTTAACATTGATTTTTCTTGTATTTAAATTATTTGTGTATTGTATAATTTTATTAAAACATTCATTTTTGGCGTTTATCAAATTAAAATATTTTAGTTTTGATTAATTTTTGTATGCAATTATTTTAAAGTAACTAAAATCTGTCAAAAGCCAGAATATATGGAAAAAATTTTATTAATTGACATTTTTTTTAAATATTTTTTAAAAAAATTTTTGAAATTAAAACTTGTTTAAATTTTATAAAATCATGATGGAAATTTTATTAAAATATTAATTTCTGACATTTCTTAAATTGAAACTATTCCAATTTTAATGAAATATTGTACGGAAATTTTATTAAAAATTTACTAATTAAATTAATTTTTTTTTGAAGCATTAATTTGTGGTATTACTTTAATTAATAAATAAAACATGTTAAAGAAATTGTGTGAAAAATTTATTTAAAAAACATTTTTTTTGTAAATTTTAATAAATTTTTAACTCTTGACATTTCTTTTAGTTACACAATTTCAAAAAAAATTGTATAGAAAAACAAAATAAATGATTTTTTTTTCAATATTAACTTTTGAAAATTCTTAAATTCAAAATTTTCTAATTTTAATAAAATGTTGTATAGAAATTTATTTTGGAGTATTAGTTTCATTGACATTTAACATTAAATTAAGAGGTTTCTGATTTTAATAAAATGCTATTAAAATATTAATTTAATAAAATTATTATTGTAATTTTATTAAAAATTAACTAATAAAATTGAAATTTCATTGAAGCGTTAATTTGTGTTATTTTCTTTAATTAATAAATAAAACAAATTAAAATATTATATAAAAAATTTAACTAAAAACATTTTTAATGTAAATTTTTTTAAAATATTAATTTTTGACATTTCTTTTAACTCAAAAGTTTTCTAATTTGTATCAAAAATTTTGTATGGAAGCTTTAATAAAAATTAATTAATTGAATTAAAAATTTATTTAAAGTTTAATTTGGGCTATTTCTTAAATTAAAACAGATTAATCAAATTTTTCTACAAAAAAAAACAATAAACAATTATTTAAGAAATATTTAAAATAATAATAATAAAAAAATTACTTAAAATTTTATTACATCAACAATTTGTTATCTTATTTAATGTAGCGCAATTTTCAAATGTTTTAATCATAACTTGTATAGAAAAAATATTTTGATTGAAGTTTTTTATTAAGCAATAAATATGAATATTTTGTATTATGCGTTAAAAAAAATTTACAGCATGCACATATTTACATATGTATGTGTATTTTTAAATATATTTTTTGTTTGTTATAAAATTCGATTTTTTTATTTTAAATGCAAAATCACATTGTATGGATTAAACAAAAATAAGTATTCCGAACTTAATCTGGCCTCCAAAAAAGAGTTCAAACAAATTTGCAAAATGTTTAATGCAATCGTTTGATAAATATGTAAATAAATTAAAGTGTATATGCATTTATGCATTTATAAAAAAATATTTTCAACAAGTTCGATGACCAGCCCCACACGCAATGTTAAAGACTAACAAGAATAAGAAGAAGCATTGGAAAAAATAACCAAATATACACGTACACACATAAATTAAAGATGTGCAGAAACTAAGAAAAAGAATAAAAAGTTTAAAATAAATTAGAGCAGAAAACAAAATGTGTGTAAGACTGCAGAAAACCACTGAAAATATTCAAAATAAAATTATTTATAGAACATTTGCATAAATATACTCGAGTAAATACTCAAATAACTCCTATGTATATATATTTAGAAACATAGTATAGGTATGTATGTCTTTTAACCATTCTTTCATTTGCTTGTGGGAAAAAAAACAAACATTTTCATTCTAGAATTGCTGCCAATTACCCACACATACTCGTAGCTGTAAATTTTTCTCATTGTTTTTTTGTTGTTTTTTGCAATTGACTGAAGAGAATTGTTGAGCAAAAATTGTAAAAATATTCACAATTCACAAAGAGCAATAAAATAATACCAAAACAAATCGAGCTGGCGCAACAAGTCGTCGCTGTCGTCGTTGTCGTGATGTTCCATTTGGCTTGAGCGCAGCGCTTGACACTGCCAAATGACCGCAAGCCGAGCGTGGCGCAGGAAATAAATGTCTTTGCGCTCAACTGTGCTCAAATGTGCAGTGTTGTTTATTTTGGTACTGCATCCACCAATGCGTTTTTTGCTCTTTTTGTGGTCGTTGTGCGTTTGGGTGAATGTTTTTATTTTTGTTTTGGTTTGTTTTAAGCATCGTACACTATTTCTGGAGACATGAGCAAAGTCACGCGTGCATTTTTGCCTTCTGTATGTACATACATATATTATATTTTATTATTAGCTGTTTATTTACTCGTATGTATGAATGTATGTATGTAAATGTGATTTTTGCAGTCTTACGCCTATTTGTAGGCCATAAATGGTCAGCGTTATAGGTTTTCAGTTGTAGAAAAATTACAAAAAAAAAAAAAACAAATCGAGAGGTTGTTTATAAAAAATGCAATTTGATAGAGAGTAGAATGCAAATTTCCTTGAAAGATGATCGTTTTACTCCGTGCCATATTTTAATGAAATTGGAGAAATTGTAGCATACATTTAGGCTTCTTCTCTCTCGTTCAGGGCGGTACGAGGGATGCTAGTGAGCCAGAGGTTTGGCAACAGAAAGGAGCATAAAGCCGAGTTCTCTTAATAACAAATGAAAAATTTGTCCTAAAGTAAAAATAAATACATATGTGTGTATGTTTATATAAGATAATTCCAGTAAAAAAAAAATGGTAAAATAATTTATTGGATATATCTTATTGTATTTACAGGTGGAAGATAAATAAATGAAGAGACTTAAAAAGGGTAAGACAAAAAATTGTATTTCTAATACTGCTCTCTTTTTTATTATTATTTAAAGAGTATTATAGATAGCTCGTCAGTGTCTTAAAGGTGCTACCAAGGGAAATTTCGACATCGAGAAGCTGCAATCACAACAGTCAGCCGAGCAATTTTCTACTGTACTTGCACTACTGCTCTCTCTGAGAAAGAGTAATTGTCAACAGCTCGATATAAGCCTATGACATGACAACCAATCAATGAAAGGGTGGCCGCGCAATCGTGGGCTAAGCCTCTTCAATATCGCTTATAAGATCCCATCGAGCATATCAACAAGCTGCTTCGATCTTATCAGTGTAGCTTCAGACCTTGCAAATCTATGATGGACGATTCCTGGTATGCTGCCTCAATGCCGCTATGTCTGAGTTTGGTATCTTCTACCCTACTAAGCAACACCAAAGATCCGTCAGAATTAGGTAGAACCTCTCCAAGCTGTTGGGTACCACAAGTCTTCTGACAAAGCATCTTGTCACTTCTTCAACTTCATATCGGAGAAATTAATAAAAGAGATCGTCCAATATTCTATAAGAGTGCACAGCTGCTGACTTATGCCTAAAATATTGATATGACTGGCTTCAACGACCCGGATTTTTTATCCGGCCAAGGACTGTCACTCCCGCAATATTCCCCAAAGATTACTTTGAGAAATATTTTTGCGGTTACAACAACAACAACAATAATTTTGAGGTCGTAGAAAATTTCGTTTATCAAGGTAATAATGTCAGTCATCAAATGAAATGCAAAATCACGCATGCCAACAGGTCCTACTTTTGACTGGGCAGGCTCACTCGACGAACAAAGAACAAGCTCTGCAAGTTAGGTGATCAATTCCGTCCGCCGTCCTGCTATATGGTGCGGAGGCTTGGACGATGACAACATCTGATGAAACGGCTTTGAGAGTTTTCGAGTTAAAGGTTTTGCTTAAGATTTAGTCCTTTGCGTTTTGGCAAGGGCGAATACCGCAGACGAAGGAAGGATGAGCTGTCCGAGTTTTACGGTGATATTGACATAGTTCAGCAAATGAAGAGACAGTGGCTAAGTCGTGTCGTCCGATTGAATGAAAGCACTCCAGCTTTGACCTGGTTGAAACAGAGAAAGAGAAAGATCTCCACTCCATTTAGAGGATCAGGTGGAGAGTGACCGGGTTTCACTTGATATTTCCAACTGGCGCTAAACAGCGAAGAGATGGCACGAATGGCGCGATATGGTTGATTCAGCTATAATCCCGTAAGGGGTGCCAACGCCAATAAAGAAGAAGAAGATATCTATGTATGTATGTATGTATGTATATACTAACTATGTACACTCACCTCGTAAATACTTTTCCTATTATCATCACCAACATCATCAGCATCAACAGCAAGAGCAATAATAATAATAACAACAACAAAAGCAATCTGCTGCAAGTAAACGCCAAACGAACCGAGTTGTGTCTATTGTATGCATAAGCTTGAGCCTATCTATGGCAAATATTTACAGGCATACATATGTATGTATGTATGTATGTACATACACACATTCATTGTATTGTATTTTGCAAATGTCAAGCGAGTATGTGGGTGGCAGACAGGCGAGAAAAGTAAAAGAAAAATAATATGAGATTCCCGTCAGCTGGCAAAGTTGCCATTGCCGGCTGGCTGTGATGACGGCCTTGACTGCCGTTTTTGCCTATAATACATGCATACATATATATGTACATATGTATGTTTGTACTAAATTCACTTTTTATTGCTTTTGGGCAAACGCTTTTGTAATCTGTAGTATAACCGATGCGCTGTAAGCACTTGTATATGTACATATATAGCCTGCTGATTTTCCAAATCGATGACATACTGGTAAGTAAATAAATATATTTATGTACGAGCACTTTCCCGTACTTGATGTATAAATAAAAGTGCTTGTATGCCTGACTTTTTGCATTGCTTGTCACTTCATATGTATGTGTAAGTATGTAAGTACTATACATACGTGTACATATATAAGTCCACAAGTATCAAGAGTATTGGGAGGGTAACTTTTTCAATCACAATGCCAGGCGTTTGTCACTTTTTTTTTTGTTAAGGAAATTCGAATTGATAAAATAAAACTCACTTTGACATTGAATATTTGCTTATGCATTTGTACGTACGTGTATATATGTATATGTATATGCACGTTTGCATCTAAGTATATATTAAATTATTTGCTTTCAAGTGCTCATTACATACCATACATACAAACAAACATACTTCTCTTTGTTATGCAAAAAGCTCATTGGGAACTTAAGATTCTTAGGAAAAAATATTTTATTCGTCTATATTTTGCGCATTTCTTGAATTTTAAGCATTCTTCTATGGGGATCTACATATACAGTGAGTCATTTGAGGGTATTTGTAATTTGTTATGTCATGCTTGCACTAAAGGGGGAATTCACACTAAAATATTGACGCTGAGTATTCTTCCTTTGGCGCAGTCCAAGCAAAGAAAGTAGCCGAAGAATGCAACCTCGTCTTGGCATTCATATGTATGTCACATAAAAAAGTTTTGCGGCTAGACTAAGCCAGCTTTACCATGTTTTTAGATGAACATAAGGTTTGAAAATTTTCTACAATCCCCGCTGGTGTTAGCTGTGCAGGAAAGAAGTTCATGCTCCGTTGTAATGTGGCACTCAAATTGCTATTACAAAGTCAGGTAATAACCTAAGACTAAACCAGAAGCGCTGGTACATTTGAAAAAGACCTCTCCGAGGCGTCCGGTACCATACGAGGTTTTGCCACAGCTGGCAGAAGCGAAAAGAGACTAACAACCACTGCCTTTGTCTCTGTATAGATCGTGGCGGCACTTCAAAAACAGAGTTTTCAGCCATCCAGCCGTAGAATAAAGTTGTTGGGAGACCCTCTTTTATGGCTGATAATATTAAAGACATATCTAACTAATTTTAATCCAGTTATTTCATAGCTGCTTGTACATATGTATATAACACAATTAAATTTTCCAGCTGAAGTCATATGTATTTTTATTGCTTACTGCATATGATGAAATTATTATATACATCAAGCATTAAATATAGATTTTTATTGACGTAATAATTAACTGTTTTGCGCAGATAAAATGCACTCAATTAATCATGACAATAGAAAGCTTTTAAAATTGTATAATTTTGGCGAATACAAAAAGTGCGAATTAATTTGTTATTACTGTTATTAACAGTTTATTAAAAGTTTATGCAAATGTTTTTCCAAATATTTTTATTTGCCAATTGAAGCGAACGTGAATTAGACTTGCTGCAAATAGAAGATTTCTGTTTTAAAAGAATAATACAAATTTTAGCGACTAAACGCTAAACCCATATGTACCAATTTCTTTTGTCGTATAAAGAATTAATGATAAAAAAATAGTTTGAATTACAAAAAAAAAATTGAATAACAAAAAAAAAATTTTACTCCAAAAAATAAAAACAAAAAATAAACAAAAAAAAAACACAAAAAAATGTATCGTGTGCCGCTGGCGGTGTTAAACATATGTACATTTATAGTTTTTTGTTTTTTGTTTTTAATAAAAAAGTAGTGTACCGTATTTCAAAAACATTTGAAGAATTCACCTTGAACTAATTATGGGTTATATTTACTATGAGTGAATTGTTTTATGGCAGAAATATATTTATTATAATACTATCAACCACTCCTAAATACGGTAATCAAACAATAATCAGTTTTTTATACCAAAGTGTTATAAAGTACGAAAGCGAATTAGTTTTGCGATCTTCAATAATAACTCAAAAATATTTGAAATGAAAAAATATAGATATACAAGTAACAAAGTTATCAGCAAGATTTCGTATTAATTGGTTAAAAAATAGAAAAACGATTAGATTGCGTTTGAAATTGAAAGTTTTGTTTTTGAAATGCATTTCGAGGTAGTAATTTTTTCTTACTTCAATTTAATAGGGAAGACAAATCAAAATAATTTCGTAAATTACAATGTTATTTTGAAATGTAATAATGAAAATGGTTATATATATATAAAAAGATGAGACGTTACCATATGTGATTCACGCCCAACTCTTAATGGATTATTTATCATTTATCTTCTTCCTAAATTTTTTTAAAGAAAACATTCATTTATTAAAAACTTGTTAAAATATATGAAAAAGAAAAAAGTTTTCCTCATATTAGTCTTTGCAAAGAGCTATCTGTGTCCCAGATATCAAGCAAATCGAATTATGAATACGATTTTTGCAAACAGATCGGTTCACATAATAAGGAAAGCCGAGCTATCGAATCGACGCCAGGCCCACTGTCCATATTAAGGCCAGGTTCCTCTAAAAAATTTCAAGAAATTCAAATCTTTTCCTGTAAATTGCAAGAAACTACTCTTAGAACTAATATGGAATTAGTCCCGAAGGTTTATAAGATCAAGGAGTAAGTATAGGAGAGGGGAGAGCGGAGCGCTCGGAAGAAAAGTGTTTCCCATGTCAATTTAAGCAAAGAGTAGAATGTGTACCAAATTTCATGTAAATCAAACGATATAAAAGTAAATTCGATTTTTTCGAATAGATCAGTTCCAGGTCCAGTACTCGGGAAATTCTTTCTTATCGAGTGCATACGTCATACGCAGAACACATCCTCCAAGGTTCATGTCTCTACGATCAATGGTTTAGGCTGCGGCTTGACCCGTGAGTCATTCAGGACAAAGCTTTTTATAAATATATATATGCAAGAAATAATATTTTGTTGTTTTTTTTTTTTTTGGAAATTGCTATACAATAAACAAATAACTTTTACTTTAGTTTCCTATCTAATCATTTTATCGTATTTTATTATATTACATTAAATTTTCTTATTTTGCTTTATTTCATTTTAATTGATTTTATTTTAATTTCATATGATTTTATTTTATTTTATTTTATTTTATTTTATTTTATTTTATTTTACTGTATTTTATTTTTGTTATTTTATTTTATTTCATTTTCTTTTATTTTCACATTATTTTATTTTATTGTACTTTATTTTATTTCATTTTATTTAATTTCATATTTTTATTTTTTTTTGTGTTACTCTACTTCATTTTTATGTTTTAATTTCATATTATTTTCTTTTACTTTACTTTATTTTATTTAATTTTATTTTGTTTTATTTTATTTTATTTTAATATATTTTATTTTATTTTATTTTATTTTAATTTCATATTTTTATTTTTTATTATTTCATTTTAATTTATTTTATTTTATTTTTTTTTTTAATTCCATATTTTTATTTTTTATTAATTTATTTTATTTTAATTAATTTTTTTTTATTTTACTTTCATATTTTCATTTTATTTTAATTTCATATTTTTACTTTATATTATTTTATTTTAATTTATTTTATTTTAATTTATTTTATTTTAATTTATTTTATTTTAATTTATTTTATTTGAATTTATTTTATTTTAATTTCATATTTTTATTTTTTATTACTTTAAATTTAGTTTATTTTAATTTATTTTATATTATTATAAGTTATTTTATTTGTTTTCATTTTATTTCAATTCCATACTGTTTTGTTTTACTTTATTGTATTTAAATTTTTGTTTTATTTAATTTAATTTTTATTTTTAATATGGAAGTTCCGCGCATAAATGTCTTAGATAGCACATTAAGACGTCGCATGGACGTCAGCTGGCTGTAGTGATGTCACATATATAGATCGGAAATGCTTTCCGAATAAAAAGCTGTTACATAGCAACTATCACTTCTTTAAAAATAAAATTATTACCAAATCATTTTAAATCATAATGTGAAATTGCTGCTGTGTACAAGCGTTCAAAGTGTGGAGTGTGTCAATCACTGTCATATCGACTGCGGATGTATAATCTTAGTGATCAGCTGACTGCAGTGACGTAATTACAACTTGCTGGTATTTTTAAATACCACGCGTATGAAATTGAAATTTGCGATGAAATTATTGATAAGATAATTTAATATAAACATTTTTTTATAACTATCAATACTTAGAGCAGACAAGAATCAACTGACGTCATACGAATATGAGGTGTTTTGAAATTGAAATTTTTGTGGTGGTAAATAAATTTCAAAGTAATGGTAAACACCATTTTTACATGGTCATAATAGATACAAATCATATTTAAAATCAGACAGATGTTTGATCATATTTTTTTTTTCAAATTTTGAGTTTTGGCTACTGTCCAATATTTTTTTTTCGTTTGTTTTATTAATCAATGAAAATGAATGATATCATAAAATTTCATTATTTATTTAATTAACTGGTCATACAAATTTGACTCATCATTTTCTTACAAAATAATGGAAAAATTTATAGTTACAGCATCAGTTGGTATTTATGTATATAGGCAGTTGTTAACGGTAACAAGCGGCGCAGCTACTCAACGTCCAGTGGGTTGAATAATCAATCCAGTTTAAAACAGCACATTGAATGCACAAACACACACATACACATACATATACACAGCAATGTGTTTAACTTTAACCACAATGACCATTTCTGTTTCCAGTTTTCCTGCCATATGATCTACATTGAAGCAATCAATCGCTCATTGCAACGAGCCATATCGGGCAGGAAATTAATGTTGCATTTATTGCCTCTGTGTGTGTGTGTGCGGGACGTGTGTCAGTGTGTGTGTGACTTCTATCCAGCCTCTGCTTACTCTATATTGGCAGTGACATTATTCTGTGTGACTAAAAGACTGTTGTCGTCATTATTGCTGTCATACCATTTTTGTGACAACAAGTATGTTTACGTATACATATGTATACACGTATGTAGGTATGTAAGCATATATGTATGTGGACATGTGCTTGCTACAATTTGCACAGTTTTTACGGTAATTTCAAGCATTTTATTTTCTACTTTTCATTATTTTCTATTTTTTATTGTTTTACTTTATATGTTGTACATATGTATATAACTGTTGCTCTTTTTCACATTGTATTTATTTATAAAATGTATTCATTGATACAAATGAGTGCCAACACTTTATAATGCTCAATGTGATTACGAATAACCATGGACCTGAGGGGCGTATGAGTGTTTTGTTTTTTTGTTTACTGTTTTTCTTTTGCGTTACTCTGTGTGTATGTGTGTGTATGGCTGTGTGTTGACGTTGGCTGACTGTCATTTGTGAAGAGATCTGTCAATGATTTCTTGTTTTGCTTTATTTAATATCAAGTGGACACTGAGATACCATTGGTTATACCATATTGAGTGTTGTTGTAAATATTTAAGTGGGTTACTGTTGGCAGGTGCGATAGGGACATGCAGCAGCAAAGTAGTGATTGCACATACAGGATGAGAACCATACATTTCTTTTTTATGGAAAAATTTATCTTAAAAGTCAATAAATTGAAGAGATTTATGAAAATGACGCGGAGGGAAATTTATAAAAAAAACAGTAATAAATATTGGATCAAAAAATTATTAAAAGTACAATAAGAAAATTATAAAAAAAGTATTAAACATTTTCAGAAAAATTAAAAAATTATATAAAAAGCTATTTTAGGTTTTGATATTTTTTTGGTTGTCTAAATAGTGTTAGTAGAAAAAAATAATAAAAAAAATCATTAAATTAGGCTCAAAAATAAAAGTAAATTTGTAACAAAAAATTATATTTAAGGTAAAAAGAAGTTATTTAGAATATAATATAAAAGTTCAAATAAATTTATGGCAGACAAAAAAAATTCAAGCCTCAAGAAAATTTTCTTGAATATTTTAATTTCCTTGCAACCATCTCATGAAAAGTTTGAAGAAGAAAAAATAAAAAAATAAAGTTAATTCATGTTTTTTTAATATACAACTTTTTAATTTTATACATATATTCAAAATAGATTGAAAAAGTTTGCCGGCGTGAGGTCAGAAAAAATAAAAAACACAATTTAATTGTTGTTTTCTACCGATATATTTCTATTACACATGGGTAATCGTATTCAAAATAATTATTTCACTATTCATTTTATTATTAATATTATAGGTATCAAAAATTTCAAATTTTTATAATCCTTTTTTTTTTTGTTTTAGGTATGTCTTTATGTATAGTAAAATTTAAAAAAAAATGTTTTAGGTGGATAAAATATTAAAAAATTGCCTTAAATTGGGCTGAAAAATAAAAGTAAATTTGTAACAAAAATTTTCGTGTTTGAATTGAAAAATTGATTTAAAATAATAAATTTATGGTAGAAACGAAAAAAAATCCTCCGGTATAAATATTAAGAAAATCTTTTCAAATATTTTAATTTTCTTATAACCGCCTCAAACAATTTTAAGAGGTATTTTTAAGAAAAATTAAAATTAAAAATTGAGATTTTGAATTAATAAATAATATTTATAAATATATTTTATAAATATTTAACTTTTCCATTTTGTTTACAAATTTTAGAGATAAATATTTCATTATGAATTTTATTATTATAATAATATTTTAGGCATCAATAAAACTTAAAATAATTCAAGCCAAGAGGCAAGAAATATGTATTTAGGCGAAAAAAATTAAATATGTATATAAACCAAAATAAGAGATAAAAGAAAGAAACAAAATATTGTATTTGAAAAACTTTATTTATGAAATATTTTGGGCATATAAAATATATACTTTTATTTTTTCTTTTAGTATTTTAATTTTGCAGAATTTTAACAAAAAAACGAAATTAATTAGAAAAAAACCAACAGAATGTTTTTATTAATTTCGTTTTTTTCAAAATTTGTACACGATTTTTTTTATAATTTTCTTATATACAATATTTGATTAATATAAATTATTTTATAAGTTACATTCGAAGCACTTTATATATGTATTTGTATTTTGTACTCTTAGCTCACCCTGTGTAGCGATAGGAGGAGGCCACATGCTTCTACAATAAGATTACATACTGATTGTATTGTGTAACTGTAATTAACATCTGTTGTTCTTTTTTCCCCTATACATATGCATGTATGTACATATGTATGTTTATATGTATGTTTGTATGTACAACTGTTTCTTAACCTTTCGATACTGTTTACATGCAGTCTTCTGTAATAACTGATAAGCGAGAATGAGTAATCTGCGCCTACACGTGCACACACATACACATCTACATATATATATATATATATATATTTATTTATATGTATATTTATATATTTGTTTTCAAGAAGTATGTTGAGCTCATCAGAATCGGACGACCGAATAATACGAGTCTGTAACATGTGCAGGCATTCGATTAAACGGATAATAGATGTTTGATGCGCTCAATTGTTTTTCATTTAAATGTGTTTTTTTTAATTTTTCTTTGTTTTGAATCTTTTTATAAGGATTTATTTATGCACATACTCGTATGTATATATAAAAGAAAATTAATAAAAGTGCAATACAATTATTGTTGTCATATTATTCAAGAATTATTGTAAAGATATTCAAGAACTGAAAACGTGTAAGGGTAACAGGAAGTGTATAACAATCAAAAAAAATATTTTTTATATTTAAAAACCAAAAAAATTTATAACTCATTAAAAATTTTTCGCACGCACTCCTGATTAAAAATTGTTTAAATAAATTCATAAGTAATTCAAAGGTAATTAAAAGATAATCACAATGTCGCATACATAAATATAATTTTTTATAATAACAATAATTTGCATTTAATACATACATACACGTATATGTATTTATCAGTAGTTTCCTTGAGCTTCTGATTGATGTCTGACAATCGATTAATTGATAAGCATATATGTACGTATTTATGTAGATATGTACACATATTTTCTTAGCAAAGAAAATCAAAATTCAATCATATGATCTTTAGGGCACACAAAATTTATAATATACTTACACTCACAATGATTTTATATTTGCCACGTGTATTCAGATATACATACATATTGGATGAGTGCATAAGTTCGTGCCCGATTCCGCTGGATGCCGTACGAATCGTTTGAGAGTGGCGCTCGTGAAAGAAATATATACATATTATATATCGTTGGAAAGGTGACAGTCCGAACTGTAAATCAAGCATAAAATAACTTCATTTCGATTTGAGTTGCTTAGTGAAAAGACGCATGGAAGATGAACAACGAAAAAGATCATATGCGTCATATTATGTTATACGAATTCCGCAAAGGAAAAACAGTGGGCGCTGCAACTAAAGATATTCGCGAAGTTTATTTGGACCGTGCTCCAGCACTCCGCACAGTAAAGAAATGGATCGCGAAATTTCGTTCTGGAGATTTTAACCTCGAAGATCAACCTCGCAGTGGACGGCCTTCTGAGCTTGATGACGATGTTCTAAGGACTTTAGTTGCGAATAACTCACGTATTTCGACGGAAGAGGTTGCCAGTGAATTGAACGTCAACAAATCAACTGCGTTTCGTCGTTTAAAAAAGGTTGGGTACACTTTGAAGCTCGATACATGGGTGCTACATCAGTTGAGTGAAAAGAACATAGTGGACCGTATGTCAACAGCAATTTCTTTGCTTCGACGGATCAAAAACGAACCTTTTTTGGATCGGCTCGTGACTGGTGATGAAAAATGGGTCCTGTACAACAATGTTCAACGCAAAAGAACATGGAAACAGGCACACGAAGGGGCGGAACCGATGTCGAAAGGTGGATTGCATCCGATGAAGGTACTGCTGTGCATTTGGTGGGATATCCGAGGCGTAATCTATTTTGAGCTCATGCCAGCTGGAGAAACGATCACTGCCAACAAGTATTGTCAGCAATTGGTCGAATTGAAGAAAGCAATTGATGAAAAACGTCCGATTTTGGCCAATCGCAAAGGAGTTCTTTTCCATCATGACAACGCCAGGCCACATGTTGCAAAACCGACCCCGGCCAAACTGAAGGAGATGAATTGGGGAAATCATGCCGCATACCCCATATTCACCCGACATTGCACCTTCTGATTATCATTTGTTTCAATCGCTGCAGAACAATTTGAATGGAAAAAAATTTAAAAATGTGGAAGACGTCAAAAACCACCTTGACACCTTTTTCAACGAGAAACCGCGCGATTTCTATGAATCAGGCATCCGTAAATTGGTTGAACGTTGGGAGTGGATTGCCGAACATGATGGCGAATACATAATTGATTAATAAAAGCGCTTTCTTCAAAAAATTTCAATTTTAGTTTGCACTTGAAATCGGGCACGAACTTATGCACACATTGATTTTTATCCCTTATGCTTCAAGTAGGTAACTCAACAGAAAGGTTTCGTTGTCTGACACGAGTTACATATAAAGAGTATATGCCATAAAGTGTGTTTAGATAGCTTGCTGTCTTGAAAATTTCTGAAAGTGTAAAAATTTTCTTACGAAAATCATAAAATTGGTTTCAAATTCTCTTCCAAGCCTACCAGGAATTTCTCAAGGTAAGCCAAAAAAGAAGTGTCAGTTTTTTGAAACCCACTTTACTCTTAAGCCTAGTATTTACAAAAACTGATTTTAAAAAAGTTTTTCACCAGTTCAAGATGATTTTCATAGAACATCGCATGGTTTAAGCCGAGTTTTAAACCCAAAATTTCATAAAATTGTGGTTTAAGGATAGTGAACCCTTATCATACATATGACAATTCAAATATCAGTATTTCTTTTTGCTAAAACAGGGCATCAAGTTCACGTTTATACCACAGTATTAACCTCACTTTTATAAACAATACCTAATTCTGTTTTTACACTGTCTACTTTTACACAGTTTTGATTTAACACGGTTCGAAAATAAAAAAAAATTTATTTTTTTTGAACGATTTTATTCCCGTTTAACTCGACATCGAATGTTTAAAGCATTAATGGTTAACATAGGTTTAGAAAGGGACCTATTTTCCATATTACAGACTTTCTCTTTTTGTGCTTTCCATGGAAGGATCGAATATTTTAGCAAATTATCAATAAATATTGATCTTATTAGATAGATTTGGGTTTCAAATAGGCCCCAAGCAATACCAAATGGGATGCACAAAACAAGCCTGTCTTCCATTCCGTCAGATAAACGGTCTGGCGTTTAAGATTAATGGTAGATCCCCCTCGAACTTAGTTTTACTTATTTGTTCTTTTTTATAGTAAAAGCGTCAAATCACCCGACAATTTTAAAATTTTCGCAAAAATTTTTATTTTGAATTTGAAGTAAATATGTATGTATTTTCAAAAGTGGATATTTTTTTTTGTTTTTGTAAAATAAATCTTTAAATAATTTTTTTTTGGAAAAAAATTAATAATAATCATCACAACAACATCCTGTATTACATTCTGCATTCATAACTATGCACGTATGTACATATAAATATATATTTATTTACACATGTAAAACTAATATGCACGTGCACGAATATTTCATATATACATACATATATTTATGGAATGTAATCGATTTCCTAATGGAAAATAACTAATCTAAAGTAAATATAAATAAATAAATAAATATATGTATGTATGTCACTTCAAATACGTTGTTTTGCATACATATATTTCATATAAAACTTGTACTTTTTCAGTAAATTCAGTTATTAAAGTGATTTTTACAATATCATTTTGATTATAACAAATATGTAACATACTTATGTATGTAAATATGTATATAGGTACTAGGTAGATTTTGACGTTTATATAGTTTTCCAATATTATGGGGCATTGATAAGCAATGCAATAATAATAACCGTAATATTAACAAAGTTAGTAAGAAGGTTGTGAGCCAGGATTTTTTTTTTAATAATTTTATTTTTAATTAATAAAAAAAAAAGAATTTATATAAAAATGTAAATATATTTTTAGTATTTAGAAAGGTCGTTGCATCGAGATAACAAACAAGCAAAAAGTCAATGTAAAATTGGTTATAAATAATTTTATGATAATTAATGATTTTTAATCATATAATTTAAAATAATTGATATTTTGTGCTTCGTAAAAAGTCGAGTCTTCAGAAAATATTTCCATTAAATTTTAGAAAATATAATACTAAATATTGGATTTTTGTAAACATTTTACTTTTCTTTATTTTTGTCAACAAATTTGTATCTATTTTTATTTTTTGTTTTTGGTACTTTTTTTGATTCTGATTCCTATAAAATAATAGTAATAGGTATAAAAATAAAATGAAAAACACGTTGCCCACTTTCCTCAGATCGTTAATAAAGCTTTTTTATTTTATTTCAAATTTTATTTTAATTTTCTTTTTATTATTGTATTTTATTTAATTTAATTTTATTTTAATTTTTGTATTATTTTATTTTTTTTTTATATTATTTATTTATTTTTAATATTATTATTTTTTTTTTTATTTTATTATTATTAATTTTATTTTACTTATTTTTCTTATTTTTTTATTTTATTTTAGGTTATTTTATGTTATTTTATTGGATTTGATTTTATTTTAATTAAAATTTTATTTTATTTTTTTATTATATTCCGATAAAAAATGAATAATAAGAAATTGTTAAAAAATAATACTTAGCAAAATAATTGTGTAAGCCTTTTAAAATTTTATAAATATTTATGATGATACAACAATAAAAAATTAAACGAAGCAAAATAATATTTGGTAATAAAAAAATTAAATTAAAAAATTAATTATGTATTTTTAAATAGTAAACAATAAAAATTAACTGAAGCTAAAGAATATTTAATAATAAAATATTTTATTAAAAAACCAAATTTATAAAAAAAGTAGCTTTTTCTAATGATATTATTTTGTGGGAATTTTTAAAATGTTATAGATATAAATATATTAAAGAAATATATTATACATAAATAAAAAATAATTATTTTTTAAATAAATAGTTGTTTTTTTACTTTATACATATATATCTAATGATGCAAAAATAAATGTATAAACTAAAAAATTAAATAATTTTGAAAAGTATTGTTCAACAATATTATTTTGTTGTATTGTTTATTATTTGTTAAAAATGTCTACAAAGCAGAATATTATTTAGTATTAAAAATTTATATCAAAAAAGATGTATCTAAATAAATTGTTAAAAAAAATAATTCGTAATATTATTTTGTGAACTTTGTTTGCTTTATATATATTATGATGCAACATTAAAAATGTTACATTAAAAAATTAAAAATGAGACACTGTATCTGGTGTAAAAAGAAAAATTCATGTTTATGTCATTTTAAAAATTCACAGTTTTATTTCAATAAAATTGCAACAAAAAGCTGAATAAAACTAAAAATTTTGCGAGCTGGAATATCTTTATTGAGGCAATAAATCTATTGATGGTTTATGAAGCCAATAAATGACATAATTGCTAGCACAAAGTTGGAAGTGTGACATTGTAGGTAATTTTAAATTAAATATTTAGCTTTGAAATATTGCCTATACGTAAATTAATTTACATAAAAATAGTTTATTATTATTATTAAATAAATAAAAAATTTAAGAATACTTGATATTATTTGTTATTAATATTAATACCTCAAAGAGAAATATGCAGTGACGAGCTCGTAAACTTTTCCAAGACCTTTACATATTTTCCTGGATTTTTTCTCAATGGAATATAACTCTTAACAGAGTTTCTTCTAGTCACAAACAGCTTTTTCTTGCAAAATAAAATAAATATTTTAGGATTTCTACCTGTGATAACCTATATTGGTCTCTGACTTAAATACAATTTATATACAATAGGACGAAGATGAAGAAAATAAGACATTTTGCAATTTGAAAGCCAGCAACAAAAAAACAGAAACAAAAAAAAAATATAGCATTATTTGCTAAAAAAGTGTTACAGCCAAAAATACCAACAAACACCCCACTGTGCGCAGTGAGAATACGATCAGTTGATAGTACAATATAATATGTTTGTAAATATGTATGTTTGTATAGATTTTAGTAATCACGTGTTGAGTGCATGGCACACGCTTGTTGTTTGTACATTTTTACTGCCATTGGAAAAATACAATCCAAACGGCTTTTATGACTTACAACAACGCACACAAAACAATACATACACATAAAGAAATTAGAAGTGCAGGATGGTCTCAGCTGTTTGAACGATCGGATGGATGCACATCAACAACACAACGAACGAGTAAACAAACTAACACGATTGCAAAGGCAAAACAAAGAAGAAGCATAAAATCAAAAAGTATAAACGAGAGACAAATTTATAGTTCTCCTATATTTTTTTTTTTTTTTTATGCGCTTCAGAAGTAAAAAACACACTAAACCGTACAACAAAGCGAATGTGTCCAAGACACATCTGCATCGCGGTCTTGCAATTGTTTGACAGGTAGAGAAAAAGCTTTACTTTATTGTTTATACATATCACATACTTTGTATAAAATGCTTGGTATAAAAATAATATTTGATACTCAAAGTTTTTTTATGTAAAAATATAAATTTTCTATTGCATTGTTTGTTGTTTATTAATCTTTCCTTTAAATAACTTTTTTTTTTTTTTTAATAAATGAGTCTTTTATAATAATTTAATATTTTATCAGAGGCTACATTTTTAAGTGCTTCGAAATTAAAAAAAACTTACTGAATTTCTTTTAATTTTACTATATTGATTAATTTTATTGTGATTCATTTCTTTTTATTTTATTTTATTATTATTATATTTTATTTTCTTTATTTTTATTTTACTTTTTTATTTTATTTTATTATAATTCATTTTTTTATTTTATTTTATTTTACTTCATTTTATTTTATTTTATTTTATGTTATTTTATTTTAATTTAGTTTGTTTTATTCAAATTTATATTTTATTTTATTTAAATTTATATTTTATTTTACTTTATATTATTTTATTTTATTTAATTTTTTTATTTTTTACTTTTTTATTTTATTTTATGTTATTTTACTTTATTTTATTTTATTTTATTTTATTTTATTTTATTTTATTTTATTTATTTTTTTATTTTTTTACTTTGTTTTGCTTTATTTTATTTTATTTTATTTTATTTTATTTTATTTTACTTTATTTCATTTCATTTCATTTTATTTTATTTTACAAAATTTCGCAAATTGGAGCAGGATCTCGACCGAAAATCGCTTCAAAGTGCCAGTTATATATAGGTATGTACAATATGTAGATAGTTATTTCCATAAAAACATCCGGTGTTACAAACTTACATATACCAAGTTTTCAAATAAAAAATCAATACTGAGTCATAATCATTCATAGATTGCCGGACTAATGAATTTTTTACAACCGAATTAAAGCTATTTTTAAACATGCGATGACGACATACCTATTGACGTATATACGCATGTGTGTATCAGACGCGATGTCCTTATATCCTTTAACTAAAGAATATATAATAAATTTATTGTAAATTTCTTGGAGTGGGAGGAATATTAAATATGAATATATGTATGTAATTGATTGAAATGCGTAGTGAATGAGTTCGGCGGACACCGACATATAATTAATTTAATACACATACATACCTATATACTCGCATAATTATACAAATATATAAAAATTGTTATGCATATAAAGCAATACACAAAGGAATATATCTATTATACCTATTATATGTATGCGACTAGAGATAAGTATCGAAAGTAAAAACGTGTCTGCCCATACTCACATTAACTAAACTGACGCCGAAGCAGGCCACCCAACCCCAACCGCCATCGGGAGCAACTTTACGTGTGTGCTTCATACTTAACGTTGGAATTTTTATTTATTTATTTCTAATTTTATTTTATTTTTTTGTTTACTTATTTTTAACACTACGTGTGTAATATTGTTTTTTTTTTTTTTGGTATTGTTTAGTTGGTTGGTTGCTTGTTTGGTTGGGTGTGGATATGTTGATGTTGAATGAACTTTTGTTATTTTCTCAATTTAATTTGGTTCTTGTTATCAGCTTAGTTTGTTTTGCTATGTTTTCTATTTTCTGATTTTGTTTGGCACTAGATTTGTTTTTTTTTATCGGTGGGTATGTTTCTGCTTTAACTGGTTTTGTTGTTTTCCTTTTTTCACCTTTTTATCCGCGCATATGGTTTACGCGACGTTACGTTGCTCTTTTGAAATTCAATATTCTTTTGTTACAAATTTTTTGTTTTTACTGACGCGGCAAATCGTTGCGACGATAGGAATTATTTTGCGTTGTTGATATATTTTTGGGCACTTTTTTTTTGGTCGAGGTGGGATTATGTTGTTTTTGGTGGCACTAGGTGGCATAATTTTACGAAATTAAAATATATATGTGCATACTCGTTTATAGGCATTTGTAGGAATAAGTACATATGTATGTATGTGTTTGCATCAGAGCGGTTTAAGTATTGTTGACATTTTTCCCATTAGACTTTGGCGTGAGTTTCTATTAATTAGTCGTCGGCATTTGTATTTAGTAGATGAGTGCTGAACTGTAAGACAAAAGAAAAAATAATGAAAAATAATACTTTATGTTTTTTTTATTGAAAAATTGTAATAATAACTTGTTTTTTTTTAGTGTATAAAATATTATAATTTAATATTTCTTCTTTTTTTGTTTATTTATTTTGCGCTTTAATGTTCATATTTTCTCATCAAATTTTATTGCCAAATGTTTATATGCATTTTTTCCCTGTAATTTACTTGCTGATTTTACAATTTTTGACATTTTCACGTGTTTGCTGGGCGTGAATTGATTTTGCTTTTCATCGGCCTTTGCTTATGAGCGTTCGTTTCCGGTTTGTGCAAACGTAAATCGAATACGACGGATGCCCGGTTTGGCATAGATTTTTTTTCTTCGCCGACAGCTTTCATATTTGTTTGCTTTATTATAAAATAAGTGTAAATATGTTTTTAGTTCAGCAGGTAGAACAATTTTATAAATATTTAATTTAGTTGTTTACTTTTAATTTTTTTTTTACTATACAGACATATGTATTGTATGTATATACTCGTACTCGTACATATTTTTACTTTAATAGAAAATGCGAAAATTAGAAATTTTGGAGCAATGAAGGCACTTGAGCTATCTTTTCATGTTTCATGTTTGTAGTTTCCTATGTGTAGCCTTAGAAAGAAAAGACAAAATATTTTTACATCCTAAAAAGAACTTTTCGAGTATAATTATAAATTATTTTTTATTTTATTGTATTTTTTATTTATTTAATTTAATTGAACATTGCTATTTATTCTATGTCATCAAATATCACTTAGTTTTATTTTGTTCTATTTTACTATAATATAATTTTAGTTCATGTTAATGTAATTTTTTGTTTGTTTATTAAACTAAATTTTTTATTTTTTTACTTTATTTAATTTTCGCTTTATTTTTTCAAATAATTCAATTTTTGTTTTAATTTAATTGAATTTAATTAAGTTCATTTGCTTTTAATTTACTATTTTCAATTAAAGAAAACCTTTCCGATTTACATTATTTTAGTTTGTTTAAATTTAGTTTGTTTCATATCTAATTTATTTTAATATTTTTTATTTTAATTTTTGTATTTAATTTTTTCCTTTAATATATTGCTTCTATTATTATATATAGTTTTGATTAACTTTGAAATTTTTCGTTTTCTTTTTTTTCAACTATATTTTATATTATTTTGTATTGTTTCATTTAATATTTTAATTTATTTTCCTATTTGGTAAGTTATTTTCAATATTTAATGAGTTTTTTATTTTATTTTAGTTTATTTATTTTTATTTTTAATTTTGTCTCATTTTTTTGAATATAATTTAATTTCATTTTCTTTCATTTCCGTTCATATTATTTCATTTCATTTTGTTTCGTTTCATTTAATTTTATTTCATTTTATTTTATTTTATTTTAGTTTATTTGATTGTACTTTTAAATGTTTTATTTATTTATTTTTCCTTAATTCAGTTTAAGTTACTTCGTTTAATTCATTTAGATATATTTTCAAGTTTATAAATTTTCATTTGATTTATTTTATTTTGTTTATTTTATCTGCTTTATTTAATGTTGTTTACTTTATTTTTATTTTACTATCTAATTTAAATATAAATATATCTAACATGTTTTTTTACAGCTTACATTTATTTTAAATTTATGTTATTTCCCTACATTTATTATAATTAACTTTTTTGAAATTTTTCTTTATTTCATTATATTTTATTTTATTTATTCCGTTTCAATTCATTTCATTTCATTTTATTTTACTCTATTTTATATTAATTTATTATTTAATTTAATTTTAATCTATTCTATTTTTTATTTTATTTTATTCTATTTTTTTATTTTATTTTATTCTATATTATTCTATTTTATTCTATTTTTTGTTTTATTTTATTGTAATTTATTTTATTCTATTTTTTTATTTTATTTTATTCTATATTATTCAATTTTATTCTATTTTTTGTTTTATTTTATTGTGATTTATTTTATTTTATTTTTTTTTAATTATTTTACTTAACTGCTTGTCATGTGCTTTGATTTTTGTTTTTATAATTTTTAGAGAATCTTAAATTTTACATAGCATTGTCGTGATGACGTCAGTAAACTTCATTGCTGGCATTTTAGCCTACACACACATGCACCTACATTTTAACGCCTACAAAACTTAGTACATTTTCACTTTATTTGCACTCATAGCTGCTTGCATTGGGTGAATTTCCATTTCTCATATTGCATAAATAAAATGAAAAAAAGCACAACAACATTAGCCAACAAAACTAATACAATAAGAACTGAGAAACAGCGAAGAAGCGTAGGCAGACAGGTAAAAAGCAAAAAATCACTGCGACTGAAATACAAGTGCAATACGTAGTAGAAATCTTATGGATAGTGGAATTGACATGCGTTGAAAGAAGGGCCTGAAAGTTGATTCCACGCGAGTGTAAGCTTAAGCTGGCCATTTGCACATTAATTTACAAAAGATTAATATATGTACATATGTAGATACATATTTGTATATTCTTGGAATGTTCCAGAAATTTTTGTGGAAAATTTTAATAAATGTATATATATACCTATGTGTGTACAAGCATTTTTTGCCTTGACTTTAAGCATTTTAACTGTTGAATGCCAATTTTTAAGTGATTTCTGATGGCTTGGTACATATGTATTTAAGCATGTAAATTTAACTTTTGGTATATATGGTAGATAGTATTTTTTATATAATATATATATACCTATTCATTCATTTATTTTTTATCGGTCAGTCTTATTATACATTTTTTTTCACTTTTCGAAATTTTTTTGTGTTTTTTGTTATATTTTTTTAGTTGTTTAACTACTTTTTTCACAGTTTATTCGAGTTCATTGGCAAAACGTTTGGTTCTCTTTGTATATTTCATTACTTTTCAGACGAGTTTCAGCGTTTATTTAGAAAAATTACACAAAAGTCGTATATAGGTACATATGTATATGTACATGTGTATTTTTAATTCATTTTATATGAAATTTTCTCATTACATTTTGCCCGTCAAAAACTACTAAAAATATTACATAGAAATACACAAAGCACATTTTTCACTGCACAATTCCATCGTTCCGACTGATTGACTCTTTATACAGTATCTGTACACAAATTCATTTACACTGCGCAAATATACATACAAAAATATAAATATATAAACACATTTGTATGTATGTAGGTATGTATGTACCTGCGCTCAGCTGACTCTGAGCCCTTGTTCTTGTTATTGTACTACATACATATAATTAACTAGTTCTGTATATACATACATACATATGTACAATATATAGACTGCACTTCATGGGTATTCTTTCACTTGTCTCTATCTTCTCTTATTGCTTTTTGCTATATTCTGTACCATTGCGTTTGATTTACCAAAGAAGACTAAAACCATATGATTTTGCCACAGCTACTGTTAGTACCGCTGTTATAGAGAAATACATATACATATACATATATACATACACATTTATATGAATTCATTTATGTACAAATGCACATCCATATGTATGTATGAATGTAATATTGAGATTGTTTTTGTTGTTTATGGTTATTGACAGTGGTGGTAGTTGGTAGTGATCTTTGAAACTTCAAAATGGGAATATTTTGCCACGCTAAGTGAGCGAGAGAGTGATGGTTTAACGGGAATGTACTTTAGGCCATTACAACCGGCAACGAGAGAGTAAAGTAAATAAGTAAGTAAGACTTTGGCTCGGGCAGCAACGAATATTAACTACCCAAATACTTGGGCTAAATGTTCACAATGAGCAGCGAACCTTTTAAAAAATTGCGAAAATCTCCCTAACGATCAGTGATTGCGATTAATACACATGTACTGAGAGGAGGGAGCACTTGTAAAACCTGGTAAAATGCGGTGATATATAACAATCCCAAAATCTCTATGGATTAGAGTTAGTAGACGGTCCCCCATCGGACTATGAGGAAGTTCGCACAGCCTGTACTCGCTTGATTAATGACAATGCGGGGAAGGTCGAGGACTTAATTGCTAAACAATAAACTAGCGAAGTACTGAAAAGATTCAGACACCAGCTTCTTTGTAGAGTATAATCTGACGAAAGCGTGCTCGATGACTGGAAGCAGTAAGTGCTCTGCCTAATCCACAAAATGGGTGAACCCGAAATCAGCGCCATTTATCATGGGATAAGCCTTCTCAAAATCGTCACCGTCAACGAACTGAGCGGATCTATCAATGTAAGTTTAGACCTGACAGATCCAGATGAACCTAGAGTACCAAGAAGAGGTTTCAATGCCAGAGAAAATAATGATAAAAGTCATTTTGAACTGCCATAACTAGGAATGTACATCAACACCAGTAATAGTGTCAGTCTGGAAATCCAATACAGAATAAGTAGATTGGTGCTACTCTGGATTAGTGGGAGAACCCCAATAGGCACCTTGTTGAAGCGGAACCTCCACCTAGGCACATCAGAAAGGGAGTACTTGCTATGAAGAGCACCATCCAGCAACACGTGCAACAATCGCTGGACAGGACGGCGTATAGACAAGCACTGAACGCCATTCACGAGGAGTCAGTCAACACCTTCAAAGACTTCCTTCTAGTTAATGGCATGCTCGGAGTTTAACCACCACCTATTGCAGACAACGAGCTCGAGCTGCCTCGAGAGACTCGCGTGACCCTGGCACAACTTAGGTCTGGATATTGTAGCAGGTTAAACTCCTACTTATCCAGACTCGACCCCAGCATACCCAACGTATGCCCTGCATGTGGAGAGTCTCCGCACGACACTAACCACCTCTTCACATGCTCCATTAAACCGACTTATCTAATCCCCCTCTCTCTTTGGTCCAATCCCATCGAAACAGCACGCTTCCTGGACCTCCCTTTAGATGCCTTAGATTGATTAAGCAAGTCCTAAGCGGGGTTAAGGAACCGCTAGAGCTACAACAACAACAACAAAAATATCTGATGAGTCGTTATCACGAGTTTTGAAGAGAAAAGTTTTTCGGAAGATTTGTGGTCCGGATTCGTATGGTCGACAGCGAATACCGCAGGCGATGGAACGATGTACGAGATATACGACGATTTTGACATAGTTCAGATAATAGTTAAGATACAAAAACTAAGCTGGCTATGCCATGTCGTCCATATGGGCGAAAACTCTGAAATCAGAAACTATCGGTTGCAATACCTGTTTATGGTTATATGAACAAACTTAATATAACGCGAACATAAAGTAACGCTCACTCAAAAGACTCAACAGCAACAGAGAAAGAGAGCGAGTTATAGAGCGCTGACAGGTGTTGTGGGGCTACTCTCTACACGCGTAGAGCATAGATTTTTTCCCTCTTGCTTGCTTTGCTTTATTGTGTGTTGCATTGAGGGGGGCATAGAAATGTATCTTCGGTTACGCCGGGCACCGCAACAGAGAGCTTCCCAAAACCAGCTTATGCTGCACAGCTGATGCGCCGTCGTCATCATTATTGCTGTTGTTGGTTGTTTGCACGTTTATTGCACGTTTTTTTTTGTTGGCTATTTATTATACTCTAGGCGAGGTTCAAAGTACATATGCCGTCGTCTCATGTGCTCTGCTATGCAAATGCACATACAGCTACAAACGAGTATATTTAAGTAGATTTGTATGTGTTCACACTTTGTTGATATTTATGTTTTTTCCGGTATTATTTTTTTCTACTACCGTAACGAATTTCTCGATAAAAAATGCTTGCAATAACAGAGAAAAAATGAACAAATAAATTTAAAAAAAAACGAGTAGAAAAATTATGCTACCAAAACTAATAGCCGCTTGTTGGAGTCACGTGCTGCCTTTGTAAGCGCCGAAGTGGAGCAATTTTTGTAAAAATTTTTGAAATTTTTGTATTTGTTGTTTTTTTTTTTGTATAATTTATATAACAGTTTATAATTTCACCGTTCAATTCATGAAAACAAGGAAATGTATATTAATTAAAATAATTTTTTTTTTAATTTTGCATGCACAAAATTCACTTCACATACATATGTATATAGTTTTAAATATCTTGTATATATAGGTATATAAGTGGTCTTCTGTGTGTGTGCATTTTATTTTATATTTTGTTCGTATGCACGATGGAAAAGTAAACATTGCAAAAACTTGAAGGCAGCAAATAACGTCATGACGCTGGACTGACTTGAATGACTGTGCGCTTGGCAGTTTCGCAATTTTCCTTTCACATTGCACTGATTTTTTATTATTTAGTCCATTTTTAGCACTTTCGTTGCACACCTTTTTGTTATTTCACATAATTTTTATTTAGTTTTTTATTTCTATTGAGAATGTGAAATTTTATGTAGTTTTTTGAAATAACAAGAAAAATTATGGAAATACTATTATACATATTATATTATTATGCAATAATCAACAAAAAAAAAAAAAATGAAAATAAAAATAGTAAGGTTTCTTTGTATATTTTTCGTTAATAAAATTAAAAATATTAAAAAAAAATTATTGTGTTTAGCATTAATTTTTAATCAAATGCAATAACAAAAATTTTTACTTCTTTATTAATTTATTTTATAAATCATACCTTTTGTTTATAATTTATTACAATAACGCGAAAGCAAAAACACTAATTTCTTATGATTTATTTTTAAATAATTAAAATAATAATTTTATTTAACGCTAGTTTTCTGTTTAATTGTATTATTAATAATCTTTCATAACTCAAGAGTAATATCAATAGTTATTTTTTTGGTCGAATCTATTTTTTAATCGTAGTAAAATTTTACACTTTGCATATAATAGCCATTTTATTTTAAATTCATTTTTAATTTAATACTATGGTATTTGTTTCATTTTTGCTTATATTAATTAATTAACAATTTAAAGCAATTTATTTCATTTTAATTTTTTATTTTTGATTAATCCAAAATCAATAATAATTTTTTGTTGTGCTAATTTTTTGTTATTTAATTATAATTATAAAAAGTGACAATTTATTTAAAACTAAGATTATTTAATTTTTAATATAAAACTGTTTATGATATAAATTTTGCGTTATTAAATTTTTTTCGTATCATAGATTTTTCTAGAATTTACCGAATAATCAAAAATAATAAAAAAATTAAATTTATTGCATAATATATTTCTTGATTTTTAAGTTTAAAATTTATGAAATATATTCAATTTATTTAACATCAACTTTTAATTTAAAGCAATTATTTAATGCAAAATTATATTATTTTATTTTTGGGGTTTCATTTAAAGGGAACTTTTTCAGACAATATAGTTCGGAAACAAACACCGTTTCCTCATCAGACTTCTTTTTCCAGACACCACGAGCCAGTGGTTATCCCATAAAGCTACATGTGTGCCGCTTTCACTTATTGTTGTTTTTTCACTTTTTCCTTTTACCTAGATATCCACGATCAAGTGCTCAGATATTCTGTAGTTGTAAACTTGGCGCGATGTAATTGTTTTTGCAAGGCTCTTCCGTAAATCCAAGATTCTTTTTCGGGTCATTGTTTCGTTGAATTGTGTTTGGGTTTTCGTTTAAATGGAACTTTTTCAGACCATATAGTTTTTTTTTATATTTTTTAATTTTTATTTTTTTTTAATAATTTTTTTGCAATTATAAAAAATTAATTTTTTAACTTATTTTAATTTTTATTTTTTATTTTATTTTTTTATTAATTTCACTGATATTCATCTATTTTTTATTTAAAAATTATTTTTTAAGTAATAAATTCGGTTTTAAAATTTAGAAATTTTTTTAATATAATTTTATTTTTCTTCAATTATTTCTATTTTTTAATTTTAGTTAGATTATGTGTTTTTCATTGAAAATTATATGAAAATCTTTAGTGAAGATTTATTTTACTATTAAAACTGAATTAAATGTGCTTCAGCCACAAAAATTTTTTTATTTTTTCATATTTGATTTTATTATATTTATTTTTATAAGATATTAGACTTTTTTTGATTACTGAAAGCCGAAGGATTTTTTTGATACACATGTTGTGATCAACAAATATTACATAAAGTATATTAAAAAATTATATCAACAGATTAAATAAAAAACTTATTTTTATTATAAACTTTAATTATTAAATTATTAAAAAAAATTGTTGAAATAATAAAAATTATCTTAATGTGAATGTACTGTGCGTTTTTTATATATACTTGAATATTTTTCGTTTTACGTACTTTTATTAAAACTCTTGAGTTTTTGATTAAATTGAAGTCAATCGAATTAATTTCAATTTTATGTTGTTATCAACAAATATTGAATTGCTTATCAATTTTACTTTTTCAGATTTTTTTTTAATTTTAAAACAACTTTTTTTGATATTATAAACGGTGTTACTTGTAATCTTTTTGTATTTATATTAGAAACATTATCTGAAAACAGTGTTATTTGAGTTTCGCAATTTTTTTTTAATATTTTAATTTAATTTGACATTATTTTAAATTAATTAACGTACATATTATATTTTTCTTGATTTTTAAAAATTATTTTCCTAATGTTCTGTTATATATATATAATTTTTTATATGAGAAATAATGAAACAATAAATTATTGATGAATTTTTTTTCATTTAATTTTTCACACTCCTATATTCCTATAATCAGCAGAACCAGACTATAAAATATTTTTTTTGTAAATTTCTTGCGCTTATCATTATTTTTGTTGTCAGAATATTTAAATCTAAACTAAATGTATTGAAACCGTGCTCAAAATTTGCCATTACTTCATACAGCGCACATACAAATACGCGTGTGCAAAAATACTTATTTACGTACGTATATATGTATGCTTTCAAGTATACACATACATACATATATTTCTCCAAATAAATTTAAAATCAATTGAAAGCTTTCATTAAAATTTTATTCACTTTTCTCCGCATTGTTAATCAATTTTATAGTTATAAAAATATTTATTACCTAAAAAATCACGATATACAATTGTATGTACACATGCATGTTTTCTCTTATTTTTTAAATTATTTTAAAATTCATCCTTTATGAAATTTTTCGGCAACGTTTGAACTACACAAAAACGACGCGAAGTTACGACAACGTTTGAAGTCGTACTGAACTGAACTGAACTCAACCGAACTAAAATGGAAATTAACATTGAAACTCACGAAATTCGCTCGCTGTTACCTCCGTTTATTAACTGCGCTGCCTTTAGTTGTCGAGGAATACTGAGCGCTTGTTGCTGTACGAGTGTACTGATGACAATTTCATTGTCGTTGGCGTCATGTGAGCGCGAATGTATGTGTACATAAGTATGTTTGTGTATGTGTGTTGGTGCATCTGTTTCACCAACACTATTTCTGTACAAAATATGTAACAGCAACAAGCTGTTAACCCTAAGTAGGCGAAGGAAAAGTTTTAAAAACAAATACTTACTTTTTGGTAAGAGCAACAGACAATACTCGTAGTTGGAATTTAATGTCAAAGGCGCTTTGTCGCCGCTTAGGTTGATCGACTTCAAGCCTTCCGAAATCTTTTCTAAAGCCACAAACAAGTTCGGATCCCCTGGAACAAAATAGATCACTCAAAATCCGAAAGGAAAGGCGTTGGCGAGCCTAAGGAGCTTTGCCTTTCAACTTTTCAGTAATGAAACCAATAGACGTTGAAATCTGCCCACGGCCGGAAATTAGGGAAACAATGAGAAAATAGCTCCAGTGATCTCTCGCTGTCCAATCAGCATTCGATAGAGCTCGGGTTAAAGTCACATCAATATTCCTCTACGAGCGAGCTGTTTTAAAACGAGCGAACACTTAGCCTCAAGGGAAATCAAATCCTTTGTTGGGAAGGGTTGAAAAAGGAAGCAGATATCTATGGCTTCCTGGGCTTTGGTCGACATATAGTTTGTAGGTTTCGTGGGTTGTCTGTTAGATTTTTTTTGGAATTTTGAGTATCAAAATGTGCATGAAATTCTTTTGTGTATAGTCGGAGAACTGGAGTTTGAGTGGTGAGCACGAATCACCCCTATCCGATGAGCTTAATACCAGCATAATGCTAACTTGCGCACTCTGAGCAGAGCGGTCCCACGTACATCAGCAAGGAATACTATAAAGGTCTCATTTGGCATTATGTGAGAAGACGGGTTGACGCGGAGTGCCACCGACAGGCTTTGAACTTCATTCACGGAGATTTAGTCAACATACTTCTCAACTCTCTTTCGGTGTATGACGTCATCAGATTCCTACATTATATAATGGGACAGGTGAGAGACTCGAACTACACCTACCATAAGAAGCGACTAATTCTGGCAGAACTAAGGTCTGAACGTTGGGATAGACTTTACTCCTACCTAACCAGACTCGAACCTGAAATGCGCGCCGTAGACCCTCCAAGCATTGAGTCCGCATGGAGGCACTAACCACCTCTTGCAGTCCCTCAAAAATCGACTCGTCTAACACTCCTTTTATTTTGGTCCGATCGCAACGAAACTATTAATTTCATAATTTCATGGGTTTACCGTTAAATAACCTCGATGACATGGATGTTACTTAGCTGATACAACAGCAACAAATACTTTAATAGTCTCCAAAGAAAGAACATCTTCCAGTGAAAATGGTTGAATCACCACTCAAAAAAATGGACAACAATCCATAGTCAGCCAGACAACAAAGAGAGCAGCACAACTGCATAGTATATTTACTTTTCTGTATGTATGTATGTACATGTGTATGTATGCATGTAGACAGAGGAGGACGCTAAGATATTATTTACCCCATAATAGTGCACTAAATGCATATAAACAAATCAAAACGTGATTTACGGCACTGAAATAAGTCAAAGAACGTCAGCGAAGATAAGACAGCTAGGGTAGACGGTGAAGAATAAATGCAAAAATATAACTCGTAGGTACAGACATACATACATACATATTATAGCGTGGAATATTCACTTCTACTTTCTTTCTGCAAAAGCAACAAATTGCATTGCTGAGATACAGAAGAACAAATTTGCATAGCATACCATATTTACATGCACATATAAATACATATGTACATATACTCGTATATTACAAAAGCAAATATGTACAAATATATGTTGGCCAAGCTGTCAACGCACAGCTGTTGTCGAAACCAGTTTCAAATGATATTCAACCGGTACTGAGCAAACATGCATTGAAGGGAGAACAAATAAACAGAGAGAGAGAGAGAGAGAGTGAGCGCGTATACCAATGAACTCATTGCGTATAAATGGGTTTACTTTTTGCTTTCATTGCTTTTTTACACAAACTGTTAACTTCTTTGTCTCTTATCAACATTCAGTTGCGGCTGGTCATGCCAACTCTCCGATGTTCTGTTCGGTCAGCTGTTTTGCTGATATCGATTTTTGTTCTCCCTCAATTTACTTGCATGCAGATGGAAGCCAGCGCAGCAGTTTATGTATGTGTGTGCAGGCGAAATGTAAACAAAACTAATTTTAACAGCGCGCGGTGAAGATTCTTATTCGGTTATGTCCAAAATGCGTAAAGGAGTGAATTTATTTCTCTTTTTTTACAGTATGTAGATACATACATATATACTAGTAATTGACGCATTGTAACCGCTGATGCGATTTTCGGCCGAGCTCCTCCTCCAATTTGTGGTTTTTGCGGCTGAAGTTTGTCCAACTAATGGGGGGACCTACAGTTTATACTAAGCCGCCTCCGAACGGCTGATGGGTTTTTTATTACGAGCATTTATTTCATGTCAGAAATATATTCGGAGGGGTTGACATTTCCTGCCGAGAGGCGACCGCAATTAGAAAATGTAACCTAATTTTTTATTTAAATTAATTTTCTATAAGTTTTCTTTGTTGGTCGCACCAGAATTTGAATCCGAGCCTTCGAAATGGTAGTACGCAATGTTAACCACTCGGCTACTACGGCCCCCACGTGTATATACTCGTACATATATATGTATGTACATATGTATATAAATCTTCTAATTTCAATATTTGCGCATCACTTCTTAGCTGAGCAGCAGGTTAGGACAGAAAAATAAGGACTTGGTTTATTTTATTGCAGCGTGAAACATTTGTATAAGTTAACGCTGATAACGTTCAAAAGCTCCAAACATACGTTTCCCACGATATGGAAGCGCACCAACAACAACAGTACGCATAAAATGCTGATGCCATGTCTGCTACACCGGATCGACGTAACATTAGCCGGTACATGTGCAGCCATTCCGCCAACTCAGCAACTGATCACCTGTGCCCGCAACGTGACGTGGAACTTTAGTGTTAAGTAAATATAATTGTAAAATTAGTCTAAGTTTTACTCTGACAAAATAAAGACGGCTTCGGCCAAAAAAATATTTTTTTAATTTAATTTAATGTAAAATATAATAACTGGCGCCCAACGGCCAGTCGCGTCCGCTCGTATAAAAAGTACAAATCGGTGTTTTCGATCGTCGCGTGTGACGGTGTTATAAAAAGGCCCTCAAGTAGTGCCAAAAACACGGTATCGTAAAAAGGCCCTCAAGTAGTGCCAAAAACCCGGTATTGGAAAAAACGAGAAAGGCCCTCAAGTAAGTGCCAGGACTGCGTCAGGACCCATCAACAGGGATAACTTCAGTGGAAGAACGCCCGCACCCACGAAGAGTGCGCAACGCTGGACCTTAGTAGCAGTGCAAAACGGATCACCCAACATGCGCCGTGGGATATTAGTGTAAGAATAAGTTATAAGTTATTTTAGTGAAAGAAAATAGGAGAATATCGTGAAAATAAAGTTTATAGAAGTTTCTCGAAAATTAAAATAGTGCCTCTATTACATAAAAATAAAATTAAATATTATAAAAAGTAAAAGTGAAAAAAAAGAGAAAAGAAAAGCTAAATACACCAATTACAATTAACGGAAGGGAATAAGATTAAATTTTGACAATAATTTTTCATTAGAAACTATATTAAAAAGGAAAAAAGGAAAAAAGTTAATTATTAAAATAATATATAATAATAATTAATTGAGAAAGTAGAGAAAAAAAAACTATAAACTGAAGGCTTGTACAGCCAATAAACTAAAATAAAGCAAGGCCGCGATTCACCACCTTTAAGGGCGACCCTCCGGCTTTATAACACAAAACAACTCTGCGATTCACCACAAAAGGGACCCTCCAGAGATTGATAACTTAAATTCAATACAAAGATTTTTTAAGGAATAACTTAAATTATAAAGCAAAATGCAAAATCAGAATATTATTAGACCACCCGTTTTAAATCCAAACGTTCCCCCTCCACAAAACCTAAATGTTCCCCCTCCACAAAATCCCAATACAACTCCCGAACTAGAAGCCCTCATTAGGAGAATTGTTAAGGACGTTGTAATTAGAGAAAATAATCCAAACAGTATACTGACGAATGCAACTGACCAAACTATTGACCAGGAACACCGTGGACGACTAGATGACCTCGATAAAATTCCCGACATTATACGAAGCCTACGGGAATTCTCTGGTAATCCAGGAGAATTCAACTCGTGGAAAAAAAGTGTAGAACGCGTGCTTAAGATCTACGAAGGTATCAGAGGTACCCCAAAGTACTTCGGTATCCTAAGCGTAATTAGGAATAAAATTGTAGGCAACGCTGACGTTACATTAGAATCGTATAATACCCCACTAGACTGGAGAGCAATCTCACACTGCTTGACGCTTCACTACGCGGACAAACGCGACATCACAACCCTTGAATGCCAACTATCATCTTTAGTACAGGGACGAAAAACTATCTCAGAATTTTACCAGGAAGTTTATAATCATCTTTCCCTCATCCTCAACAATCTATCGGGTATCGAAATGGGACACGAAGCCATTCACCTTCTGACACAAACTTACAGGAACAAGGCTTTGGATACATTTGTACGAGGTCTTAACGGAGATTTTCCTAGACTCTTAGGAATAAAGGAGCCAGTAGACCTCCCGCAAGCCCTTCACCTTTGTCTAAAATTGGAAAACCAAGGATACAGGGCACAACACACATACAACCACCAAAACGCAAGTCGTAGATTATATCAACCGCCACCACCTCCAATTCCTTCAAGGAAGCCCCAGTTCCAAAAACAACCATTTTATCCACAACTAGCATACCAACCACAAATAACAACATATCAGCAAACAACACCCTATAACCAAACAAAACCATATCACCAAATGTCACAAAATTACTTCAATAGACAACCTATCGGTCAAAACCAATACGGTAGACCACAATACCGACAATATCAACAAAATTTTCAACCACCAAGACCTAACGGACCAAAACCACAGCCTAAGCCAATTCCAATGGACATAGACCATTCGCAACAAACAAGAGCAGTCAACTACATAAATAGACCCAACTTCAACGGAATTGCAGGAAAACGACCACCACCACCATCTAACCAATTAAGCTACAACTACCCGAACAAATTCCAACGAATCAACCATATTGCACAAGATACTAATGAAAATAATAAAGACTACGAAGAAGATACCATCCAATATGAGGAAATGCAATCATGGGAAGAGGGACGAATGTCCAAAAATATGTCAGCCAAAATAGCAATAACACTAAACCAACAAGCAATAGAAGCATTCAACAAAATCAAGAATTCACTTACCTCAAACGAAGTAATGTTAGAATTCCCTAACTTCAACAAAGAATTTCACCTAACAACCGACGCCTCTACATACGCAATAGGTGCAGTACTGGAACAGGACGGCAAACCGATAACTTTCATATCACGAACACTGACGAAAACAGAAGAACACTACGCGACGAACGAAAAGGAAATGTTAGCAATAATATGGTCATTAAAATCATTACGGAATTACTTATACGGCTCAACCGCAGTTAAAATATTTACAGATCACCAGCCATTAACATATGCCCTCAGTAACAAAAACACCAATAGTAAATTAAAAAGATGGAAAGCCATTTTGGAAGAGTACAACTATGAAATTAAATACAAACCTGGAAACACCAACGTAGTAGCAGACGCATTATCACGAATACCACCCGATCCGCAAATAAACTCATTGACAGCTACGCAACATAGTGACGAGAGTTCAGGACAAACACTAATACCCTACACAGATGCACCAATAAATGCTTTCAAGAGTCAACTTCTAATCTCAACAGGAGATATCTCTTCACACCAATTTCAAATTGTTTTCCCAACATATCATAGACACACTATAATAGAACCCGAATTTACTGAAAAAATCCTTACCACACTTTTAAAAAAATTTCTCAATCCCTCAGTCACCAACGCAATAAAAACGGAAGACAACATCTTAGGAAAAATCCAAAATATCTACTCACAAAATTTCGGCAGATATAGAGTAAAATACACGCGAAAAATAGTGAAAGATCTAACAAACGAGTCAGAACAAGAAACGGAAATTATAAAGGAACATAACAGAGCACACAGGAATGCGACAGAGAACAAAATTCAACTACTTGAAAAATACTATTTCCCTCAGATGAACACGAAAATTAAGAATATCACAAAACAATGTAAAGTTTGTCAAGAAAATAAATATCAGAGACATCCGGCAAAACCAATATTGAAAGCTTCCCCAATCCCAGAATATCCAGGCCAAATCGTTCACATTGATCTGTATCACACTAATAACCAGGTTATACTTACAGCAATATACAAATTCTCTAAATATGCTCAGGCAAAAATAGTGAAATCCAGAGCTTCAGAAGATATAAAATTACCCCTGCAGGAACTTCTCACAATGTTTGGCATACCTGTAAACATAGTAATAGATAACGAAAAATCTCTTAGTGCAGCCCCCATAACATTCATGCTAGAAAACCAGTATGGAATTCAGATATACAAAACACCGCCTTACACTAGTACCGTAAATGGACAAATAGAACGATTTCACAGTACATTAACAGAAATAATGCGCTGTATAAAAAGCGAAAAAACCCATAACTCATTCGAAGATTTACTTTTCAGAGCCATTCACAAATATAACAATTCGATTCATTCAACCATCAATAAAAAACCCGTAGAAGCTTTTTTCGGACGAAGAGTTACCACTAACCCAGCACAATTAGAAAAAGACAGACTAGACAACATTAAAAAAATCCGTGACAAACAGAAAAAAGACTTAGATTACCATAATAAGAATAGGACAGAATTTAAGGTATACAATACTGACGACATCGTTTATGTAAAGATTAATAAAAGGCTAGGCAACAAACTTACACCCAAATTTAAAAAAGAATTAGTAAAGGAAGACAAAGGATGTACAATAGTAACAAAATCAGGTCGAATTGTGCATAAAAGCCACATTAAAAATTAAAAAAATTACTACATTACATTTACAGGATAACATATTTAATTGCCTTGTGCAATGCAGAAACACAAATACTGGACTACACGAACAACAAAATTGTGACTATAGCTACAGGAAACGCAAAGCTCCAAACAGGAACTTTTAAACTAATACATTCAATAAACTTAGATCAGTACGACGATATAATAGAAAAACTGGACACCTCAATAACAAATGACATAACAAAAAAGAATTCTCTTTACACATTCCTATCCCACGAAATAGAAACCGTAAAATCCTTATTATCCCAATTGAAACCTAATAGACTTAGAAGAGCAATAGAAACATTAGGAACTATTTGGAAGTGGATAACTGGTTCACCAGACCACGAGGACTTCCAGATAATTAGCGATAAAATTAATAATGTATTAGAAAATAATAATCATCAAGTAGTAATAAATAAGTCAATAATTGAAAAAATAAATAAATTAACTAGTGTAACAAATATGATATTGAATAATGTAAAATCAAGTAACGAACTAAAAGATGAATTAGCAAAAATTATAGAAAGAAAAATAAGAATGTTAAAGGAAGAATTAGTAAATATTGACTATTCTATTCAATGGGCAAAGGCCGGAATAATAAATTCATTTATACTATCAAATCAGGAAATAAATGTAATAAAAGAAATGTTTGAAAAAGAAAATGTACCATACATAAATGTCATAGAAGCTATCGAATTAAGTGACGTTAAAATTGTGTCGAATCAATCTAATATTATTTACATTATAAGTATACCTATAACAAAGAATGAAATATGTAAAACTATTGTAATAAAACCAGTAAAAGAAAATAAAAAAATAATAAAAATTCCATATGAAAAATTAATAATATGTCAAGATAAAACTTATGGAATCAAGAGTAATTGTAAAAAATTTAGTAACATAATAGTTTGTAAACAAAAAGAATTAGATGATATTTCAAATACAAGCTGTATTCCACGATTGCTTAAAGGGCAACCTTCGAATTGCACAACCATCAACAATCAGCACATACCAACACAGGAAGAAATCCTCCCAGGAACACTACTCATTAATGGCTACAACGGAACAATAAACATAGATGGAAACCCACTAGAGTTAACGGGAACCTTCATTTTAAATTATGTCAACTCCACTATCAATATCCAGGACAAAAGTTATTCGAATAAAGAAGTATCACTTGCCAACCCACTACCAGCGATCAGACAATCAACTAACTTTACCACAAAAACAGAAGAGATTCTATCTTTGCAATTGCTACAAGAACTAAACGTAGCCAATATAGAGGAAATAAGCCTGCTGAAAACGAAATATAGGACCAGTCTTTGGACAGGCTCCGCATCTACTACAATAATCATAATCCTGATCCTCACAGCAGCGGCAAAAAGATATTTAAAGAAAAAAACGAACAAAACGCAAAACCAAGATTCAAACCGCAGACAAGAAGATACAATAGTCCCAAGCGTCCTATCGGTCAACGAGGACGTTGCACCTTTTAAAGGGGGAGGAGTTAACGCTGATAACGTTCAAAAGCTCCAAACATACGTTTCCCACGATATGGAAGCGCACCAACAACAACAGTACGCATAAAATGCTGATGCCATGTCTGCTACACCGGATCGACGTAACATTAGCCGGTACATGTGCAGCCATCCCGCCAACTCAGCAACTGATCACCTGTGCCCGCAACGTGACGTGGAACTTTAGTGTTAAGTAAATATAATTGTAAAATTAGTCTAAGTTTTACTCTGACAAAATAAAGACGGCTTCGGCCAAAAAAATATTTTTTTAATTTAATTTAATGTAAAATATAATAACTTATATATAATTGAGGTGTATGTGTGTGTTTCTGCTTTGGCTGCGTGTAATATTGCGTAGAGAATCTATAATAATTCTCTGCCACAGCATTATTATAAGTTCTCTGATTGCGTGCTTGGCTTTATTACGCCTGAAAGTATGCTACATATTTTAGTGGAATGTTTTAAAAATGTTTGCATGACAAGCAATATGGCAACATTCTTTCTTATTCTTCTTACATACACTAATACAATTAAAAATATGCTCGCTGGTTTAAATGAAAATTTTTTTATTTCCTATTCAGTTTTACTGTACAGTTGTTATTCGCTTTATTTTATATTTTTTTATTTTATTTTACTTGACTTAATTTTGAAATTTTACTTACTTTTGCTTGTCTAACTTTGTATAATTTTATTTTATATATTTTTGTTGTATTTTATTTTACTTAATTTATATTAAATTTATTTATTTATAATATTTTATTTTACATTATTTTTTTTCTAATTTTTTTAATTGTCTTTTTTTAATGTTATTTGAGTGCATCTTTTTATTTCGTATTATTTAATTTAATTTAGTTTAATTTTTTAATTTATTTTTTTTATTTTATTTAGTGTTATTTCACTTTATTTAATACTAATTTATTTTATTTAGTTTGATTTTATTTTACACATTTTGTTTCTGTTTTTTTTTTATTTTATTTCATTTTGTTATTTATTTATTTTACTTTATTTTATTTTTTAGTTTTTTAATTAATGTTTTTAGTTTTATTTTTTAATGTTTTAATTAATTTTTCTATTATATTTAGTTTTTTTTTTAATATATTTATTTTATTTTATTTAGTTTTAATTTATTTTATTTTACATTTGTTTTATTTTATCTCATCTTATTTTATTTTTTATTTTTTTTTTCATTTTACTTAATTTTATTTCACTTTATTTAATATTACATGATTTTATCTGGTTTGATTTTGTTTATTATATTATATTTTATTTTATTTTACTTTATTTTAATTTTAATTTATTTCACTTTATTTTCTTTTTAAATTTTTTAATAACTTTTTTATTTTATTTAGTTTTAATTTAATTTAATTAAGTTTTTAATTTTATTTAGTATTATTTTTTAATTTATTTTTTTTTATTTTACTTTATTTAGTTTTAAGTTATTTTATTTTACATTTGTTTTATTTTATTTTATTTTTTAATTTATTATTTTATTTTATTTTATTTTTCTTTATTTTTTTATTTTACGTTACTTTATTTGTTTTAATTATATTTTATTTTATTTAATTTTATTTTACAGGCTTCTCTTGAGGGTAATTTTTCACCAGCCAATTCATTCGCCATCGACAGGAACAAATGGTAATCATTTGGTGCGAGGTTCAAGCCATCAAGTGGATGCATAAGAACCTCCCAACCAAGCGTTCGAAGCTCTGGCGAGTCATTATCATTGTGTGTGGTCTGGCGTTGTCCTAATAATACACAATTCCTCTCCTATAGGCCAATGCTGATCGCTTTTGGGCGATTCCTTCCTTCAGACGGTCGAGGTGCTGACAGTCCAGTTTTGAACATAAAGTTTGGCCGTAGGGAAGCAGCTCTTAGTTGATGATCCCTTGTCAATCCCACCAAACATACCACAAAACCTTCCTGGCCGTCTATCCTGACTTGAAGACCGTTTGTGCCGGTTCAACGCTCTTCGACCATGACTTTTCTCTTTTTGCATTGCTGTAACTGATCCACTTGTCATCAACAGTCGCTATCCGCTTCAGAAATTGGTTGATTTTTTTACGATTCAGCAGCGATTCGCAGATAGAAATTCGCTCCATGAGATTTTTTCTCGTTAACTAATTTGCCACCCATTATCGAGCTTCTTTGTATATTCACCCTTTTTCAAGTGGTTCCAAGTGTAATTTGAACTCCACAATATTTCTCTCTTTTTATTCTAGAACACATATACATATACATATACATACATGTCTTCAAAAAAAAAAAAAAAAATTGAAGGATTATATTTTACTTCAGATAAAAGAGGAATAATTTTAAGGCTAATTTTGATGCTGTCTTCATATGAACGCAGTTTGCAGAATAAAAATTTTAGCAACTTTTAAATTACAGTTTCAACAGTTTGAAGAATATTTATTAAAAGTGGAATGTCTAATCAATATCAATACTAAAAATAAATGTCAAATTTTAAATTGGTAAAAGACACTTCACTTAGTATAAGCGATGACGAAAGTCCTTTTGTCTGATAAAGTCAAGTCTAACAATGCGAATTCTTTGCTACCAAACTTATAGAAAAGACTAAGTGAATTGATAGTCCTAATCTTTAAGTATGCAATTAAGAAATCACTACTGTGCAATCAAAAATAAAGAAAATAAATACATAAATGTACATATGTGTACATATATGAGTAACATTTAAGTGCTTTGTAGACGCAGGTATGTAGATAGGCATATGATTTAAGAACTTAAGTTGGAGAAAGACTACTTCACAATCCATTAATAAAAAATAGTTTGACAAAATTCGCCCATTTTGTAGGAAGGTCAAGTGGTTAAGCTCCGACCTAAATCCGAAATGGTATTCCTCACCAGTCAGCACTTTCTTTGGTTAGTCAACATATACAATATATATAGTATTTAGTGGAAATAATGGGATGCTTCTCAGAGGGCTTTGCGGAGCTGCAGGGACGTGGAGGAGGAAGAGTCCGTAAAAACTCTACATCTGCCATTGTTCAAATACGTAAACGACGTTCGAACGCAGTGCGCAAAAGATCGATTGTAGTGTTGGCTGTGTGTTGCATGTAGTGCCGTCCAGAATGAATTCACACATCGTCTATGCCATGGTTTTGTTGTTGTTGTTGTTGTAACCGCAAAAATATTCCTCATGGTAATTTTTGGGGAATGTTGTGGGAGTGACAGTCCGGGTTGTTCCGGTATAAAGACCAGACTGTTGCGAAAACTATTGGATTTTAGTCGCCTCTTACGAAAGGCATGCCTTACCGCGGGTAAATTCTTGAACCCCTAACCCGCAGAGGGGTCATGGTTGCCGTAATTTCAGAACGACTTAAACGTTTGAAACGTAGCTGCTCGAATAACTCCCAAGGATGTTGCAAGCTCTTCTTGTGTTTGGCAACAGTCTGCGGCGATGATTACTTCCAGTTCCTTTGCTACAACCTTTTTTTGCAATCTTTATATAAGCAAGAATACAATTCTCAAACTATCAGCGAAGTGATACGGCTATTATGGAATTGACATCTTAATGGTTCAGCTCAGGTATCTTGTTTGCGTTTGTTCCCTTTGCGTCTTCCCATCCATGCTTCCTGAGGTAGCGATTGGCATCTGCGCAGAGCAATGTTTCGTTCAAAATTCGTGTATAAATTTCTATGGTTCCGGTTAAAGACTCAACATTTAGGTAGTAAGTTCTCAATATAATTTTTCCAATCGCAAACTTAATCATTTCACAAACCACAAGCTTCATACGGCATATTTGATTCATCAGGACAGACCTATATAAATTAATTTATTAAGCCCTTTTATCCTTGCGCCGAAATGTATGCAACGTTTTCGCTTTTCTCACAGCTATTTAATATACAAAATTCTTGGCAGATTAATCTTTACTAGAACTCAAATAAAAGTCATATTTTGAATAAAAAGGTATTTTAACTTTCTCGTTAGGTATCTGATAATTTAATTATAAATATATAAACAAATATACATATATATCGAGGCACGCAAGTTTCTTGTTTTAGCTACTTTATGCTTGTTCTTATTTTCAAATATATTGCGACACACCCACTTTGGACTTTGTTTAAAACATGCCCAAACCTACATATACACATATGAACAAATGTTTTTAATGTACATATGTACGTTATACTTTGTGCCATTTTATAATCGTCAAAATTTAATAACAAACAATGCCAAAAAAATCACCTAATAACTGTTTAAATGCTTACAGACATAAATATTAGTACAATAAAGGTAGTAATATACACACTTAAAACCCAAAGAAGAAAAAACCAACAAAGCAAAACAAAAGATAAAACAATTAATAACTGAAAACCATTTTTATGATCATTACCATCATATACCTACATACCTCTATTAGAATTTTCATATATGTATATACACACCCTGCAGGGAAAAATGCTACTTATTAACATAAGATCAAAAACGTATTAAAGGTTTCAAGACTGGAGCAACTGTTGTAGGACCCAGTGGAGTGATCTAGCGACTGATGCCCAGTGCGTACGGAATTTACGGAAGGAACACTTCTCCAACCTGCTTAATGGCAGCGAAAATGGAATACCAAGATATGATGAACCCGATTCCTTAATAGATGACGATGAAATAGATCTTTTACTGCCCAACTATGAAGAAGTTCCAATAGTAATTGCCCGCCTGAAAAGAAAACAAAGCGGCAACAGCGAAGAACTGGAAATGTGCACGCATCCACTTTGTTGCAGAATATGGTCAATTGAAAACATGCCTGACAATTGGGACCCTAAGTATGCTCCACGTAATCTATAACAAGAGACATCCCAGAGTCTCCGCCAACTACCATGAGATAAGCCTACTTAATATGGCATTAAAGGTTATATCGAGCATACAGTGTGAAAGACTAAAACCCACTGTCAATAAACTGACTGGACGTTATTAGCACGAAAAGGAGTTGCCTCTATATGTCTGAATTTGGTATCCCCGCAAAAATTATAGGGCAGTATAAATTGACATTACGCAAGACTAAAATCTCCGTCAGGATCGGGAAAGACCTCTCCGAGTCGTTCGAAACCAAACAGGGTAGCCGCTACTTCAACAACAACAACAACAGCACATGCTGAATCAGCGTTGAGAGAAACAACGGCAACGCTGGCTAAGTCATGTGATCCGGAAGTATAAGAATACTCAAGCTTTGAAAGTTTTCGATGCAGTACCCGCCGGAAGGGTACAAGATCTTCATTCAGGGGGATAAGAAACAATCTGCAGTTGGTATTTTCAACTGACATTTTTAACACTGCGATGAACTGTCAATTGTCTTGCATTTAACTAGAGTTTCAGTCTACCTTCTCCCTGCAGGGTGTGTATATACCTACATACGTACATAGGCACTTAATTAGCTCTCTTATTGTGAATAAATTTGTCAACCAGCTGAAACGATTATGAGAGCCTTTGATCAAGCGGTCACCACTTTCATTCCGGCGTTTAGTGGGGGTCAAAGTATTTATTATTTTATCGCTCAGAGAACGTGGCAATGGCGTTGGAGGGTTTTTTTCATGTTGGGTGTAAAGTTCTATTTAAAGTTTCATATCTAAATTTACTGATAGCTCGAGCTATAAAGTACAAAGCGTTTATTAATTTATTGAAATTATTAGAATTACCAACACCTTCATTACAATTGACTAATTGATAAGTATATATGTACATATGTACTCGTATCTAGATAACTTAGGTTAGAAAGTGCTTTTGACACCCCAAGAAACATATTTTGGAAGAACTTGTTAAAGCTCTTTGAGCACATTTCTATTATATAATCTTGTACCATAATTTAGTTAAATATTTAAAAAAAATCATATCGAGTTATTAGTCAACCGTCAGTAAGCAATTTTTACCAGGAAATGCTAGTCTTAACACTCTCTAAACAAAATAATGCAAATTTATTAGCACCAGACTAATATTTCTAAAATTACTATATTACTTACATGTGTACCTACATATGTATCTTAAGCAATTCACATAGCTTCAAAGTCCTCTACTTGAAATATTTTCTATGAAATTCATTTTGAAAAACAAAAGAACAAAAGCAGCTCGATTAAACTAACTGTGCTGAAAAAAAATCGTACAAATGGGAAGTGGCGCTAAGAAGCGTTTATTTTTAAAAATGCCCAAATAGTTTTATCATTCAGTAATGAACTTCGATTATGAGAATATAAATTTTAAAAAACCTTGTTTTCCAGCTAGGCTTCGGTATGACCTTATTAGCTACTCCACTTAGGAGCAGGTGATACTAGTCTATGTCGTCGAGGTCATCTAACGTGAGATTGAGGAAACCAGCTGTTTCGACGATGGAAAGATGCGGTTAGTATCTTGCCGGATCTCAAGTTAGCATACCTAAAAATTAGGTCTACTTAAATATATATACGAGGGTATTAGCAAAAGTTCGGTAGAACAATAGGCTAAAATAGAGAAGAGAAATTCGCCATGTGAAATTCATACTTTCGAATAACCTCAACGGGTGTCCTCGACTGTATGCGAAACGTAATTCGAAGCCGCCTTGATGGACAAGGTACTCGGATCTTGTCCAAGACAGCCGGTAATGGTCTGAAAGCAGCCTTGTCAACCTCCTATGGATAAAAGGATGGCGAATCTCCGAGTCTCAGCCGAGAAGAGTTAGTAATTAAGGAACACATCAAGTCCTAGAAGTACAGTGAAGCTTATAACATCTAAATGGGAAGATCAAAATGCTGGTTGCCGGGATCCATTGCATTGAGCTCGATCTCAGGCAACTATTCGGAGTCAAAAGGACTACAGGAAAGTTTTAGGCTCAATGACAAGCCACAATGTACTGGCATCACACGGCAGCCGAATTGGTATTGCTTGCAGAAACATAGCAAGGCAGTGTGGGGAAGAAAAAGACTTAAAGAAGTGAGATGTTGAAACACCGCCTCTGTTTCTGTTCGACCTTTTATGAAACTCTCCCTAGACATATAGGTCTTCCTAAGCTTCACAAAAAGCGTTGTCTACCTACTTCACCTCGCCACGAATTATCGCCTGTAGAGTTTTATTAGAGAATACTAGCTCGTATCGAATCCCATGCTCATACACATATTGTTGTGCTCTTCTAGCAACGCAATATATGCTCTTCCAGAATTGAATGACAGAACATATTTAGTGAATCGTTGATAGAAAAAGTCTGGGTCTGACTGTTTCCATGCGAAAGGTCCGAAGTTTATTGAGACATACTGTATCATTTATTGTTTTTTTAACAAAAAAAAGGGCTGGGACAATATTCAGCCGATAATTGTTTGCACATCCTATAATATATTTGAACATTTATATGTACATATGTAAGCTTGAATTCAAATTAGCAACTGTCGTTATGATTTTCTCTCATTTTGTCTCGCAACGTGGTTTTGTTGTTGTGCAATGTTAGACACTTTATTTTTTAAATCTTAAAGAAAGCGCTCTCAAAAGGCAAACGAACTCTTTTGTATTGTATACATACATACATACATATGTACATATGTATATAAGCAAATTACCACATGTTGATATCCAAAATAAATATTTTTGTCGCATTAATTTTAAACTTTTTTAATGTTGTTACTGTATAAAATTCTCTGTACAACCGAATTCAGATATAATATTTAGAAACAAGCCCACAAAAAAGCGCGGCTAAAAGCCGCCGGCAGCAGCAGAAGAGAAGAAGGTGGGCGTGTGGTGGCAAAATCTAGAGCAAATAACTAAATAACACTAACAAATGCATGGAGAGCTGATAGTAAAGCTACCTAATCGACTTTTTTGTTCGCTTTGGTAATGAAAAATTGATAATGACCATGCTTTATCAATGCAAAATACTGTAGAAATGATTAGCGGCAAGGAGGGCGGTGGTTGGTGGGCGTTCGTTTGGGGTCCGGGTAGTCGAACTGTTGTGCGAACGCTTGTGGCGCTAAAGGCATTCAGTTGCTGCCGAGCAGCCAAACAGTCAAGTTGTTGTTTTGTTAACGTCATATAGTACATATACATATATACTAAAAGTGTATTTTTGGAGATCTGACGGGAATTTGAACTGTGTTGTTGATCTGTGATCTTACAAAATAAAAAATTAAAAAATAAAAATAAAAACTAGCGGAAATTAATAGTTTTCCCGCGCGTTTTGAGTTTAAGCTTTGTGTGCGTATGGATAAAAAATATACATAAATGTATGTACATATTAAAATGTAATTAAAAAATTATTATTTTAAGCGACAATGCTGCAATACAGCAGTTAGTGATTTTTTACTATTTTGAAATATTTAAATTTCATAAATTATTGTGAGCAGTGAGTGTTTTCGTGGTGGCCGTTGTTTAATAAAGTGACGCGCATATTAATTTTTTTTAATAAAAAAAAAATCTATACAATACAAACTGCAATTGAATAATAAAATTACTGATAAGGTTGGACGCATTGCGGACGTGCATATTACATAATTCAGAATAATTTTACTATTATCTAAAGTAAAGTACAATAGTAAAATACTGAAAACGCCACAAAAGTAAGAATAAATAGAACTATATAATATAAAATAAGAAATAAAAAATAATTAAAATAAAATAAAAGCAAATAAAACAAATTGAATATAAAAAAAATAAAAAACAAAAAAAATTAATTAAGTAAAATATAAGGTAGCAAAAAAATAAGAAAAAAAATGAAATCAAACAAAAAAAATTAGATAAAACAAAATGAAATAAAAAACAAAATAAAATAAAATGAACTAATATAAAATGAAATAAAATAAAATAAAATATATTTCAAAAAGCAAAAAAAAATATAATAAAATTAAAAAAATAAAGTAAAATAAAGAAAATAGAAAAACTAGACAAATTCAAAAGTAAAAGGATAAAGTCGAATAAAAAACATTAAATAAAACCAAAATAATAAAAAACTAAAAAAAAACTAAAGTAAAGTTAATTAAAATAAAATAACTTAATGTAAAAAAATAACATAAAATAAGAAAAAAAATAAAATAAAATAAAAAATTAAAAGAATTAAAAAAACATAAAATGAAATATAATAAAGCAAGATAACAATTATTTTCCTTGTTAAAAGTTATTTCAAATAATAAACTGAAATAAAAAAAAACCCAAAATAAAAAAAATAACAAAAAATTAATTACAACAAAATGACTTTAAATAATAAATTTAAATAAAATAACAATTAATTAAATTAAAAAAATATATAGATGAGAAAACATAAAATTAAAAGTATAAAAAACCTGATTTTATAAAACTGAATTATTAAATGAAATATAATTTGAAATGAAATGAAGTAACAATAATAAAAATAAACTAGAATAAAATAAAATAAAATAAAATAAAATAAAATAAAATAAAATAAAGTAAAATAAAATAAAATAAAATAAAATAAAATAAAATAAAACAAAATAAAATAAAATAAAATAAAATAAAATACAATAAAATAAAATGAAATAAAAGAAATTAAAATAAAATAAAATGAAATAAAGTAAAATATAATAAAATAAAAAAATAAAATAATATAAAAGAAAACAAAATAAAGTAAAGGAAATAAAAATAAAATAATGTAAAATAAAATAAAATAAAAAATAAAATAAACTAAAATAAAATAAATTAAAATAAAATAAAATAAAATAAAATAAAATAAAATAAAATAAAATAAAATAAAATAAAATAAAATTAAATTAAATTAAATTAAATTAAATTAAATAAAATAAAATAAAATAAAATAAAATAAAATAAAATAAAATAAAATAAAATAAAATAAAATAAAATAAAATAAAATAAAATAAAATAAAATAAAATAAAATAAAATAAAATAAAATAAAATAAAATAAAATAAAATAAAATACAATAAAATAAAATAAAATGAAATAAAATAAAATAAAATAAAATAAAATGAAATAAAATGGAATAAAGTAAAATATAATAAAATAAAAAAATTAAATAATAAAATAAAATAAAATAAAATGAAATAAAATATAGTAAAATGAAATAAAATATGGCAAAATAAAATAAAATAAAGTAAAAAAATAAAACAGAACAAAATAAAAGAATTAAAAAAAAAAGATAAAATAAAGTAAAAAAATAAAATAGAACAAAATAAAAGAATTAAAAAAAAATAAAATAAAATAAAATAAAATAAAATAGAAAAAAATTAAACTCATTAATATAAAACATATTAAATCAAAACTAGAACTTTTTAAATCATAATAAAATATTTTAAAAAGGACTAAAGTAAACAGAGCAAAAAAAAAATGATAACGCAAAAGTTATAAAAAAAATTAAATTGTAGTGTATACATTTTGTTTAATATGAAAATCTAGAAATAGTTGCAGCACTACTTTAATTAACTGTCCATACTGAATCAAAAAACAAATCAACAAATAATAATAATAACTAAACTAATTACATTAAAATCAGTAACTATTTGCCAAATATTTCTAACCATAGTTAAGTGCGCACGTCAAGGCTCTTGGACATATGACAGAAATTCGTCATGAGCTTGCTTGAACATTATTATTATCAAACATCACATTTATTATTGTGCGACACATACATACATATGTATTTACTTTGTATGTATATAATTATACATACTGCTAAACGCAATGGTGTCTAAGCGTTTTGCCATTTCTATTGACACCCATCGATCAAATGATATTTTGCCAATTTAGCACATATACATACATGCATACATATCTAAATAAATATATTATATAACATACACTATGTATACTCTGAATGTGGTGCACTTCACTCTTTTTGTTAGGTATTAATGAATGAATGATCCATCAGCGCATGGATGAAAACGTTGAAAACAAGAATCTCATATCTATGAATATATGTATGTAGGTATGTAGGCAAATACATGCAAATCAGTTTGGTTACCAGCCCATTAAGTAGACTCATAAATTAATCTTTGCCGTGTGGAATTTCATACAGGTGCCGGCGGCATGCCGTTTATTATGCGTATGAAAGAATAACAATGATAACAAATCGTTATTGGGTTAAGTAGTGTTTTTTGGCTATTTTTACATTTTTTTTATATAAAAAATCGAAGTAAAACGCGTAAGCTGAAAAAGTCGCACTTCCGTTAATATTTTGGTTGGCGCCTTAGGTGATTATGGTTAGCCAATTAATATCTAATTAAGCGACGCGCTGCGTTATAATCGTGGCGAGCACTTACCTACATACATATATACCATACATACATATGCACAGATTCGTTTGTATAAATACAAAGGTTCTTATCTTCTAAGCACTTGCGCATATATTATATATGTGTGTATGTACATGTATGCATAAGTAGTTTTCTTCCCTTGAAATTTTATCAGACAGCACGCCAGCTATTAACGCCCCTTATCTATCTATGCGAAAACCCAAACATAAATAAATGAAACAACAAAAAGCATGTGTAAAGTAGTGCAAAATCATACCTTCAGCGTCGTTGACTTTTTTATTTAGTTTTTTTGTTTTTGTTTTTTTTTTTGTTTTACCATTTTTCCACCATTTATTATTATTTGCCGATAACAAATCAAATAACCATTTTGTTGTTAACATTGTTATTTTGTATTGTCGACATGTGTTCTGCGCCGTTTCATTTACGACTTGCTCATTACGATTACCTTTAATTTTATTAATTAATTTTTTTTGAATTTTTTTCCGTATCCGCAGATTGGCTGCTCTTATCATCCGACGTATGTGAACTTCGTCTCCTACAAATTTAATTGTGTTGATTAATAAAAAATATGCAATTATTCTCGTTCTTGTCATTCACTGGCATATTCTTTTTGTTCATTTAATGCAATTATTATTATGGGAGCCTCGCATTGGCCTTGATTCTGAGACTTAACCTATATTCATTAGGTTAGCGAAGAGATTCTTCTGACTTTGCATTACGTCGCATGAATTTACCTACGCTGTTTTGTGAAGCTATAATGCGTGAGCATGTAAATACGTCACTAAAAATAAAGGGTGTTTTTTTAGACAATTTAGCTTTATTATAAAGACAAAGTTTTGCAATTATCTTTTAAAAATTAATGCGGGCAAGTGCTCGGGATCGGGGCCATCTTGTTTTGACTCCATCCACCGAACGGGCGACGCGCTTCATGGTCGTTCGGCTTCAATTTCTATACTAGTTGGATAGCTACTCTGAGGATGCGCATTATCCACTAGAGTAAGCGTGGTGTGAAACCGATCTATGGTTACTCGAACTACCGACTCTGCTGAGCGATTAGATCGACCGAATATTGGACAAATCAAAGCAGTATTTTGGTAGGAAATTTGCACTATTTGCAATTGTCATTTCAGAATAAATATGTTTACCAGGAAATAGCAGGCCAAACTAAGTAAAAATCAAGTAACAATTTGCCAAAGAGACCAACCCGAAAAATGTATTGAGCACTCGGCTCGTCGCAAAAAATGGTCTTTACCCAATGCCATACGAAGCATCTGACGATGCGATGACGCCAATCGCATACCTCTCAAGGCAGTAGGGATGGGAAGATGCAAACAGATCAGATATCTGAATGCAAAAATGTTCATACATATGTACATATACTATATGCCAGAATGCAAAACTCAAAAGCTACGAAAGGATTTTCGTTTCTCGCGTAAACACTCACTGAAAACCACACGCCTAAAAAGGCACCTTTTATTCTAAAGTTTTAAAAGGCAATGCTTTGTTTTTTATTGTATTAATTTTAAAAGTATTTAATAGAATATAATTTTTTTAAAACCAATCAATATCTCTATTCTATATCTAATATAAGATCTTAATACCGTCTGTCCTAGAATATTTGAGCATTACTCCTGTCGGCTATCTCTTTTAAGATTTTCGTACTCAGGCATTTTGCCTTCTCTGTTCTTCTATCTGCAAATACATTCCTCTTGACTGCGCGTGTTGCGGTCTATCGTAAAGTTGCGAGGAGGTGATCATTTTCAGCAACACTGCGGTAAGACAATCTTCATCGTACCAGCTTTTTTCTCAATATAAAATCTTTCTCTATAAATCAACGACGCAAAAATCTCCAAATCATGCCTAAATGGAAGACTTTTATTTCCCGGAAACGGATGAGGGAAAATAAATTCAATTTCGATTGGCTTGAAATATAAATAATACTTCCTTTGAGAGAAAGGGATCACCGATAGATTGACAAAATTAGGTAGATTTGGATAGATTTGGATGCGTAGGTTTTGTTTGCTACGAAGGAGAGGTCTTCATCTTTTTCTGTTTCCATCGTGGTTACTACATTGAAAACTTTCTAAGCTGGGGTATTTTTATCCATCCGGATCACATGATCGCGTAGCGACTGTCTCTTGACTGGCTAAACTATGCCAATGTCGTCGTATGTATGTACGAGTATATCTGATACAACTCATCGTTCTGTCGGTTTAGGTATTCGCCATTTGCCACGAGCTGAGGATCCTAACGTCGTCTCATCAAATAATGTCATCGTAAATGCCTTCATACCACATAGAAGGATGGTAATGATGACCGAATTGTAGAGTTTGGTTTTTGTTCGTCGGGAGAGGACTTTACATTTCAACTGCCTACTCAGTCCAAAGTAGCATCAGTTGGTAAGAGTGATTCTGCGTGGAATTTCTAGGCTGACAATTGTTGTTGGTGTTAATGCTGGTTCCAAGATAGATGAAGTTATCTACGATCTCGAAGTTCTGACTGCCAACATTGACGTTGGAGTCGAGTCACTAATGCAATGTTATTTAGAATAAGAATTGAAGAAAATACAGAAAGTCACAAAAACATGTGGTCGTGTCTGTAATTTTAGTATAAAATCGGTGTTTTGGCACACTGCTCTACTCAACACTTGGGAAGAGAGCGAATATACATACCTATGTACATAAACTCAAACGTAATATCAATTCTTATTACACAACAAATGCGCTGCGAAGAATGATACTAGAAAAATTGAGTTGGATATACGTACATATCTACAGCTATATAATATCTTTCAGCACTTCGTATGACTATTAAAATAATTTTTTTATTTCTTTTTATTTGCTACTCCCGTGCATCGCGCCATTCACACTGCGTCAATTCAAAATTTTCTATTTTTCATATGCAAATATTATGACAAGTGAGTTATGCATTATCAGTATCTTACTAGTGAAGTATGCACATATATATGTATGTATGTATGTACATATGTCTGAAACTAAGTTAATAATAAGTTTTGTCTAAAGTTTTTGTTTATTACTTAGTTGTTTTCAAATTACTTAACATTGTTGGTCAACAAAAAGTGTCCGAGTCAAAGTGTAGGTAAATTCACATATCATCTATTTATTGTTAATTATTTTTTTTTTTTTGTAAAAAAATAATAAAAGTACATAAAAAAAAAATATTGAAAATATTTATTTTCACAAACAAATGCAATTGATAACAAAAGTAAAATCTGCGCTTATCAATAATTTATAATTGCAAACTATTACTTATTGGTTACTAAGTGCAATTTTGATTTGATTTGTTGTTTACATATGTACATATACGAGTACGTATTGCGCATACTCGTACGTAAATATGTAAGTATAGATGAGTATGAATATCAAGGTTGGGGACTACTAAACGCGGTAGTCGGCTTATGAGTGTTTTTTTGTTTTTTTTTTGTTTTGCTTGAAGTGGAAAAATACAATCTGCTCAAAGTCTATGTAAGAATTTTAGTTTTTTTTAGGTTACTGACATTTGTTTTCGAAAAGAGTGGCTCAATTAATTTTGGCAATTTTAGCCTACAATTTAACGTCATTTTTTTATTGTTAAATTTTTTTAACACAAATTTTCATACTAAAAAGAAAAATAAATATTTAATATGCATATGTATTTAATCAATAATTGAAAATATACGGTCTGCTGGATTTCCATAAAAATGGAAAATAATTTCTTGTTGTAAATACAAACATCAAACAAACAACAGCCAAAGAGTTGACGAAAAATTTATTTACATGAAAAATTCGTGAATACTCGTACATAAATTGTATTTATTAATTTCTCAAAAAAAAAAAAATAAATAAATAAATATTAACATGAAATGTAAAATTAATAATGTCACATGTTTATACAAATATACATAAAATTCCATAAACAATCATAATTCGAAATACAAATTGACTCAACCCATTATGAACAGGTGAGCGACAATTTCGGTGGGTTAACATAATTAGCAAATTATTACACGTGAAAATTTTCTGATGACAAATAAAGTATATTTTTTTCATATATATAATTTAATGTTGTGTCCAAGAATTACTATTATTATTATTATTATTATTATTATTATTATTATTTACTATTATTAAGATAATAGTTTGCCATTAGGCTTAACAAGTTTACATTGACAGAAAACCCGAGTCAAAGTGCAAAAATCGGGATCTCAAATACATTAAAGTATACCTAAAGGTCAGTTTTTTATATTGTATTTTCTTCTGAATATAATCATATTGCATCAGACTCGTGCGGAACTAGCTCGTACTTAACATACTTTGCTGCTCACCTGTTCTTAGCGAAAAAAATAAAGATTCTAAGCTTTTATATTTGAAAATATATGTACATATAATTTTTAGATATTTTCAGTCCATATTTAGTCAATATGCTTTTAATACAATAAAATATTTGCATATTTAAGAAAAGTTGTATAGTTTTTTTTTTAAAATGACGACAATAACCTTTGGAGTTGTTTAATTGTGCCATTTAAATCATATAAAATAAAAATTAACAATAAACTCTGATTGTTACGAATTTAGCAGCAAAATACCAGTTCCTGGAGTAAGATTTTCATTTACTAGTTAAAGAAATGACTCAACAGCAAGTAAAATTGTGATGTATGATAAACTGGAATATATTTGTCCTATAGATACTAATATAATTCTGGTTTACTGCGAACTAGTCTGAAGTCATCCATTAAATATAAGGGTAGAACCCAAGTTTTTCCATGATAGTCCACTTTTTCTCTTCATGGTATATACTCAAGTTTGTCTTTATAGACACATATGTAAGTAAATTGATAAATATATTATTATCTTTTCGCCAAAGAAGTCACGCTTTTTCGATATCACACCACTAAATTCTTCAAATACTCGCCTCACGCTACAACTCATTTGCTTACATAAATATCTGCTGACCAGCGTTTCGTTAGATTGCCTCCACCATACAATAATTTATAACAATTTCATTATGTGCAAAAGGTTGGATTTTAATTTGACATTGATATATTGGAGATATGAATTCACACTTGTTGGTGTGAATTTAAGTTTGCATGTGATTCAGACAATATCTAAAACGAAATGAAATGATAGTAAAATGAACCTAAGTCCATCGAAATCCCCATGTGGACGATAAAGCAAGGAATTTCATAATTTCATAATTATTTTACAAACACTGAAAATCGTTAGAAATCTTTAATTGCGCTGTGCAAACACAAACAGATATTGTCATTTTATTATACATACCAACTAAACAAACAAATTATCACCAAGAAAATGCTGATTGAATGACAGCAATAAAATGAAAAAAATAAATTAAATTAAATGAAATAAAAAAAATTTAGCAAAACGGAAAATAAAAATTAAAATAAAAAACTAATACAAAATAAAACAAAAAAAATAAACAAACTAAAAATTAATGAAATAAATTAAAATGAAAAATAAAAAAAATTAAATTGAGTAAGGTAAGGCAAACTGAAATAAAAAATTGAAAAAAAAATATAATAAAAAAAATTAAATATAATGAAATAAAAAATTGCAATATTAAATAAAATAAAATTAAATAGAAATAAAACAAAATAAACTAAAATAAAATAAAATATTATAAAATAAATTAAAATAATATAAAATTAAATAAAATTAATTAAAATCCAATAAAATAAAATGAAATAAAATAAAATAAAAATAATATGAAAGTAAAATAAAATAAAATAAAATGAAATAAAATGAAATAAAATAAAATAAAATAAAATAAAATAAAAAACAAAATAAAATAATATAAGCTAAAATAAAAAAAATAATATATAATAAAATAAAATAAAATAAAATAAAATAAATAAAATAAAATAAAATAAAATAAAATAAAATAAAATAAAATAAAAAAAAAATAAAAAAAAAATAAAATAAAATAAAATAAAATAAAATAAGATAAAATAAAATAAAATAAAATAAAATAAAATAAAATAAAAAAAAAAAATAAAATAAAATAAAATGAAATGAAATGAAGTGAAGTGAAGTGAAGTGAAATGAAATGAAATGAAATGAAATGAAAAGAAATGAAATAAAATTAAATGAAATAAAAAGAATGAAATGGCAAGACATAAAATAAAATATAATTAAAAAAAAATAATAAAATAAAATATAAGAAAATAAAATAAAATAAAATAAAATAAAATAAAATAAAATTAAATAAAATAAAATAAAATAAAATAAAATAAAATAAAATAAAATAAAATAAAAAACAAAATAAAATAATATAAACTAAAATAAAAAAAATAATAAATAATAAAATAAAATAAAATAAAATTAAATAAAGTAAAAAAAGAAATAAAATAAATTAAAGTAAAATAAAATAAAATAAAATTAAATTAAATTAAATAAAAACAATAAAATAAGATAAAGCAAAATAAATAAAATAAAATAAATTAAACTAAATAAAATTAAATTAAATTAAATTTAAATAAATAAAATAAAATAAAGTAAGATAAAGTAAAATAATAAATATATATACACATATATTTGACATCTTTTAATATAAGACAAAAAGTATTGTTTTGAGGTAAACTTGTTTTTGAAATAAAGTTACTGCAATTTTATCTAAAATCATAATTTAAACAATGTTTTTTTTTATAATTCAAAGAAAGGGAATGTGAAGTCAGTCTAAAATTTACCAACACTTCCGCAATTAAAGGTTACAATAAAATAGTTGGTTGGGTGAAAGGGAAGCTAAACCATTGAGAAGGCTCAATTTGCTTCAACGCTTGACTCGGTTTTATGAACTGTCATAACCTCTGCAGCTGGAGTCATCGAGGAAAAAATGTGTCGTTTCAATCGGCCGGACACTTGCATAGGTAGTGTCCAGCGTTTTGTGATTCTCTTTTCTTTACATGCTCTTCATTCCGTCGATTCTATCTAGCTTTTGGATATGAAAGCTTCTCATAAACGCTCCGTTAACTCATCCGCAAGTATACTAAGTTCTATTTTGCTCATTGCAAAGAGCAGTTTGGCTTACATACTTTGTTGTCCCACAATAATTTGGTGGTGCGTCCTATGTTTGAAGGAGTCGATGGTGACAGCCTGCCAGCTCATTCGCCTTTTCATTGCCCTATACTGTGTCTTTACATGTGCTCACACATTTGGACTGCCGATGCCTCTCTATTACCCATAATAGATGATTATGTTGTTTCCCTCAAGGTAGAATGGCCAATAGTGGAAGAGACAGGATATCCTCCGGTAGAGCTCCACAATTAATTTCGTGGATAATTTTAACACTTTCACAATTCCTGGTTGATCCTAAATAGAATCGACCAGTGCGTTGATGTTTGCAAATAAAATAGAATTTCCTAAAGGAAAATAAATGAAAATTAAATAAATAAAAATTTAAGTATTTAATTATTTATCAGCAATGATTCAAGAACCAAAACATTTCCAATGTTGTACCCAAACTTCTGCTTATCTTGATAATTCAACGCCGAACACTTTCACTAGCGGTCGGTCGAATGACGTTAAACGCGTGGCGCGCCGTAATCTCACATCTGCTCACTTCATCTGAGTAATAATGATAAACTTAATCTCTTTTAGTTGTAAACTTTAAAATTAACAATTTTTCTTTTTATATTATTTTAGTGCATAACTGTTAATCTAAACCGCTAACAAGTCGGTACACCTAACCGACTGTTGAAAATTAATACAAAAATGGAACAAAAAACAGCTGTGAGTGAAAATAATAACAAATATAATGGGCACAACAACACTTATGATCGATCTACTTCACCGAAACTAACGAAATTAATAATTCCCCTAAATGGTGATAAATCAACGCCCGCAAAAACATATAATACCCCACAAATTGTCGACGCTGGTGCGTCCAAACAGCATAAAAAGCCGAAAAAGAAGCGTCGCGACAAAAGTGATTTGGGCGATGATTTTGTAGCGCCCGATGGCGGTTGGGGTTGGCTGGTTACCGTGGCGAGCGGTATTGCTGTGGTGAGTTGGCAATTAAGTTCTTAAATGCATAAAGTCTAAACTTTATTATATTTTGCATTAATTAAATAATTTTTTATTATTTTTCTTTATTTTTATGATTTTTTTTCTAAAACTTTACTCATTACAGTTGGTGACATTCGGCTTGGCTCAGCAGTTTGGCATAATTTTTCGAGATTATATGTACAGTATTGGCATTTCCAGTTCGCAGCTGACGACGATTATCAACACACAGATTGCCGTCTCGGCGTTAACAGGTAGCTTTGTTCATTTGATCATAGAAGACGATAGACTGGCGAGTTATTATATACTCTGTATGTAATCTGAGGTCGCAGAAGCTGAGTAGTTAGCATTGAGTAATAACATTCTCACGGCAGGGCTTACAGTCCTGGTCCAAACAACATATAAAAGTATAGAAAATTAATGTTTCTAATTGCGTTCGCCCCTCGGCAGGAAAAGTCGAACCCTCCGAGTGTATTTCTGAAATGAAATAAAAGCTCCTCATATCGATCGTCGTTCGGAGGCTACTTAGAACAAACTACACGTTCCTTGATTTGTTGGAAAAAAACATCCAGACACATATAATAAATTAGGGAAGGAGCTCGTGATATTGATGAATCGAAGCGGGATGGTCCGCATAGAATTTAGACTTTAGATATCGCTGCAGGAAAAAATCTAATGGTGTGATATCTCACGATCTTGGCAGCCAATCGACCGGTCCAAAACGTGAAATTATCGACGCACCGAGAGGTTTTCTCTCAATAAATCCATTGATCGATGCGATGTGTGGGAAACCAAATGTCTCCGAAATCACGATCTTCAATTTCAGCCATCAAATAGTCGGTTATCAAGGCGCGATTGATAGTTACGTTCTCACCGGCATTATTTTTAAAGAAATATGGACCGTAGCTTCCACCGGCCGTTGTTTTTTCTGGAAGAAATAGCAGCTCTTGAGTCTCTTCAGGTTGCTCTTCGTCCCAAATGCGGCGATTTTGCTTGTTTACAAACCCATTGTGCCAGAAATAGGCTTTATCGCTGAACAAAATTTAGCTCGAAAACGTCGGATCTTCTTGGATCCAGGCTTGACACGAATTTCGACAGAACATGGCTAAAGCCATACTAAAGCATTCTTTATGCGGAAGAATCTGCTTCTTCTGCAGATCCTCTCTACGCTTCTATAATCAGGAACGCAAATGAGTCATAATCTGTTCAGCTCTGTCCTCCCCTGAAGCAATACTCAACAACCTGGGAGAAATTTGGAGCATAGGATTGACTCTATTATCTCTACAATCTCCTAATTGGCGAGCCTCCCTTTGATATAATATTTCCTATTTGAATACTGTAAGAGTAAAGGATCTTCAGAGATCCATTTTAAACTTTACTAAAACCATCGATCAAATGACCTGAAGACATTTCTTTTTGTTTCTTAATTTTTTCAAGTGCCATTATATGAGCTCTCGGTCTAATTGATACGGTTTTTGAGTTGTGAAAATCTGTTAAGGCAACATTACAAAAAAGATCCGGTGTAAGTTTAGTCTCGAGACGCCGTCATTTTATCGAAATTTAATAACTTTTTTCTATAAACCTTGACTGAACTATCAACCATGAGCTTTTTTCTCAAAATAAAAACAACCATTTCCTTTCTCTCCACACAGGCCTACTCAATGGACCGCTCTTCCGACGATTTACATATCGCCAAGTTGCACTGGGCGGCTCAACGCTCATCTTCATCGGCATGTTTTTGTCAGTATTCGCACAATCATTCTTATTCTATATGATGTCTTTCTCATTTTTCTACGGTGAGTTCTGTAATGTTAGATTACGTATCGTGCATAATATAATATTCTTCTCGTTCTTAGCCTTCGGACGTGGTCTCATGGTATCAGCGTCTTCAATGGCAGTTAATACTTTCTTCAAAGTGAAACGTCGCACCGCCACATCGTATCAATTCGGCGTGGCTGGCATGGGTCCAATCATTTTACCACATTTAGCCACATTCTTAGTGCAGTCGGTGGGCGTCAAAGGCACTGTGCTCATCTTCTCCGGCCTTTCACTGCACAACTTCGCTTCTTCATTGATTTTCCAGCCCGTACAGTGGCATGTGAAAAAGATTCAAGGTGACGCCGAAGCTGTGCGACCAGTATCTCAACAGTATGAGGACGAAGAGCCCGAACAATTTGTCGAGCCCGACACACACAGTTTGGCGCGTGCCAACGATGGTTGGTATGGTTCACGTACATCCATTAACACGCTCACGCAGCGACATCGTCTCAGCACCGGCGATAGTGTGCAAATGCAGCGGCTGAGACGTTTGAGTAGCGTCGGCGCTGGTAGGGCGGCGATAAAACAGCGCTCATTCTCGACGAGTGAGAGCATTAAAGAAGATGAATTGGAACATTTACATACGAATTTCGACCACACAACTAAGTTGGAGCATTTGGATGAGGGTATAGTGGCCGAGCAGCATAAGAAGCAATTGGAGTTTGCGGAAAAGCAAGAGATCGTGGCAGAAAAGACGCTGCAGGAAATGATAGACGAAGAAGAGGAGGCACGTCAAAAGCTGCCCTTCTATCAAAAGGTGATCATATTCTTCGACTTGGATCTGTTGCGCGACTTCACCTACGTCAACTTGGCAATGGGCATGACGATAATCAACTTTGTGGAGATCAATTTCGCCATCTTAACGCCATTCATTTTGTCCGACTTCAAATTCACGAACCAACAAATCGCCTTCGCCATGTCCTGCTTGGGCGTTTGCGATGTCATACTGCGTTTCCTCACACCACTGCTCACTGCGAAAATACCGTTGAGCAATAAAAATTTCTTCATTATCGGCATATTGGGCATGTGTTTGGGTCGTGTGTTTCTCATCTATTGTCGCAGTTTCTATTGGTTGCTTGCGACTTTCGGTTTCTTGGGTCTCTTTAAGGCTTTCCGCACAATTTTCTCGTTACTCATCATACCGGGTTATGTGCCCTTGAAGCGTCTACCCGCTGCTGCTGGTCTACAATTGTTGATGTCTGGCATTTTCTCACTTATTTTTGGACCAATTGTTGGTGAGTATGAGGGCAGAAGGGGTTGTCAAAGAGTAAACAGTATTAAATAGACTCATAACGCTCTTCCAGGTCTTATACGCGATGCTACGGATTATGGCTATACCCTGCATGTTCTCAACGGATTGAACATCATTGCCATTGCGGGTTGGATAATTGAAGATCTTCTGAGGAAGAATAAGAAAACCACGTTACAATAGAATAGAACAAATGTTTTGTTTTTTTATTTATTTATTTAATTGAGTGCCATCTGCCAACGCCCATATATTTTGTATTTAATGGAATTATATGGACTGATTTACTGTTTGTATATTTTCATATATGGAAAATGTCAAATTTGCTAGCGAAAAGTTTCTGTAGTACATATGTACAATAAGTATATATATATATATGCATAAATATGTAGCCACAGGATAAAGTGAATAAGCCATTTGAGCATTTACCTCAGCTAAGAAATTGCAAGCCGAAGGCTCTTGGCACGCATTCCTAGACAAACAAACAAGACAAATTTTATGTATGTATGTACATACACACATATCTACATATATACCTCTAATTCTAAATAGTCAATAATAATTTTACCAAATTTTTGATTTATATATACATTTATTTTTTTAAATGTTAATTAGTGCGTAAGAATTAGTGTAAATCTGTCTGTTATATTATATTTAAATTAAGTGTTGATAGTTGTTACGTACATAATATGTGTAGATATGTACATATAATACATATATAGGTACATATATAATATATGAAAATATATATGTAAGTATAATATGCCGAAGACATTTACTTTGTACTGAAATCTTGTTATATATGTAAATAAATTTAGCATGTAAATAATATTTTTAATTATTGAACATTTCAAGTACGAGGTGTAATCAGAAAATAACCGTTATTTGCAATTTTTTCAAAAAGTACTTATTTATTCACCAATAACTATCCCCCTCAAATATAATACACTTACGGCAGCGTAACGGATATTTTCTGATCACACCTCGTATATGGAAAGGTATATTAACTTTTTGCGGAAGTGTGTAAAAGGGGATTAACAAAAGTTCAGTAAGGTGACCAGAAAAAAAATATTCTTATGGTATTCATTCGTAATCTTTGTCCCTTTTTATCTTCTCTATATAATCGCCATTGATTTCAATGCATTTCCTAAACCTATAGATCTTCTTCTGAAAACAGTCTTCAAAATCTTGCTTTTTAAGCTTATCAAGAAGTTCAGCATTAACCGCATTAATTATCTTCTCGTCGCTATTAAAGACGTTCCCTTTAAATTTTTTTTAATTTTTTGGAAATAATCAGAAATCACAAGGTGCTATACCCGTGGAATATGCGGTCCCAGAGATCGCAATAAAATTACTCGTTATTTCAACAGTGTGGGATGGCGCGTTGTCATGACGTAAAAAGTAACCCCGCAAATCCTCTTTCTTCCTGTTCTCCAACAAATTTTTGAAGACGTTTGGTAAGCACTCTTCGGTGCACCATTTCGAACTTACCGTGTGATATTCGCGATACAGCCATGGCATTCAAGCCCAATTCATTAGCAATCATTTCTTGTGCCAATCGTGGGTCTTCGTTAATTTTGGACATCACCAGAGCTACAGTGACGTCATCAGTGGAAGATTTTGGTCGACCTCTACGGAAAATGTCTGGTCTGGAATTTTCGGAACCACTTAGAAATAGTCTTTAAAGTCGATGCAATAGTTCCATATGCAGTATGGCATTCATTGAATATATGTATTGCCTGTAAATTAAGCCGAAGCACGAAGAGAATCATATGATGAATTTCTGTTTGCCTTAGTGGTGGAAATTCATCTGACATATCCTCAGCTGTCTCGCGTTTTCTCATCTTCATTTTAGTCGGTCGTTCTAATATTTGAAAGGAAGGCTAAGAAAGTAATTGCAAAGGATTTTTTTTTATTTTTAAAACAAATTGACTGAACTTTTGTTAATCCCCTCGTAAGTACCCGAAGGAGATATAGACCCAACAAGATATATACCGATACAGGCAGACCCATTGAACTTTGCCTCAACTCAGCTCCATGCTTTTGAGTTGCCTTCAGATTGATAAAAATACAGGGTTTTCCAATTAGAGGTACTATTTTGATATTCAAAGAGGAATCGCATTTTTTTTTAGAAAAATCGCATCGGATGGTTATTTTAATGTAAAGAGGAATAAATGCCATTAATAATAGGTTTACAGGACCGTATTCTTTTTATGAAAGTTTTCATCACCTAGTCGCAAAGGGGCTGCTGTATGTCCTCAATAGCTTTACGAATTCCATCTTGCATCGACGTTGGCCTGTTGGGGTAGACCTTATCTTTCACGTGGCTCCAAAGGAAGAAGTCGCGAGGTGTTAAATCACAAGATCTCGGTGGCCAATGGCGATCACCGCTTCCAGAGATAACACGGTCCGTAAATGTTTCCCTTAAAAGATTAATGGTTTCGTTGCTTGTGTGGCACGTAGCGTGATCTTGTTGAAAGTAAACTTTGTCCGTCCAATTCAGGCCATAACAAATAATTAATCATTTTTCGATAGCACAATCCATTCATCGATTTTTCATTGCATAATTATAGGCAATAGTGTATGAACACACCGAAAATCGTAGAAATGTATATGTATGTATGTGTACCATAAGTTCGATTGCCGCGTGCCAATAGATTTCATACATACATATGTACATATGAACAAATAATTGCGCTCACACTGAAATTGTCATAAAATACACATATATAAATATTCGACTACGAGAGTATACATACATATGTGTAATTCCATGTAAACAACAAATAACACATGTAAATAAGTACATATGTACATATGTATGTAGGAATTTGCACCAGCGAATCTTCCCACCCATGTATATACATATGTATGTATTTATTCATCAACCATTAACGACTTGCCTGACTTGTTGATTTTCAAATGTTTATAGCATATATATCGTATGTTTGTAGATATAGTATGTATAATGCCCGATAATGCAAAGAAATAACACAATAATAATAACAATAATAATAATAGTATACATATAAGTATGTGAATAAGAAAAGCCGACAATTGTAAACAGCTGACACGTGTATACATATACCAGGAGTGTTAGTTGAAGTTTGCCGGTTTTTTCGATAAAGAAAACACTTAATTTTCAGAGGAATCTCAAAATTTTTTTATTCAAAGTATTGACCATTGGTTTCTACACATTTCGCCCATCTCTCAGGCAAAGGCTATGAATACCATTCCAAAAAAAACTTTTTCTCCTTCGAGGCAAACCATTCGACGAGCCATTTTTCGACTTCTTCAAAAATAGCGAAGCACTGCTCTGCAAGGGAGTGTCCCATCGATGCGAAAAGGTGACAGTCGGACGGGGCAAGGTTTGGAGAATACGGCGGGTGCGATAATATTTCCCAATTAAGTGTTTTTAATGTGTCTTTCACCAGTTTAGCGGTATGAGACGCCGCGTTGTCATGTTGCAACGGGCCCATTCCGACCGTTTTTCGATCAACGCATGATTCAAATTGATCATTTGTTGTCGGTAGCGATCCATGTTCACCGTTTCACCAGGTTTTAACAACTCGTAGTACACCACACCACACTGGTCCCACCAAACACAGAGCATTGTCTTACGGCCAAAGCGATTTGGCCTTGCAGTCGATGGGCTAGCTTCACCAGGGGAAAGTCATGATTTTTTTCGCTTCGGGTTCTCTAAATAAATCCATTTTTCATCCTCCGTGACAATTCGATGCAGAAAAGATTTCCTTTCGGATCGTTGAAGCAGCATTACACAAACGGTTTTTCGATTTTCCATTTGTCCATTTGTCTATCGTTCATTTTCCATACTTCTGGATCTTTCCCATGGCTTTTAAACGTTGGCAAATTGCTCCTCGAGTCACATGTAGTGTTTCTGCCAATTTTTGTTGCGATTGGGTTGGATCAACATCCAATTCCTCGTCTTCGAACTTTTTCGCTGCACCAGGATGTTCATTGTCTGTCAAATCGAAATCTCCACTTTTAAATTGACGAAACCATGTCTCACATGTTCTAATCACAGTTTCTACCAGCAACCGGTGAGCTTCAGCTGCTTTTTTCTTTTTGATGAAATAAGAAAAGCAACGAATGCCGCAAATGCGATTTACTTGGAACGAAACTCGACATATTCACTGAGGTAAACAAATATGACGCTATTATTTTGGCGGAATGTGACTTGCGTGTTTTTGTAGGTTAATGTCAATAGAAAAAAATTACATAGGTACATGCCAAATCACAGAAATTTATACATATTGCTAGCGACATCTACTGGTAAAACCGGCAGACTTCAACTAACACCCCTGTTATACACACGAATGTACATATGTTTGCATAGCTTTGCAAGTGTGTATACAACACACATACAGCTGTTGACAGGTAATTAGAAACGATGCTTATTTTAAATTGAATGAACTTTTTGCACATTAAAACACGCATTTTCATAATTTGTTTTCTAATTTTATTTAAACATACCTATACAAAACTTAAAATCATATTCCAAGGAATTTATTCAAAATTCATTTTTAGATATTTTTTTTGTTACAAAAACATGTGAAATCCATGACTTGAGTGCGACACCTAATTGGAAACGAAAATATTTAATCCGAAAAAATAGTGATATTAAGATAATATGTTTACTTTTAGTTAGTATTTGGTTGCATAACCCTTCTGATATTGCTTGCCATACCATTCTTACTTCCTCAAAAAGACGTCCATTTTTAGGATATTTTTAACACTAACCACTCTTCTCACGCCACCTCAGAGAGTGCACGTCTGGAAGTCCAAAACAGTGATGGAATTTTCGTCAATTCTACAGTGTGATCTGGCAAATTTTCCCCAGCCCAAGGCAATATGACATTTTCCAGTATGTCGACGTATTTCTCCTGTTTTAAAATTCCATTTATCCTCTAGTGAGAACCAATACTATTCCAGGAAAAACATTCCTACACCATGACTGATGCTCCACTATTCTTCACTATTCGTGAAACATAGTGAGGATTAAAACTCTTGTTTAATGGGCCGTCGAACATACCTCCGACCATCAGGAATAAAGCGATTATTTTTGTTTCATAGCTCCAAACGATATACTTCTACTTGTTTTGGGTCCAAGACCAATGTGAATGGGCAAAGTCTACACGTCGTTTTCTTTGGATTTTTTTGTCAGAAGGGGTTTGTTCCATGAAGTCCAGATTCGACCAAACGCCGTGTAATTAGTCTCCTCGATATTTAAACAGTGAATTTATCCTGGATTTCACTTTGAATGTCCGAGGAACTCTTTTTTGGGTCTCTTCGCGAGATCACTGCTATCCTGTGGTCTATTCATGCTGAAGTTTTCCGGGGCCTTTTTTGCGTCCGACATTTGCAACAGTTTTAAAATTCTGGATATGCTTTAAGGAATTAAAAACCATCTGTTTGGAGCATTGGACTTGCTTCACAATTTGACTGTATGACTGTCCAGCTCTACGGAGGTCGAAAATAGAACTGCGTAATGCTGGTGTACAGCTGGATATATGCATTAATTCGTGCGGTTTTCTAAGAGAGGGTTCTATTAGTATTATTTCGCGTAGTGTTCATCTGTGGATATATTCATTTCAAAGGTACTGTCATTTCGCGTCGTTTTCAGTAGATGTCATTTGTTAACCTGTACAACAATTTGTTTCATTCATTTGAAAATGTTGAAATTTGTACCAGATGAAATGTTTTTGCGAGAAGTACTACCGAAAGCCATCATATTTTACTGGACGTTTATGGTGACCATGCTTTAGCCAAACGAACATGCCAAAAGTGGTTTGCACGGTTTCAAAGTGGCAATTTCGTCTTAGACGACGGAGAACGACCCGGACAGCCAAAAAATTTCAAGACGAAGAATTGGAGACATTGCTCGACGCATCGATGCATGCCAGACGCAAGAAGAACTTGCAAAAGTAAGTCCAGACGATTAAAATCATTAGAATTCATCCAGAAGCTTGGAAATTGGGTGCTTTATGAATTAAAGCCAAGAGACGTCGAACGTGAGAATCGAACGTCGATTCTGCATGTCGGAAATATTGCTTCAAGGCCACCAAAAGAAGTAATTTTGCATCGGATTGTCACTGGCGTTGAAAAATGGATTCATTATGATACCCGAAAGCGCGAGAGATCGGCCAACCATCGACATCCACGGCAAAGCCGAACATCCATTGTGCCAAGGTTATGCTATGTATTTGGTGGGACCACAAGGGTTTGCTCTATTATGAGCTATTGAAATCGGGTCAGACGATCAATGGGGACCTCTACCGAAAACAATTGATTCGTTTGAAAAAGGCCATCGCGGAAAAACGGCTAGAATTTGCGACCAGACACGAATCAATAATTTTTCCTCATGACAACGCTCGGCCACATGTTACAAGGCCAGCTAAAAACTATTTGGAAAACTGTGGGTGGGAAGTTCTACCTCACCCGCCTTATAGCCCAGACATAGCACCTTCCGATTACCACTTGTTCAGATCAATGCAGAATGCCCTCACCGGAGTACGCTTCACTTCAGAACAGGGTATCAGAAATTGGCTCGATTCTTTCTTGACCTCCAAGCTGGAGAAGTTCTTTTGGGATGGGATCCACAAACTGCCAGAAAGATGGGCAAACATCGTAGCTTCCGATGGGCAATACTTTGAACATTAAATGTATAACAATTTTTTCACAATAAAGTCTTAATTTTCGAAAAAAAACCGCACGAATTAATGCATACACCACAAAATTTGTGATGCAAATATTAATTGATTTTAAATATTAAATTTTAGATAAATACTTACCAAAAAATAGTAAAATTATTACTAAGACAACAAAACGTTATGAATATGTTACTATTGAATAATATAATATAATAGTTAACAAAAACATTTATTAATTTTTTTTTGAGGAAATATAACGGTAAATTTGCGTTTTTTTATTATTATATTCAATCTGCACTTACAAGAAGAAAGCGTTTCTAATTAGTTGTCAACAGCTGTACATATGAATGTACGTTAGTATTTCCATAAATGCTATCAATTTAAATGAAATTGAATTGAATTATATACATAAATATGCTCATATGTACATATGTATGTATGTAAATTTGTATGAACAACATTCTAATTGAAAAAAATGTGAAATTGAGAAATGTTTTGAATGCAAAACAATTAAAATAAATAAGCAAATGGAACAACAACATCAATAAGCACAACAAAATTTAAAATATTTTTACTTACAACAACCACAGTGTTTGAGTGGAAAAATGCCAAGTCATCGCGTTGCTACGTAATTTGTACGTATTTTTCGGTAAATGCGTACATACATATACCTAAAAACAAAATAAAAAGTGTCGTTTGTCACCCTGTCTTGGCATTCCTTGAATTTGGTTTTTTTTAAATGATAATGATCAAGACTTTCCAAAAAAAATTTATACAGATAACGATAAGATTTTGAAATATATGATTCTATTTCATTTATTAATTGGCCTGCTACGTATATACACGAGAGTATGTATGTATACGTGGATAAGAGTATAGTAGAACCTGGTTAAGATAAACATTAATTTCCTTTCGAATAGCAAAGCGCTCTTGGATCATAACAAACAGCTGAGTATTCTTCAGCTCGCCCAGGACTACAGCTTTTTGATAGCTGCATATACGACCTACTGAGTACTACTGAGGATCAGACTAGGGAAAAACAATCAGCTTCTGCCAGCGATTGGAATCAAAATGTGCTCGCCTCAAACCACCAAAAAGGCGACCCCGAAGTCTAAGCCCATTATCGCGGGATAAGCCTCCTCAATATAGCTTATAAGTTCCCATCGAACGTTTAATGTGAAAGACTGGAAAGATTGGAACTTATCAGTGTGACTTTAGACCTATTAAATCCACTGTTGACCAATTATTCACCATGCACCAAATCTTGGACAAGACCCGTGAACCCCGTGACCCGTGTAGAGCTGAATAGAGAAGGTACAATATTCAGTAGAGAGACTGGATAAGAAACCATGCCGCATGGGTCTGTTGGTGAACGAGGAAAAGACGAAATATCTCTTGTCAACACAAAACAGTCAACACATTCGCGTTAGGCTCCAGGGTCAAGTCCTCTTCAAAGGCGTAATAATTTTTTTTTATTTTTTTTTTTTTAATTTTTGGTGAACCAGAAATTTTCATCACTCCGTCAATCGTATGTTGTTGTTGTTTTTAGTACGCCATGACTGAGTTCCATTTCCTAAATCTTCTGTTGAAGTGCGCAGATTTCGTTACTCCCTACGATATGACGATAGCTTATTGGTTAGAGGTCTTCACTGCTTTGCGTGAGGGTCTCGGTTTGATTCTCGCAACCGGCAAACTGATTTTCATTTGATTTATTTATTATTATTTTTTTTTTTTTGGTGAAGTAAAAATTCAACATGCCTAAATGAACTAGTATACAACTAGTCTGAAGCTGATGCATAGTTGGACAATTATCCTACCAGTTGCTTACATGGAAAATGGATGAATACGAACTAGTTGTTGCAAAAATGTAAACTAGTTGGATTCTAGTTGGCAACTAGTATTTTCCCCTGCAGCATAAGTACTTCACTTTATGTAAATATGTATTAATTAATTATCTATGTACTTATGTACATATGGCTAATACCAAATTATCTCTCTTCTTTCCTATTCAATTGATAACACTCTTCCATTTTTATTGTTTCATTATGTGATGAAATACCTTCGGATGAGCGGAACTATGCGCGGCAAAAAGTGAAAATATTTCGGCTAAGTTTGATCACAACCTACGAATTGTGAAGTTGACTTTCGTCTTAACAAGCATATATGTACATATGTATGTATATATGTATATACTGTAATTTAATTGTGGCTCACTTCCAGTCAGTAGCTTTATTTGCTTTCATAATCTTCTTTGACTGCAGCCAAACCAAGTTAAATAATAATAAAATATTTAAAATGCCATACAAACATACTAAAGTCATAAAGATTATTTTGCATTTTGTTGCGCATCTGTCCGTTGATTTATTTATCTCGTTTGGAGGGTTCGTCTGACAGTTGGATTATAAACTTTAAACTCTGAGTAAATATTGAATTATTTGTCAGGAAAAGTGGAATTTTAATTACATAATTACTCAGCATCTACTGTTTGCGCAACTATTGCATACACACACGTCACACGTCACACGTTTACTCACTTGCTGACTTGCCTATTTGAACTGGGAGATCATCTGTAGTTTTGGTATTTGTTTTTGCCTTTTTTTTTAAGAGAGCGAAGTAATCATTCGTAGCGGTAGATTTTTTTATATTTGTTGGAAAGTTTTATTGGTGGCGCAAAGCAGTACCAAGTAAAGCGAAATCGCTTCCCAACTGATTTCTCTACTTCCACTGGCGGGCACTGCATCGAATAATTTCAATGCTGGAGAGCTCTCATCCATTCGGGCAACATGATTTAGACTGTTTCTTATCGCCGTACAGCTTTTCGTTCGCGCAACTTTTCTTTGGAAAACACCAAGCGACGACTCACAGATATCATCATCGTCCGCACCATATAGCTGGAGAGTAGAGAATGATGGGCGACTTATAGAGCTGGGTCTTTGTTCGTCGAGAGAAGACTTGGATTTTGTGATTGCAATAAGGTCTACTTGGAAGACGCGGTAATGGTCTGGTGAGAGGATACCACAGGCTACCATATAATCGTGTTTTAAGTCAGCTATGAAGTTGTCGGCAGGGAATGTCAACCCCTCCGAGTGTATTTCGGACATTAAATAAAGGCTCCTCGTAAAAAAACCATCAGCCGTTCCGAGGCGGCTTAGTATACCATAAACTGAAGGTCCCTCCATTTGTTGGAAAAACATTAAGACGCAAAACCACAAATTGGAGGAGAAACTCAGCCGAAAATCGCTTCAGGGGTTACAAAGCGCCAATTATAAAGATGTCGGAGGCTCTCCCATATCTTAGTGTTTGTAGTTCTCGTAGAAAAGAGATTGTCAAAGGAGATTTCGAAGGTGGAGTAGTCCAGCTATTACGGGGAAAAATGTTTACAAGATTTGCGATGATCCAGGAAATAGAAGTCGAATCGCACATAGAGCCGAAGGGCAGACCAAAAACGGTTATTTATGAAATGGTTCGAGATTTGGAAAAAGGGAAAGGAATTGATTTCTAGGTGACAAAGTGAGAATTGTTGAATAATTGATGATATATGTATGCACGAGTACCCTCCGTAGCATAAATTCCATATGTAGTTCAGACGACTGAAGACTCCCAATAATATGACGCTGCTGTTCAGAGTTTGCTGTAGTTGGATAGGAGAAATTTCATCTAGTCCTGGACTTTTGTACGGCTTGAAAATAATCCGAGTATATTCGGTATAAAGGTCCGCTAATGTTTTACTATATAAATGTGTAAAAAAACAGAAACCCATTCGACTATCGAGGTTGTGCGCTGGATTTGGTACCTGCCACATAGAAACCAGTTCCAGTAAAGAGTTCTACAATGCCTCGGATTAGATACCCGCTTTTGAGGACAACCACGGCGATGGTATGAATTACTATTATTTAAGGGCATGCACCTGACATGTCCGATTCTTTACTGGAGAGGATGCCGTTGCCTTCATAAAACTAAGGACTGACATCTCCGCCGTCCAAGAAGTACGATGGACGGGAGAAGAACGAAAACGAGTAAGTCCTTGTAACATTTACTAAAGCGGTCATAGAAAGGAGCGCAAATTCACCGTCGGACTCGTGTTGGGAGAGAGACTACGTCGCCAAGTACTCGGATTCACTACCGTGGGTGAATGTCTCGCCATCATAAGTATCAAAGTGAAATTATTTAAAATATAACTGACTTGCAACCACGCCCTGACGGGCGAGAAGGATGCTTTTTATGAGTGCCGGAGCTTTTCTATGTCAAAATTGTGCTTAGCGAGTGTAACGCCAGGGTGGGCACATGGGGTATCTTTGGCACAACGAAACACACCCAAATGGGTTGAGGCTAATCGATTTCGCCGGGGCACAAATATGGCTGTCTGTAGTACTAGATTCCAGCACAAGAAAATTCACCAAGCTACTTGGGTGTCACCAGATCGAAAAAATTACCAACAGATCGATCGTGATGTGGTAGACGGACGACATGTCTCCAGTGTACTTGACGTGGTTCCAACATCCACTCGGACCACCATCTTGGAACAACAAAAATACGCCACCGCCTCTGTGCAGTAAAGAACACCAGTCAACAAACACAAAGACGATTCGATGTCGAAAAGTTGCAATCACAATCTACTCGCTGAGAGCTGGTTAAAATTAATTTTGTGTGAATTTTATCGAAAAATCATTTTCTGATTTATTTCGAAAAAAAATCGTGTCTAATCAATTATTTACTTAACACTTCGCTCTTAGTCACACTCAGGCGCGAAAATATTTAGATATGTATGTATGTAAATACGAGTATATGTGAGTAAAAGTGAATACAATGTTTGATATAATACTTATTAAGCATTAATTTTAGATGACTTGCACAATTTAATTTATATACGTATGTGTAAATGTATGTATGTACAAGTATTTAAAGTATCTAAATAATCTAAAAATATTTATTAAAAAATACAATTTGATTAAATTTTAACATTTAAGTGAATGAGTGAATTAGGCTCTCGATACTTACCCTCTCGACACTTAGACAACCCGCTGAGAAAATCAGATATTGCCAACTGAATTGGCCAACCAATCTCGCCACGAGCAGTTCATATACAGTTATCTGTGGTTAAGCGTCATCAAGCATTGCACTAAATTTCCGTTTCGATTTTGCCGCGTTGAAAGATATGATAAAAACACTTATTTGTAGAAATTAAGGGAATATCATAGTGATGAGCATAAATAGAATATTATCGGCATCTGAGTTTTATGTTCACACATCATGACTTGTGAAAGAAGCCGATAAATTAAAGACCTTTATATTATATTATGTTTATACCTAGTAGGTCTTAATGTTCGAACATTTTCATGCAAATTTAATGCTTGAGTAATCTCAGCTGACTTCTTTTTTACTAGCGTAGACACCGCTTAGCTTCTTTTCGCTGTTTGGCCAAACTTGGCAGGACCCGGTCCACCTGATCTTTCCAACAAAGTGTGGTCTTCCGCTTCTTCTATTTTCACCGGCGGTTACTGCATTGGAAACATTCAAAGCTGGAGTATTCTCATCCATCCGTACCACATGGCCTAGCCAAAGTAACGATGTTGCGTGATTCACTGAACTATGTCCATGTCGCCGTATATCTCGTCATCATACAATGCTTAGAGACTTGTAAAGTTTGGCCTGATGTTCGTTGGGTGCGGACTTTACTTTCAACATGCCTACTCAGCCCGAAGCGGCACCTGTTGGCCAGAGCGATTCAGCGTTTGATTGTTGGTGTTACTGCTTGTTCCAAGACAGTGCGACTTCAGAGTTATGACTGTCTAATGTGACGCGGAAGCCGAGCAGCGAATCCGATTACTGTTTGTTTGAGATATTTCTCCTTGTTCTCGTTCACTACCACATCCATTTGCTTCGCTTCCTTATCTGCTCTTGAGAAACAGAACTCAGACGATAAGAAGTTAGTTGGTATCAAACTTCGTTCGATTTTGAAAGGCACGGAGAGGTCCTGATGGAGCTTTTGGTCTTCTGTAACGTCAGTTTTGACAGCAGTATAATTTGTGCGGGAATACCAAATTCAGACCTAGCGGCTTGGATGTAGCTCCTTATTGTGCTACCGAAGGTTACTTTAAAATCGATGAAGACATGGTGTGTACCGATCCTCTTTTTACAGATCTTTTCGAAGATTTGGTGCATGATGAATATCTTTACTAGGTCTAAAACCACATTGATAAGGTCCAATCAGTTTGTTGATATGAGCTTTAGTCTTTCACATAATTTGCTCGAGAGGACCTTATCTGCGATATTTAGAAGCCTCATCCCAAGGTAATTGGCGAAAGCATGCCACACAGCCTTTCAACCACCTATATTTTGCAAAGAAGCATACACCTTATGAGTTCTTCGCCAAAATATCTGAATAACTCGGCCGGCAATCCATCGACATTTTCCACTTCTTCCTTCGTCGCCAATTGGTGAATCGGGTTCGCCATTTTCTGGTATTCCATTTTCATTACCATTAAGTCAGCTGAAGAATTGTTCTCTCCATGAAATTAGTATACTCTGGGCATTAGTTACTAGATGGGCCCTACAATAGTTTGCTCCGGTCTTGAAACCTTTTGTAAGTCGGCATATCTTTTCGTCGAGCATTACTCTTGTCGGCCAATTTCTCAAGGCCTTCCAACTTACGCAGCTCGGTCTCTTTCTTTTTTCTCTGCACATGCGTCTTACTCCCTTTTCAGTTCTCGGCTTCTATTCCACCCCGTACGTGTAGTGGTCGATCTTAACTTTGCGAAGTAGGTAGACTGCTTTCCATCCACCTTTTAGACCAATAGTTTGCAAGCAGTTACCTCTTGCCGAGTTGTTGATGAGTGATCTCAGAGGGCAGGGGTGCAAGTCGAATAGAAAAACGTTCGGCTGCCTGGTTGGGATTAGCTGTGGAACCTTAATTGTGTTTACTGACGGGAGGGTGAGTATTTTGCCTGTGGTCCGAGTTGATGTTGGACCCTCGGATTCTCGCACATCAAGAAGACAGTGTTCTTCACATGCAACAGTGAAGTAGGTTAGTGAATTTTTTTTTTGTGCTGCTCAATCATACTTCGGGTTCGGAGAGGTCGATCAGCTTCACCCCATTCGGGGTGAGTGTTGGGAAGAAGATAGCTCCTTTGCCCACCGTGGTTTTAAAGTTGCCTACCACAATTTTAACAATGTGGCGGGGGCAGCGCTCATGGGCTCGCTCCATGTATTAGCGGATCTAAAACAAATTATATGTCTCCTCCTTCCATATAAAACGATTACTATCATTTGTTTCACTTCGATTGGCAAATTGAATAGCACGAATTTATATGCAACATATAAACTACATATACGTGTATGTATGTAGGTGGATTATCGAGCTTCTCCCTAGCAGAATTACATACTAACTAAATACTAAATACGAGCATTTTTAGTCAGCCAAGCGTAGAGGCTGTGATAAAGGCAAAAAAGTGTGACAAACAAAAGTGAGTTAAATTGTAAATTTTTAACTAGTAATGAGGTGACGCTTAGACGAAACAGGTAATAACAGGAACTACTCATCACCGCTGACGACCACTTCCTACTTTATTATTATATTTTGCCATTTGTGAACTCAAATATGGGAGAGTAGTACTTGGCAGGGCAGTGTTATTTTGCGCACCCAGGTAGCTGTTTGGGCTGTTTATATATAACATATAGGTGTACATATGTATATACATATATATAGTGCAAATATTTACACTCCTATTATCGCACCAGTGCACACGGGCTAACATAACCTCGTTAGACTAAAACGAAGCTTTTGCTCATAATCTCTCTCTCTCGCACCATAATTGATGCAGCTTACTTTAGCAATAATTTATCGTAATACTTAGTATGTGTTGTTTATCTGTAGTTATTCACATTTGTTCAATGAAAGTTACACGAAAACTCTTTTATTCAATGAAGGCCATTTATGCCAAGTCAAGGCGACCATTCCAAATCAACAGGTAGTAACGTAGATAAGAACTTCTATTCTTCGTTTAATTTAACTCTCTCTCTCGCTTCCTTTCCTCTCACTCTCTCTCTTCCTCTCTCTTCCTTTCAACCCTCTCTCTCTCTCTCGCTCTCTCTCCAACTTGATTTTGCAATCTAATCTAATTTATCAATAATTCCAAATTTGCCCGTGACCTACGTCATAGTTCTTAGGAATTAGTTACTGCGATTAGGACATGACGATAAGTGAAAATTAGGTATTCTCATTCTTTCCGTGCATAAATTTACATAAATCGTTTTTTTACGCAAATTAATAGTCATCAAAAAGGCAGAATTTCAAAAAAATATTTCATGAATGTTATATGAAGAGAGATTTTTAGACATGTGGTTTCGGGGTCGGTCTTCTTTACAGCTATTATTTGATTGTGCTTATACCTAGCTTGGTTTGCCATTTCAGAAGCGTCGACAAAACGAGCACCACAAACCGCAAACCGCACATGCTATTGTCGATATGAAGTAACGTATCGCAAAAGACCCGAATGAGTCCATCATCCATCACACGCAATTTTTGGAGCTCTGCTCTGCAAAGAGAAAGGATCTCGGCTTACAAAATCCAACTGGTGGTAATATCGAGACCAAACTACAATAAAGCGTAGCGCGCGTTCTGTGGATGTGTCCAAAACGAGATATCCAACGATCCCGATTTTCACAAGAAATTTTTTTTCAGCGTTGAAGCTACTAGCCATTATTGAAGCACCATTATATCCCTAAAAATGATTAATGACTTTTTCGTGCCTGAATTGGAGAATGTTGATGTGGACGATAATATTCGGCGTGTTATTGCTGACATACGGTCTGCCTTGCTGCAAAAAGTGGTCGAAAATTAAACCTCTTGGCTGGAATTTATTTGAGCCAGCCGCGCCGATCAATGACTAAGAAAACTCATGCGGGGTAGGGGCTAAATAATTTACCCGTGGTAAGACATGCCTGTCGTAAGAGGCGAATAAAATCCAATAGTTCCCGAGACAGTCGGGTCTTTATACCGGAACGGTTTTAAATCCGGCCATGGACTGTCACGCCCGCAATGTTCCCCGAAAATCAATTCGGGGAATATTTTGCGGTTACAACAACAACAACAATGGCTAAGAGATTCTTCTTCGTTACACTTTAAGTTTTCTTCTCACCCGTGAGTGTACGAGTATGCTCAGCTACCTTTCCCTCATCAAGTAATATCCAAACCATTGCTGGTGGCCTGAGCACACTAATCTTAAGGTCTCATTCGTCCTCTCTTCTTGTCTCTCTCTCTCTCTATTTTCGAGTGTTCGAAGGTTAATCAGCCTTATTTAAAAAAAGTTCGACCCTATAGCTAGTGTATTAAAGCGCTTGCAAGACTAGGATAGAAATCAGAATAAAAGTTTATGCCCTTAATCCATGTGATACTACGATGATCAGGTAGCTTAAATCAAAGCTGATTGGCTTCATCATATCGTCATTAAGCCATCCGTGAAGAAGTTTACTGCCACTCGCTTCTGGACACCGCGACCTGGCCAGCGAGCCCAGGAGTTAAGGTGTCGAAATGGCTCTCAACCGATTAAACGACGCAGTGATCTGTACACTAAGGCATGAAGTGGAGGTGTTGTAGTTGTTCACAATTGCAGTTCTGGGTTGCCTGTTCGCCCGAGTTCTAGCAGCTCGGCTAGTATAGCTTTCTCTAGCATCTTTCGCCAAAACTAACATGGAACATGATAGGTTAAGCTATACTTCTTAGAGCCTTTTCATTCTGGCGGCATCCCTACTACATTTTAAGGCGGCCACGCCTTTTTACCTCCCTCAATAAAGTTCGTCCAATACAGTATCGTGGAGGACAATCTCCGTTTGTTAGCCATCTAAAGTCGAAAACTCTATTGAAGGGAGATTTGCATGGTGAATAAGGCAAACTCTAACTTATTGAAGTTAATGGTGAAGTAGTCAGGTATTCAATCTCTCGGCATGCAGTACAGGTTTGTTTGCAGCAAGTTGTTCACGGCCAGGTTCCAGAGCAGATGTGGCATTTTTGTTGGTGGTCAATAATTTTACTTATTCAAATATAAGGTAACTGGAAAGTAGCCAATTAGAATAGCACATACAACTATGGTAGTGGCTTGTGGCTCAGCTCAGTGTGACTCTGCACTGTTACGTGCGTTTGGAGATCTCTGACTAAAAACCTTCTGATCTTTTGCTGCACGGGTCGCACAGAGAACTCAGGCAACTGTGGTAGTGGCAAATAGCACTTTAATAGCTCTTCGCAGTTCATCAGTGTACATCAACCAGCTACCCCCGCCTTCCAAATACATCAAAAATACCGCAGCTTCTTTACATGGACCGCACTATAATTTCTCGTTCAATTGGCAATCCACTCACTAATCAGCAGACCACACGAAAGGATATGCCATGGGCGTGTCTTCGTTGCACCGTAATCATGTACTTTGCGCACACTCTACGCCTACCAGACGTGCCGTTCTCTGAGCAAGCGATGCTGGTTTGTTACAACAGAGGCAACAGCTGTGCAGTGAGTCAACGCATGACGATCGATACAACTACCAAACGACCGACCGATTGAACGATCGATAGAAAAATCAATAGCCACGCAATGTCAGCCGTTGGCTTGTAAAGGTTGCTGCTCGTTCGTTATCAATTCGCCGTGGCGCCTGTGTGGGCGAAACTCGTTTCAAACAACTTTTCCAGCGTGAAAACATTCGCTTAACCACCGGCCGGCCGGCGCTAAATTATCATTGATTTTTAGCGTTCATTTGCGATCACAAAACTGCTGGATTGGCTTGGTTGCGGCTGTTGCTGCTGCTGCTGACCGCAACCAAATGCTTGACCCGCTTGTTACTTAACTTGGCTAACAACATTTGGGTGAGTATATGTATGTGTATGTGTGTGTGTGTGTGCGTCTGCCTCTCTCAGCTGACCAGCTGATGAGTGGTCAATGCAATGATTGAGAGTAGCTGTAGTGATTGCGTGAATGCGAGAGTGCGAGAGCGATAGTGCCGAAAAATGAGCGAGTTTCAGAAATGCAGAGAAATTGGGCGCCCAGCAGAGATGCTTCGATACACTTGTTTGCACACTCCGTACGCTAGTAGATTGAGGATTGAGATAGAAGTTTTTCAGCACATGCACATACACACATACATACTTATTTATAAGTACTTACATATGTGCGCTATCTGATGTGTGATATTAGCTGCGTTCGTTGAGAAATGTCATTACAAACCCGAAAGTAACCGTATGGTGAGAGTGAGATGTTTTACCCTCCGAAAGAAAGAAATTTACTGAGTTTTCGACGAACAGTAAGCAGCTGTTTATTTTGGCATTTAATTTTGGATTCGTTCATTTATACAGTTTATTATTTCTGGTTTTAAGTATTTTCCTAAGTGTTTTAATAAAATTGGCAGTTATCTGACATTTTTAAGTATTCAAAATTTATTGCATTTCAACCGTAATGAAATTCTATATGCTTTATAGCCGTCCAACGATATAGTAGATATCAACATGTTTTTTTTTAACGGCGTTGAAAACGTATTTATTCGCGCTAAAATTCGCTATATTTTACCATTTTTCTTCGATCAAGGCGAAAAACCAGCCAAAGCGGCTGAAAAAATTAATTTAGTTTATGGGCCCGATACTGTAAACGAACGTGTAGCACAAAAGTGGTTTGCTAGGTTCCGTTCCGGTAATTTCGATGTCAAGGATGCACCACGCGTCGGTAGGCCTGTCGTCGAAAATTGCGATAAAATCATGGAAATAGTGGAAACAGACCGTCACGTGAGCACTTATTTAATTGCTGAGGAACTAAAGATAAGCCAGAACACCGTTTGGAACCATTTGCATAACCTTGGATTCAAAAAGAAGCTTGTTTGGGTGCCACATGAACTAACGCAAAAAAAAAGAAATGATGGACCGAATTTCCATCTGCGATACGCTGCTGAATTACAACAAAATCTACGCATTTCTGAAGCGTTTGGTGACTGGCGATGAAAAGTGGATCCCTTACGACAACGTCAATCGAAATCGGTCGTGGTCGAAACGCGGTGAGCCGGCGGAAACGGTGCTCAAGCCAGGATTGACGGCCAGGAAGGTTTTGCTGTGTGTTTGGTGGGATTGGCAAGAAAGCATCTACTACGAGCTGCTCCCCTATGGCCAAACGCTCAATCCGGCCCTCTACTGCCAACAACTGGACCGCTTGAAGGCAGCACTCATCCAGAAGAGGCCATCTTTGATCAACAGAGGCCGAATTGTGTTCTATCAGGACAACGCCAGACCACACACGTCTTTGGTGACGCACCAGAAGCTCCAGGAGCTCGGATAGGAGGTCCTAATACACCTACCTTATAGCCTGGACCTGGCACCAAGTGATTACCATCTTTTCCTGTCCATGACGAACGCGCTTAATGATGAGAAGTTGGCCTCAAGAGAGGCCTGTGAAAATTGGCTCTCCGAGTTTTTTGCCAATAGGGACGCAGCCTCGTTGGCAACAAGTATACAAACAAAACGGCGCATATTTGAGTTAAAACGGACAAATTTACACAAAGTTAACATATTTTGAAAAATCAATAAAAAACCGAATGAATTTTATTCCTAACTTCCAATTTCTCAAAGTAAGCTGGGTGATGATTCCACTCCACTGTCATCACATTATCGTTCAACGAGTGCCTCTACTATTGTTGGAGTCACTGATATTGTTCAGTTAAATTAAACTTATTTGGTTGGCATATAATTCATACTAAAGAATTAAAATTATTTTAATTTTAAATCATTTTTGTTTTGTTGGCGAAAATTCAATCATATGATCACAAATCAGCTATTTTTCATACTTGCTAGTTTTTACTGGATCTAATTTTCCCAGCACGAATTTGCAACTTTCCCTCCAACTAAAGGACAAAAACTCTCCCGTAACCAATTTTTACTGGGTTTTTGACTCAACGAACACGATACAGTAAAGTTTGGTAAAAATTGTTGCTGTTCATCTAGTCAACGAACAAAACTATTGCCTCATTCAACGGCTTCGTGTGTTGGAGATTCTGAATGACAAAAGCAACAACAAATCTTCGCATTTATGTGTGAATGTGTGTACATATGCATTTACGTACTTGTACTTTCAATAAATACGACAACAGAGCATAACAAACGCAAAGTTGGTAAATGAACGCGGGCTAGCCAACAACTGACGCGTGGTGAGTGGTAAAATTAAATTATTATTGACTCCCCTAGTGACAACAACTCAAGTGCCGGGAAGTGCGAAAGAAAAAAAAAAAATGATTAATAATAAATATAAAAAATTATATTAATAATAAAAATAAAAAATTCATCAACATAAACGCAAGTCATTTTCACTGAGTAGTAAATTTTGTTGTGTAGTTGTTAATGTCGTGAGTAAATTTGCTTACTATAACTACCAACAAAGTGGTTAATTTTATTACCTCAAAGTTTTTTTTTTTTTTTAGCAGATAATTAGTGAGCTTGCGCGCGAGTGTTAAGGCGGTCAAAGTGCTTTAACTATACTATACAATGATATACGTACATACAAACATACTTCTCTGCTCATTTACGCTTGAAAAAACACTCGAGTGGCCCACAAACTCTCTCTCAATCTCCCAGTGTCGACTCGTTTTATTGATTAACTAAAATAAATTCGTAATTGTATATTTAAAAATATTCAGTTGCAGCTCGATCGCTGCAGAGTGTTGATCGGTGTTATTATTTGACCGAAGTATTTATGAGACGAAGAAAAATTATTCGGACGCGTTGTTAATGTGATGATTTTTTACCGTGATTCGTGACTGGTATATTATTATAGTTAATAAATATATTGAGTGAGTGTCATAACTACATACATAAATATAAATGTACATACTTGTATGTTCATATAAAAAAGCGGTGCTTGTTTAATACTGTTCACAAATACAAAAAAATATGCACATAAATAAATTATAAATGCGAAAATGAGCTTGAAAAAAAGAATAAAATTCTGTGCCTTTGCAGGAATGTGAAAGATGTTGAAAAGCAGTTGATAAAAATATTATAAAAAATTCTAGAGCACAAGAAAGTGACAAAGCGGATACATATAAAAAAATATATAAAATAAAAGAAGCGTATTAAATAAAAAAAAAAAAATGTTAAAGAGAAAACAACTTAATGACGAAATGTTTTTATTTTATTTGAAAGAAAAGGAATTGAAATTAAGAGATTAGTGTTTTATTTCTTTTGAATTTGTTGCTATATTTTACGACTTATGAAATTCTTTTATTTTATTTTAATTGAAAAAAAAATTAAATAATATTGTGAAATTGCTGTAATTAAGTTTTATTTTTAATTCCATCAAAAAAAAAAAAACAAAAAAAAACTTCATTTAAACATTTAAAAAGTCATAAAATATAGGTATTTGATATAAAGCAAATAACATTAATAAAAACAGTATTGTTATAAAATAAAGGGTGAGAAAAGTAATATAAAATTAAAAAGGATATAGTGAGTGTTTGTGCCAAAACTAACTGATGGAAGTAGAAATTTTTTGCTTTTGCTCGTTCAGAAGGATTTTCCAATATAAAAACGAGAATCAAAAATAAAATTTAATAATAAAATAATAATATTTTTTTAAGGTTTTTAAGCAAAATTTGTTGAATATCCATGAAATGATATATATATTTGCATACATACGTTATTTGAAAAAGCATATCTTCTTCTTCATTGGCATAGGCACCGCTTATGTGATTAAATCCGAGGCAACAACAGTGCCATTCGTACTTTTTTCGCCTATTTTGCGCGCATTTTGAATGTCGCTCTCCATTTGATCCTTCCAAAAACTCCTCGACGGACATGATATAACCAGCGTAGCCACTGTTATTCGTTGTACAAAGGACCATAAATCTTTTGCTAAATTTTTCTCTTCAAAACTTCCAATGCCGATATATTGATATAATATAAATATGGCATGTCATTGCGAAAGTTTCACATGCGAAACATTTTAACCCCCCGCTCTTTGAATAAATTAAACCTCGAGGCATACGAGATCAGAGTGAACTTATTTAATTAAATATTCTTATACTCGTTTGCAATATTTATGTAAATGTCTACTATTTATTGATCTATTAACATTACTACGTGCCTGTGAATTTGCTTAAAAATAAATAATAATAAAATAAAGTAATTATTTTGTTATTTATATATACTTTTTTCCATTTGCCTTCAGAGTCTTTGCTATAGAATATTCTAACTACGATTTATTTATGCTTATCGTAGCAAAAAAAAAATATTAAAAATGGTTAAAAACAAAATTCGCTAATAATCTTTTTCGTTAATTGATGCGATCGTGATTATCAGGAATAATTTATTTAAATTTTTTAATTTTTTTTTTGTTGACCCTATCGGTGTTGCAAACACTGTAGACCAAAAATTACTTCTTTGCGTTCTAGGCGATCATACAAAAGGTCCTTGCTCACATCGTCCTTCTCCACCGTCGGGTCGTGGACACAATACTGTAACATGTTGAAAAATTTCGCTTAGATGCTGTGGCGAGACATTAATCATTTATATTTAATTGCTTTCTTTCTTTTTATAATAATTTTCTTTTTTGACGTGAAGGTTTTTTTATTTTCACAGCTTAGTTTTTCAAAATGTTATTTCCGCTCATTTTTTTTTTTTTTTTGCTATTAAAGGCAAAAGAAAGCTTAATGATAAATTTTGCTTTTTGGTTGTCTGATGAGTGGCTTATATACGAGTATGTATTTATATTTCCACTGTCCCATATACATTTGAACATATATTTTTTTAGAACCAAATAGTGATAACAGCGAATAAAAAATTACTATCGAAAGACAGGATGACTCGTGTAAATTGTCAGATGGTGGTAAATAATGCTTTTATTTTATTTTATTTTTTTTTCCTTTTCTCCATTAATCGTACTTGTCGACATAGAATAGCTGACTAAACAATAGCGCCTACAGAACACAATTTCTTTTGGTTTATCATAGAACAAAAAAAAAATATTAAATGATATATAATACCTATACCAGGTGTGTTAGTTGAAATTTGCCGGTTTTTTCGATAAAGAAAACACTTAATTTTCAGAGGAATCTCAAAATTTTTTTATTCAAAGCATTGACCATTGGTTTCTACACATTTCGCCCATCTCTCAGGCAAATTATGGATACCATTCCAAAAAAACTTTTTCTCTTTCGAAGCAAACCATTCGACGAGCCATTTTTCGACTTCTTCAAAATTAGCGAAGCACTGCTCTGTAAGGGAGTGTCCCATCGATGCGAAAAGGTGATAGTCGGACGGTGCGAGGTCTGGAGAGTACGGCGGGTGCGATTATATTTCCCAATTAAGTGTTTTTAATGTGTCTTTCACCAGTTCAGCGATATGAGACGGCGCGTTGTCATGTTGCAAGATAACTTTGCCATGTCTTCGGGCCCATTCCGACCGTTTTTCGATCAACGCATAATTCAAATTGATCATTTGTTGTCGGTAGCGATCCGTGTTCACCGTTCCACCAGGTTTTAACAACTCGTAGTACACCACACCACACTGGTCCCACCAAACACAAAGCATTGTCTTACGGCCAAAGCGATTTGGCCTTGCAGCTTCACCAGGGGAAAGCCATGATTTTGTTTGCTTCGGGTTCTCAAAATAAATCAATTTTTCGTCCCCCGTGACAATTCGATGCAGAAAAGATTTCCTGTCGAATCGTTGAAGCAGCATTTCACAAACGGTTTTGCGATTTTCCATTTGTCTATCGTTCAGCTGGAGTGGCACCCCTTTTCCATACTTCTGGATCTTTCCCATGGCTGTTAAATGTGACTTGCGTATTTTTGTAGGTTAATGTCAATAGAAAAAAATTACATAAACTTCAACAAACACACCTGGTATATATACATATGTATATATTAAATTTATACTTTCTAAAAATAAAAAAACAAAAAAAAAATTGTCTTTATATATCAGGTTTTCAATTTTGAGAAAAAGGAAAGCATTATTATTTTTCTATTGAGAAAAAATAAAAGTTAAATTTTTTATCAAAAATTTTTTCTGTATTACGCTACAATTTGTAATCTTAAATGATACTACGCAGCAACAAGAAGAGATATCTCTGCAAAGGTGTTAACCTTCGATGTTAAAAATAACTGTTATCAATAACTTAAGACAACAGCAAGCAAATTGGAATTTTAGTGAAAATTTATTAAATAAAACCGTAATGAAAAAAGAAGATTTTTTGCTAATATTTTTCCACCAAATATTTTTTTATAGATAATAAAAAATCAGCTGCTCTTTGATTTTAGCGCACTTTCATTGCTATTACCACTTAATAATAAAAACATTACCATTTAACGGTAGCAGGATTTTCCATACACCTGTGCCGGGTTTAAACGCGCATGTGTGTGTTAAAAGCCATAAATGTCAGTTTAACGCTAAGTTACCACCACATAAAAATTACTAAATTACAAATAAATGTGCAAAAATATTTTATTGTCTGTGGAAATTTTTATTGGATAAAAAATTAAAGTCTCATCAAATGATAACAATTGCATAAATTTGCATAAAAGTGTTTGAAAATTGCATAAAATGCATTTGAGAAATTGTAAAATGATAGGCACATGCAGAGCTATTTCGTCCACACGCGCGCGCAAAAATAAAAAATGGTTTTAGTGTTTATGTTTATTGGCAGTCAGTAGAAAAATACATAGCTTCGGCCACTGTATGGGGAGGTGGATGTCATCAATTCCTTTTTAGTGACGCTGCCGCTGAGAAAAATTATTTATTTTTTTATTTTATTTTACATTTATCTTCGTAATAAACTTTATTTTTATTTTTATATGATATTTATTTAATTTTATTTTTATTATAATATTTTATTTTCTTTCGTTTTATTTGTTTTGTTTTATATTATTTTATTTTATTTTAATTTATATTATTTTATTTATTTAGTTTTTTGTTTTTTTTATCTATTTTTCATTTTATATTAATTGTTTTCATTATTTTTTTATTTTATACAATTTTAATTTAAATTATTTTTTTTTTTAAATTTCTTTTTTCATAATTTATATTATTTTATTTTATATATTTAATTTTTTAATTTAATTTTATTTTATTTTGTCTGATTTTATTTTATTTTGTTTTACTTTATTTTATTTTATTTTATTTTATTTCATTTTATTTTATTTTATTTTATTTTATTTTATTTTATTTTATTTTATTTTATTTTATTTTATTTTATTTTATTTTATTTTATTTTATTTTATTTTATTTTATTTTATTTTATTTTATTTTATTTTATTTTATTTTATTTTATTTTATTTTATTTTATTTTATTTTATTTTATTTTATTTTATTTTATTTTATTTTATTTTATTTTATTTTATTTTATTTTATTTTATTTTATTTTATTTTATTTTATATTATATTATTTTATTTTATTTCAAATTGGTTGGTTGGTTGCCCTGCATCAGCTCACATAGGCCACAAGCTGATGATCTACGTTCCAATGAGAAACCTAATGACCCCCAACCGCTAACAAACCAATGTGTGGAGTTTGAAAAACTGAGAAATTGTTGCCTCCCCAAAAGTGCAAAGCATTCGCAGAGAAAGTGCCTTACAGTTTCGGGTTCTTCTTCTTGTCTGCAACTTCTGCAGAAGTCGTTAGATGCTACACTCAACCTCTGTGCGTGCCTGCCCAATAGATTATGCCCTATAAGAAGATCTATAACTGTAGATATCTCCTTTCTTTTTAGTTCGATAATGACACCTGAGCTTTTTCTCTTTCATTCTGGCCATATTGTCCTGATCACTTCACACGCAATGAGACTATTTTCTCTCTATCTCTCTTATATTGAGCTAACAAGTGGAGAGCGGCAAGGTTAAACTCTTCCATGATGGCGGAAGTGGAAGGGAAGTACCCTTTCTTGCAAACTCGTCCGCCATTTCATTACCCAGTATGTTACTGTGTGCTAACATCCGCACTAGGTTCAAAAAGAACTGCTTGACTATCACGATAAGTGATCGGCGGCAGTTCACTACTGGTTTCAATTTAATTGTTGCAGATTCCAGGGATCATAATACGGCTTGGCTATCCGAAAAAACATGTATACGACTTTCTGAGGGCACCATTGAGCTGAGAAAATTGACAGCCTCATGTATAGCTACTAATTCCGCCTGGAAAACTACGCAGTGATCCGGTAAAAGAAAAGATTTGAGGATACCAAAATCTTTTGAGTAAACTCCGCCACCGACCCTGTTGACCCGTCTGTATAAAAATAAATCGAGTTAGTGTTTGATGGTCCCAAGGGTTTCTGTCCAGAATAACTACCTTGAAATCTGTTGTGAAGTCCGGTTTTTCTGGTAGATGAAATCATCTTTTGTAACATTGCGTTGGCGGAAGCAGCAGTGCTCAGCTCCATAATGTCAATGGGAAATAAATCTAAGAGGACATTCACAGCCTCAGTTGGTGCGGTATGCAGTGCTCCGTTGATACACGCTGCACTCTATCGAATTTGGAGATGGTTGATTTTTCTAGAGCGATTGCCACCATACTACAACTCCATGGAGAAGTACAGACCTAACAACTGCAATATAAAACCAACGCATTATTCTAAGTGACAGAATGGACGCCTTACGCATCCTTTCCACGGTGTGTGTTCTATGATCAGCTTAATTTCCTGGCTAGGAGGAGTCCCACTTATTTTGCAGGCTCAGCAGCTTCGTTCCTGAGAGCATTGGTGTTGAAAACTTTGGAATGTGGTATTTCCCGTTGAAGAGAACAAGTTCTATCTTCTGTGGGTTGAAGCCTAACCCCTAGTTTGTCCGCATATGCTAAGACCTTGCAGCCATCCACCTCATCCATGTATCTCAGAAGTTGGTTCACTGCCAAGACCCATAAAAGGTGAGAGGACTCCACCTTGTGGGTTCCTGTGCTGACCTATAACCGAGCAAATGACTTATAAAAGAAATCACCATAGAATCGATGGCAAGGAAAGTCCGAACTTAAAGACTTAATGTGAATCTCCATTAATACGTTTCTCTACCTTAAGCAGGAAGGATGTTAGACTTTTAGGTCTGATAATTTATTTTATTTAATTTTGTTTTATTTTATAATTTTTTTATTCCATTTTTATTTTCCATTATATTTTATATTATATTATTTATTGACCTCAGCAAAAAGAAAATAAAACAATATTATGTGCTTACAGTGTTGCATCTAAAGTCATAAAAAATTCAAACAGTCACTGACAGATCAAATTTCAGCGTCATTTTTCAACCCGCTCTAAAGTTTTTTATGGTGAGAGGAGAGTCGTTGTCATTCACATTTCACCTTTGTTAATTTTTTAATAATTTTCATGCGTATACAGCAGTAAGGGGAAACTTAATTAAGAAGATTTTGATAGTCATGTTATGAAAACAACAAAAAGCTAGAAATAGCAATAAAATTTTGTTTGTGCTTTTGTTAAATGAAGAATGTAAATATGTCTACAATAGTTAGCTTTATTTTTAATATGAAATGCAAATGCTCTCTAGGGGGATTTTTATTTAAAAAAATAAAATAAATATTGTCTTAAGGTAGTAGTCTGCTTTAGAGGCTTCCAAAAATGCAACTTGAAGTGATTTTTTTTTTTTTTTCAAAAAAGTGATGTTTTCTTCAAACTTCGGAAAAAACTGAAATTTTCTAACTTCTTTGGTATTTTTTTTAGTTCAGTTGCGTCGCACTAACGTCAACACCGGCACCGTTGCACGGGTACAGACTGCAGCCGCTTCAGGAAACTCATCACAATATTGAAAAATTCCAATATTTTTTAAAACTAAAGATTGTTTTTTGAAGCTTAAATATTCTACATAATTGTCTGAAAATTTCGTTTACCACAATAATTTCCTTCCGTTAAAAAAAAAAAAAATTGCTGAAAAATCGCTCTTTTCGGGTTCTAAAAGACACTACTACTGCCTTAAAGGTTTGCGAGTATATTTTCTAAGTCCTTTGATTTAAAAAATTTATTTCTACATTTAATTAATAATAATAAAATAATTAATATTTCCTTTCAAGCGTGAAACAGTTTAAAAAAAACACTTATATTGATAACGTTACTCACCCGTCAAAGTTTATGCTCACAAGTGTACATATGTATGTATGTACACATGTAAATTTTATAACTTTATTAGCTTATAAAGTTTATATGTTTGCTTAAACTGGTGAGATTTTTATTGTATTATCTAAAATAATAAAATAATATATTATTTACGCCAAATGCTGATAAAAAAAATAGAAAAAATCGAATAAAGAGATAAATAAATAAAAAATTATAATAAAAAATAAAAAATAATAAAAATAAAAAATAATAACAATAAAAATAAAAAATAATAACAATAAAAATAAAAAATAATAATAATAAAAATAAAAAATAATAAAAATAAAAATAAAAGTGAAAATAAAAATAAAAATACAAGAATATTTTCTGTTAATTTTCCTATACACTTTCTTGTTAAAAAATCAAAAAGTTGTATTCCCAAAAATTTTAAAATTTTCAATAGTCATACCAAATGAAGTGAATGAATGACTAGAATTTTTTTTATTTATGGTAGCTTTTGACGTTTTTTAATTGTTGAATTTAACAAAAATGCTAAAAATTTGAATTTCTTGAAACTTTTTTGTTTTTTTTTTATTTTTTTAAATTTATTTTAACTAATAAATTGAAAGTGAAAAACTTGCATTACCTTTATCATAAAAATTACCAAAAAAAAATGAGTTAAAAACAGTTTCTTAAATAACTGCTAGTTCCAGCATGAAAACATGTATGTACCTACATACCATACATACATTGTTTTGTAAATTTACGTCGAATTTCTTTTAATTATCAAATTATGGCAAAACATAAAATACCAAAAAAAAACCCGCGACATATCTTCAAATTCGAAGAAAGTAAATACATATGTACATATCCAAGTATGTCTGATACAATTTCTGTATACATAAATATACATATTTTTTTTTTAATTCGTTCAAAATTACCGCCACCATTTATGTGACGGCGCTCTAAGTTTAAATAAAAAAAACACAATTTTTTTTACCATTTTCGAACTGCAATGCCCTTTAAAAGCATACAATGGGCGTGTAAATTTATGCATTTGTTTACCAAAACGGTCTTGGCTAGACGCAATGACGGCTAACAAATGCTGAAATATGTGGAATAATTGAAAAAAAAGTGCGAACGTCATACAAATGACAATTTGAGTGACGACGGCGAGCGAGTTAATGCATGAGACAGGCTGACAGAATGAATGATGGATCAACTACTTTTTTGCTATTTAAAAATTGTGTTGTTGTTGATTTTTTTCTTGTGTATTTTTTAAACTTTGTTTTTGTACTTTTTTCTAATATTTTTTTTTTATTATTTAGGTATGTGTTTTCATTTTTTTTTTGATTTTGTTGTTTTTGTGTGTTTGCAGTTAGACACTTGGCCAAAAGCGTTTGAAGAAAAGCTCTACTCAATTTGTCTGGAAGTCATTCGTAATTTGCAAAGTACAATAATGCAATGCCAACTAGCTACAACAAAAAACTGTGTGTTTGAATTACAAAATAAAAAAAGAAAACAACAAAAAAAAACAACTATAAATAAATAAATATTGAAAGTTGAAAAGGAAAGTCAATACAGTTGAATCAATAGCATGGTGGTTTAGTATGTGGTATGTATGTATGTATGTAACATAAATATTTGATTGAAGTTCACTCTTCTTCTTCCTGTTAAACACTCAACTTGCAAGCACCGAGGAAAGTCTAAATTGATTGAATAGCTGCAAGTTGATGTGAAATGTAAAGAATTGTCTTACCACATGGTACATACATACCTACATACATACATACATCTGTGCATAAAGCTCGAAATCAATGCGGCTTAAGTTTGTGGTTAATATTTCCCAATAGTGTTGTTTTTGTTGTCTCTCTGGCTGATCTCCGTAAATGCGCGGAAGGGCATTCAATACCTTTCAGATTTGCATTATTTGCATATATACATATGTACATACGAGTATATATTCATTCTCATCGACTCACGTGGCTTTGCCGGTATTTATATCCTCTTCCTTATGCTTTACTCCTCCTTCAGCTTACTCTCTATCACTTGACATTTATTTGCGGTAAAAGCGAAAAGATATTAATTGAAATCGACATCGATGATGTTGTGGTGAAAAAGTCTAAAAGAATAAACACATACATATATTGTATATAAATGAAATAAAATGCTTAACCCTTTTGTGGGTATCCAGAAAAAAACTGATCGTGCTCTAAGCTGCTACCTTATCATGGAATAGTCGCTATGGAAATGCTGCTTCTGAGTATTGATTGCTTGAGTTAAGATTAGCTAGATATGGTTGTTGAAGTATGAACATCAATGCACTGATGGCAGGGTAGGCCCTTTGAGATACCACGATTGTCCATCTCCTTTGGTTCAACTTATCGTCTGCTGTCTTATCTAAATCATCAAGAAAAGTAGATTCCAGACGTCGGAACCAAGCACTGCACTAGGTACGATGGTCGCATAAAAGATGAAAGATCATGTCTTTCTTTTCATCGTTCTTTCAACTTCTGTTGTAACCGCAAAAATATTCCCCAAAGTAGTTTTTGGGTAATGTTGCGAGGGTGACAGTCCTTGGCCTGATAAAAATGTCCGGGTCGTTCCGGTATAAAGACCCGACTGTTACGAGAACTATTGGATTTTAGTAGCATCTTACGACAGGCATGCCTTACTGCGAGCAAATTATTGAACTCCTAATCTGCAGGGGTCAATTTTGAGTTGTCTTCCCTTCTGAGAGAGTTCATTTCACATAACCCCTTTCAGTGTCGGTTCGGCCAAGTATAGCTCAGATAATCTTGAATAAGCTGTTTACATGTAGCAATAAGTATCCCAATATGTTTCTTATCGGAAGGAATATGTTTGCTTGTGCATAACCGAGCAAGTTCGTCTGCCTTACAGTTTCTCCCTGTAAGGATGTTCAAGAGGAAAACACAATTTTGGAATTAATTGTAAGAGTTAGTGTCCTTGTTCGATCATTTGAAAAGGTGAAGACAGAAGTCTCTGCGGTGTCACAATGGGCCTGTTAGCCTAAGTGTGTTGGGGTAACCAGCAGCCGCATCAACTCAACTCAACTCATGTCCTTGTCCGTGAAGTTGGATCCGTGATGTTCTGTAACTTCCGTAGAAGTTGTAATTTTGGCCTTGAAAAACGCTATAATAATCGGATCGTCGGAAAGACATATGAATCTTAGTGCTATTTACTGTGGTGTCAAGGCCATCGTTCTTCCTTTTGGGAATCTGCGTCTAATAGTCATTTCTGCAGTAGTATGTACGGATTGAGATGAAAGTATGAGTTTCGAGAAATTTTGTGTTTTACGCCCTTTAGAGGAAGGACTGGTTCTGTTTTGTGGTAAAAAAAAAACAAGTCAAGTGGTAAAATGTTGAAAATTCAGTGACAGATATCAGGATATAACCCCTACTTCTTGCCAATAGATTTTCTACATATTCAGAGTATTAGAACAAATTTAAAAGCTAAACACCAGTTTGCTCTTTAACTTTGCAAAAAGCATTAATCGCATCCCAATTTAGATTGTACCTCCGCCTGATGCTACAAAGCCAGTCAGTGTAACTTGACCTAACCCAATTGATTGGCTGAATATTTGTATAAGTCTCGAAAAGAGACCTCTTCGGAAAGGTTTTGAAAGAGTCATATACAAGAGATACTCAAGAGCTAGATATATTTAGTTTATTTTCCCCTCTCGCCTTCTAAATGAGCACACAATAGGTTGCCAAGTATATCACGCCTCTTAAGCTAGATAGATTTGTAGTAAATTCAAAAATCGTAGATTCAAAATTGAACATTATTGTCAGATAACTCCGTTGACTGAAATGCTCATCTGGGCTTATATAAATTTTCTCAAACTACATATATCACTTTCGAGACTCACCTGAAAGTTCTGAATGTAGTATTTAAAACGAAAGCTTTAAAAAGACTTTTTTATAATTTTGAAATTTTTGTGGAAAACTCTGGATATATTTATTTGACTTTAGAAGAAGTAGTAGTGATTGACCAGTACCAGTAAAGACCTACATAGTATGTTTGATCATAGAAACAGAAATACAAAATCTATTTTCTATCTTTTCCTTAACATAAAAATAGAGGCGTTTATAAGAGATGTGTTTATAGCTTAGTTCAATGTCTCCTTTCTTTTAAAAACGTCTCGGATGAACAATTAACAATTAATTATAGCCTAAAAGTATGCAACGATTGAATGCCATAATAACTCCGACTAAAACGTTGCCTACATTGAGGAAGATTTTGAATGAATGCAAAAAGCAGCAAAGAAATGCTAACCCAATTTGCAAGAAAGGCCACTTGGAAAGCAATAATTAAGTTTATACAAATTCCTAACTGCATAATAATATGTAATGAATTTGTTACAAAGTACATGTTTGCTGCTTACCTCAACGAAAACATTGCCTACAGTTAGGCTGATATTTATTGAATATGAAAAAGAGAAAGTAGAAATGCCTTTAGGATAGCAGAATGAAAGGTTAGACAATTCTGAAGACACAAAAAAGTCGCCAGCTATTTATTGTTTATTTTCGACGCACGTAGGCCGACTGGCGCATAGTCAATGGGTGGCCAGAAACTACGGGATATTTTCTCAATAAAATATTAATTTCACCAAGAAAATATTTTTTTACTTTTATGTTTTTTTTTGGGTATATAATGCTAACTTTGCTGTATATTTGTACTGTTACTGACATATTTTGGACGCATAAGTGCTCACATGCATATGTATGTGTTATTTTAGTCTGGAAGTGCTCGAATATGACAAAGTAGTCAGATAAATTCGAGTGCGGCATACGTACATATGTATGTCATATTGAAAATACACACAGATAAATATATGTATTTGTATATACATTCATATGTAATGTGTGGGAGTATATAAATATGATTACCACAATCATATTGCGGTCAACATTTTTATTCTCGCTTTCATTTATTTATGAATATTTACCACAAGTGATTTGTCTCAACAAAAAAAAAATAATAATAATAATAAAAAAGGAAACAACAATAAGAAATATAATAAACTTGAAAGTGAAGAAGTGAATGTTTGGTAAAAGTCAAGCCTTGCCAGTTGCATCCTTAAAGTGCCAAGCATGAGCTGTTGCATGCACATACGAGTATATATTGTATGTACATATGTTCAAGGCATGTTTGAGTATGTCGGTATATGTATGTATGTAAACACATGCAATTACCCATGTAAGTTAATATGAGTTGGCGTTAGAAAAATAAATTTCCTCAAATTTTTCTTCCAAACAATATTAAAATGCCACTTCAAGTGTCAATCAGTGTTGGCATTAAGTGGCTTTACGTAGAGTTTTTAGAGTTTTTTTGACGCCAACACAGTGATTTTCCGTAAAAGAAAATTCACAGGAGGCAAAAATAATTTAAAAAAAAAAAACAACAACTATCAAACAAGCATTGGTGTTCAATAAGTGTCTGTGTTAGTTGTGGCATAAACAAATTAAATTTTTCTTTTTTCTTCATTTTTCGAATTTCCATTTATGTGAATATTAAAAAATATCATCTTACAAATTGCTTATGTATATAAAGGGTGTTTTCTTAGACGTGTGGTTTTCAACTATACCGTGACTATAAGTTTTTCCGAGTTGATCTTTTTGATAGCTATACCTTTATGTTGATTTATATTCAGTTTGGCTTGCCATTTCATAATAAACAGATTTACTCCGGAATTGCGCTTGCAAATCATGCGAATTCATTATCCAAAATAATGGTTCAGTTCGAGCAAGACATCGTACGCTGCGTCCAATATTCGGTCGACATAATCGCCCAGCAGAGGCGGTTACTCGAGATCAATTTCGCACCACATCTTTACTCTAGTGGGTAATGCGCAACCGCAGAGGGGCGTACAGTACGCATCGAAGACGATATTGCTACTGTGGTGTAGAGTATCGCAGAAGACTCGAATGAGTGTATTCGGCATAGCGCGCAACAATTGGAACTGTGGTCATCCACTTTGTGTGGAAGATTTTACGAGAGAATCGTGCTTTGCGGGCTAACAAAATCCATCTAGTGCAGGATATAAATCCGAACGACTGTCCAGCCTGTCGCAGCGTCGGTGGATGAACCCCAAAATGGGATAACCACCGATCCCGCTTTTCATAACAAAATTTTGTTCAGCGATGAAGCCCACTTTTGGTTGGATGGGTACGTTATTAAACAAAAATGTCGCATTTGGATTGATGATAATCCACAAGCCATTGTTGATATGCTGATAAATCCTCAAAAAATCATTACTACGGTCGGCATATGGTTACAGTCAATGGAGAATACTATAGAGCCATGATTAATAACTTTTTCGTTCCTGAAATGGGGTATGCTGGTGAGCATATTATATCGCGTCGTGGACCTGTGACGAGACCCACACTGCTGGTTTTTTTTTTTTTGGGATTATGTGTAATCGCTTATTGCTGACATTTGACCACAAGAGCTGCAAAAAGTGACCGAAAATTAGGCCTTTCGGCTGGAATTCATTCGAACCAGCCGCGGTGATCACTTTAAAACATAACAGCAAAGCCTTCCTTTATAATAAATCCAAGTTTCTCGGCATAATATTAAATTGTATGCATTTTATTTCTTCTTGAAACCCATATGTCTAAAAAAAACACCCTTTATATATAAGCAAGTGTTTGTATCTTAGTGTGATTTATGTGAAGCAATTAATTTCTGGAATTAACTAATATTTTTGTTAAACAATAACAAATAAATGTTTTCAAAAAAAAAAAATAAAAATAAAATTTAATGCATTTCTATAAATTAAATATTTATATTAAATTACATTGGAGATTAATATATACTCGTATTCACATTGAAATATACACATGCACATGCATATTAAAAATATCTTTATTTAACTGTGCATATGTGCATACATACCATATATTATATTTATTTATATATATATATATGTAGGTGTCTATGTTAGCAATTATGAAATCACAGTTTATTATTGACGCTTTATCAGTTAATTGATTTATCTCACATTGCGTGTTCATAAAGGATTTTATGAGTGTACATATGTATGTATGTATGTATGTATGTATATATTGCACCCAATTATATATAATCAATGCAATAACGTTTTAAACTTTTATGGTTGTTCGATATGTCATATATATATATATATATATATCTATATATATATATATATATGGTATACATATATATAATTGGCGCTTTGTAACCGCTGAAGCGATTTGTGAAAAAACATCAATATACATACCTACATATGTATTTACTGTAGTTGCGATGCGAACTTACATATTTATATACCCACTTTTTATACGAACCGCGTTCAAAAGGTGAATTTTCAAATTTCGCGGACTTTGTACACTCAATAATTGTTTCATTGCTGTTCTGTTAGTACAACTGTCTCGAGTGTATAAATGCTCTCAGTTGTCAGCTGTCTTTCTTACATATATCTGCTAGTTCTTTTAGACTAAAATAGTTATGGTGAGATGTCCAGAATTTTTGTAAAGTTTAAGAAAGTCTTGATATCCAATTTTGAAATTTCCTCTGGTGCTTTGAACTGCCAAACTCTCAGGTGTCTAAAACGTGTACTGGTTTGGGCCGAACAAAAGCAAAGGAGGTATTGCTGCGTCTCACTCATTACTTCCTCTCTGAACCTATGTAACTGTTACCGATGATCATTCAGCTCATATGTGTAGCCAGTAAGTTGTGTCCTTTTATGAGGGCAGCAAAGGTCCTTCAGTTGTTTCGAGCGCAATAGATACTGGTGCCCACTCCATCAGCCAATCTGTCCGTGTGGATGTTGGAAATTTCGCTCGTGTGCCACATGTCCCTGTGCCAACCGTCCTTTTTTATTATAGCTTGAAACCTCCTTTGCAAATAAAACGTTGAATTATACGGTCCAATTTATCCATCCTTCTCTTACTCAGCGAACTATGCCCGAAGATTGTTGCGGAAATTTCACACCCAATGTTGGCAATCTCACTGCAAAGCTTCCGAGCTGTTGTAAGGGTTCCAGTATGAGATTTTATTGTCCGTCGCCAATGTAGCTATGTCGCCGGCATAGGCAATTAGCGCGAGTGCTTTCTCTTTAAATATTCTTCAGAAGCTCATTTTATGTAAAGGATCACAGAAGCGGTCACAGTATACGCTCCTGAAAGGAACTAACCTGCGTGCATGTGAAAGACTTAAGCAGCACTCTAGCATACCCGATACATCGTTGTTGTGAGAGCTGAGACTTTGGAAATTCACACAAAAATTCTCCATTTTTCAAAAGATCAAAAACTCGAACAGGAATTTTATTTCTAATTTCTTCCAGCACAGAGTCACCCCAATTGATCTCAGTTTTAAGAACAAGGGTTTTGGGACGTAAAGTATATTTAGTACAATATTTCCCAATCGCTGGGCTGTTAGGTAATAAAGTTGCTGCCAACCTTATTGAATTTGTCGATACGTCCTTTATGATCTTTGTGAAAAGATTGCCAACAAATTCCTAAATATCGAAAAGGAGCCTAATATATGTATGTATATTATTCTAGCCTGAAATTTTGTAGTCTTCGTGAGACCAAAATACCTTACCCATTCCGCCAGATATTTGCATATGTATGTATATACGTATAACATACAAACTGTCTTTTAAGCTCTAAGAAAAAGAAGGAAAAATATACATATAAGTATATATACTATATGCATCTTTGTTTACAAATATAATTATTTTCTAAACAATTTTCATCCAACAAGATTTGCTATTAAAACAAACCAAACCGTGCTGTTTATCTAAGTATCTACATCGCGACATTTGAGTATGAGTATGTTTGTGAATACAAATGATTCGTCTGTTGGACATATGCTTATCAAAAAAGGTAAATATATTTAAATATATTTATGGTACACATACATAAGTACATTCCCTGCAGTGAAAAAGAAAATTTTTATTTTTGGTCAAATATAAATTAAAAATTTATTAATGAACTAGTATTTAACTAGTATGCAGCTGATGCATGAACGATTGATTTCGGGCAAGTGACCGCCGCGGCTGGCTGGAATAAACTCCAGCCGATACTTCGACCACTTATTGAAGCATATGGGGTCGTATGTCAGCAATAAGACGTCGAATATTCTCTTCCAAAACGTCAATCGACTCGGGTTTATCTGCACGAAAAACTCATTAATCATGGCCGGCTTCAGTTATGAAGAAATATGATCCAATTATTCCAGCCGCCCATAGAGCACACCAAACAGAGACTTTTTGAGGAACTAACGGCGTGTCAACAATGTGAATTGTGAATTGTCATCACTCCAAATTGCGGCAATTGTGTTTATTTATCTTCCCATTCAACCATAAGTGGGCTCCATCGCTGAACAAAATTTTATTGTAAAATTCAGAATCGTTTTTGGCCCATGGAGTATTTTTCCTGCAGGGTACTTATGTGTATAAATATGATTAAAAAGAGTTTTTTCCGGGAAATAAAAATGAGGCACATGCTATAAATCAAAACTGCGCACGCCCCTTCTTATCTCATAATATAATATGTACATACATCTCGACTAACTCGTTCAATATTTGCATAAGTAAGACAAAAGTCTCCAAAAACAAAGTGTATTTGCAGAAAATAAAATAATAAATTTAGTTAAATAAATAAATAATAAAAAAATATATACTCGATGGTTGCTTTTTATATAAAAGGATTTGGGTTGGGTTGGGTCTGGGGTTGTTGAAATCCCGCAACTGACAGCTTTATTGTAAAGTTTGACATTTTTCTGTTGCACTATTCAGAACATTTTGACATGCGATCCCTATTTGTGTGGTTTACAGTAGTTTGAAATATTAATCTCGTCCAAAAAATGGCATTAAATCGCCAACATTTTCGTGCGATTATTTTTTACAACTTTCGACGTGGATTAACTTAATAAAATTTTGGGCGTTGAAGTTCCATCAAGAAGCAGTGTTTATCGAAAATATGGTGAATTCAATTGGGGTCGTAGATCATTCCAGCAAACCAGTTATAAAAATAAATTTTATTTCGTTTTCATCCGAAACGAAATGCTGTAGTTAATGTTAAATCGTTACCAGAAAAATGTTAAACGTTAACAGAAAAATGTTAAACATTAACAGAAAAATGTTAAACGTTAACAGAAAAATGTTAAACGTTAACATGGAAGTGTGCTGTTAATATCATAGCAAGCAGCCCGTTGAATTCACTGTTAACGATGAGTATTTGCGGTTTTATAATGTGACTCCCACCGGCATCAATTCCATGCATGCTCACACAGCTCAGCTGTATATTTATACATAAGATAAGCAGTTTTAACCGGATATCTTCTTATTTTTTTTTTTCCTGAAGCAAGCGTAGACAAGAAACTTAATTAATTCATTAGAAAAAATCATTAAACATTTGTTTTTAAAATATAAAACAACTGAGCTAATCAAAATGGCTAGAAGTTCAAGTTTTTAGAATTGAAGAATCGGTTTCGGTTAATTTTTTTTTTGTTTACGTTCCAGGGAGACACAAGTAATTCGTGCACTAGTCTTCCCCGGAAAGGAATGAAAAATTTGTATAGACACCTGGGTATCCTTTCTCTCAGTCTAACTATAATCATACATGTAAAAGAATTTTTGGCTAACCTTTTCCGCCAATTTGTTGAGCACCTACCTACAGTTTATTCTAAGCTGCCTCCGAATGATACATTTTTATGAGGAGCTTTTATTTCATGGAAGAACTACACCCGGAGGACTTGACATTCCCTGTCGATGGGCGAGCGCAACTAGAAAATTTAACTTAAAATTAGTTTTCTATGATAGATCGAACTTGAATCTGGTAATGTCGACGATGCTGGAATATATGTAGCGTTGCAGACAACGGTGTCTGACAGAGCCTCCGGATACCAGTTCACATCCAGCAGAAATGCGACTAGATGGGTCTCTACCGCAGCGAATTTTTCAACCACCGATAGGTCTCATCTTAGTATGTAGGACAATGTACTAGATGAGCATGAACAACAACAATAATCCAGCTTCGGATTCCTGCGCGGAATACGGCTAGGTCAAACATTCCCAAATGTCTGTAAAACAGCTACGGCCTACAAAGCCCTTAGCGTCCAATGCTAAGATCGAAGAGGGAAATATCAAACCGTTGTTGTTGTTGCAGACCAGAGGGAAGAAGGAGTGAGATGAGTTGGTTTTGAGGGGCATACAAAGAGGTGCTTAGTGTCCTGCGGGGACTCATTGTAAGCAGGACATACGTTAGGTATGTTGTTGTCAAGTCTCTCAAGTATTGCGCGGGACTCCCGAGGCAGCTAGAGCTTTTCGTCTCAATAGGTGATGGTTTGACTCCGAGAATGCCATTCACTGAGAGAATTCAGGAAGGTGTTGACGCCTGTCGAAAAGCTGTCGTGTGCGGTGGTTGTTGTTGTAGCCACAAAATTATTCCCCAAAGTTGTATTTGGGGCATGTTGCGGGAGTGACAGTCCTTTGACGGATAAAAATCCGGTTCGTCCGGTATAAAAACCTGACTGGACTTTAGTAGCATCTTACGACAGGCATGCCTTACCGCGTGTAAATTATTGAACCCCTAACCCGTAGTGGTGTGATGAATACAGTCTTTTAGGTCAAGTACTCCCTCTCTGTTTTGCCTGGAGTACTTAAACGAACGATCAAACCGTCTACCGACGGTCCAAAAGTGTACTGTACTATCTGCATGCCATCCGGTTCTCGGAGAAGCATTTTTTGGGCTGTTTTAGATTTACGCGTATATCTGTGGGCTCCTGGGGCATGCTTAGCAACAAAACTTCAAACTCAAATCTTCAGTCAATTATACTTCAAAAAGAATTAATAATAAAAACTCACAAATAGCGTTTACGTAAACAAAAGAGCAAAAAAGAACAGAAGAAATATTTTTGTTTTCTTTTAAGTGAAATTCCTTACACTTCCAACTCATAGCTGGTTAAATAAAGATTCAAGAAATAAAATAAAGAAAAGCAATAAAAATAAAATAAAAATGAATAAAATGCAGATAAGAAGTTGCGACGCCAAGGTTGTGCCCCATTTACATATGTATATGCACATTGTAATCTATATACGAGTATATACAAACATATATGTATACATACATACGTTATGCGCATGCAATATGTCTAAGTAGTCGCCACTCGATTGCTGTGACTTTTTAATTGTCGGCGCAAAATGTAAATAAAGAAAAGTGTACAACAACAATTCACATTTATACTCCATATCAATTGAAAATGATTAACAATTATGCAATGTTTACACACATTTTATTTAATTCAACGCCAATTGAACCAACCAACGAACCAAGCAACAAAGCAACAAAGGATCACTTGACAATTATTGCTATGAGTAGCACAAGTTGCACTTGCAATTAACTTAGGCTGACAATAAATTGTTTCAAATGTAATTTATGAGGCGTTGCACTTATGTACATACATATGATGTTACAGTGCAACTGGTCAATTCTAATTTTACTTTTTCAAATAAGCTTTCGTAGGCAAGATACTGAGCCAATGACAAAGATGCATTGTTTAATTTTTGATATCACAAGAGGGGGTTCTAGGCACTTCAATCTATTTTTGAGTTAATTTTTTCTTCTTCCTCAAATTTATGCTCTACAGGAGGACCTACCATAAGCCTATTTAATATCATAAATGTCTTCGAATATACTGTGGTCTGATATTGGTCAAATTTAACTTTTTTTTTGAAAATTTTCGGCAACCCTGATTTGGTCTGGTTACTAATGTTGACTTTTGTTTATAGATTATGTACTGCTTTATTGTTTCAGATTTAAGTGTATACAAATTAGCTTCCAAAAATTTATAAATTAATCTATGAGATGGCGGCCGCGGTAGCCGAGTGGTTAGCATTGCGTCCTGCCATTCGGAAGGCTCGGGTTCATATCCCGGTGCCGCCAACATCCAAAATTTATGGAAAATTAATTTAAACAAAAAATTAAATTAAATTTTCTAATTGCGGTCGCCCCTCGGCAGGGAATGTCCATCCCTCCGAGTGTATTTCGGACATGAAATAAAGCTCCTCGTAAAAAAAACCGTCAGCCGTTCGGAGGCGGCTTAGTATAAACTGTAGGTCCCTCCATTTGTTGGAAAAACATCAAGACGCAAAACCACAAATTGGAGGAGGAGCTCGGCCGAAAATCGCTTCAGCGGTTACAAAGCGCCAATTATATATATATAATCTATGAGAAAAAAGAACCTAGTCTCAAAGCTAGGTTAGGTTGTGGTGGTTACCAATCTTTCCTATTGAATACACTTAATCCTGCCCAAGACTCATTGTGTTGTCACTATTACTTCGCTTCTTTAATGAACCTCATTAGTTCCATGACTTTGACGTCGACAATCTTCGACAGACAATCCAGCGGTAAGATCTCAAATTTCCAAAACCCTAGCACTGGCCAAAGCAGAGCAGTCGAATAAGTTCGTGAGTGATCGTTTCCTCCTCCTCATCATCTTTGTAGCTTCTTCTATGGAGAGCCTCGGTACTCTCCGCATGCTGGCTGATCAGACCTGTCAGGACTTCTATTACCTAGGATATGCCTCCTTTTTTAAGAAATACATATCTTGTGATCTCTTCTTATCCCATTTTTGCCAGGTTTGCCTTGTGTTTGCGCCAGGTCGTAGTTTCATTCAAGCTTGACCCGGTTTGTTCGCAGGCTAATTCTTGCTTACAAGTTGCAAGAGGCTTTCAGTTTCCTACGATGTCTCTGTAATCAGGGACCCACGGGAGATACAGTCTGTTGATGGCCCAACATAACTACAGGATCGGCGCCAGTACAGCACAATTTTGGAATATTATGTAAGCGAGCCCAGTGCTTTTATTGCTGCCTGACGTGCTCCTCAGGTCACCACTGAAACACATCAACGCGCAATCATAACTAGTCTCAAACCAATTTAAGTGCGCACGAAGACGCATATGCAGATAGAAAAGATGAAATGCGTGAGTATAAAAATCTTGAAAAAATTACCCACACAGTAAATTTCACGAAAAAATTCAAAGACTTTCGGACGGTTTCAAGACCGGAGCTTTTTCTTGTAGGAATGAGAAAGGGGATGTGGTGACTGACGTTGAGTTTATGGAGAGAACACCACTCCACTCCGATGGTTCAGGTCGGAAAGAACCAGGTTAATCGCGTAAGCGGTGGCTACGCCAAAGAATAAGAAGAAGTAGTTATCGACTGATATACCGCGTATATAGATTAAGTTATACTGGTTAGCTGTCACGTCATACACAGACCTGTTGATCCTTTGTAATGTCAGTTGGAGAATCAGCTTAGTTTGGCCTGAAGTTGTCATCTCATATAACGTCAACGCTTTTTGCTAAATTTAAGAGAGCCTTGATATTTAATTTTGATACTTCATCTAGACCTCTGAACTGCTTAGCATCTAGATATCTAAGATGAACACTAGATAAGGCCAGACAGTAGCAGGGTAGGTATTCTAACTCTCTACATGTGACATCGTTACTGAAGCTCGCAGGTGATGCAAGCAGGTTATGTTCTGTCCTTAGGCCATTCTTTTCGAGACTGCGTCAGCTAAAAATCTGCTTGCTGTCCTTAGATGCTTTTGCTCATGAACTTGACGTTCTTGTAAAAGATTCTGCTGACAGCAGTTCACCACATCAGAGCGCCGTAAAGCAAGATTAGCTTGACTACCGCTGTGTAACAGCAATGCCTAAGACGATCAGGCTACATGTAGACCCTAGCGTAGAGCAGACGGCACCACTGTCCATTTTCACACTCTCTTCCACATTGAGTTTCCGCATCAGTTTTCCAAATTAACTCCTATCGGTCCAAGAGATTGCAACAGTCAAAAACTAATTGGGAACGCTGAAATGAGAGCTGTATTCTTCAGATTTCTTCCGACTACTGGCTTTTTCGAAGAATGCAAAGCCATTTAGAAATCCAAGAATGGTTCAATGATTGAATCGAGCATAGAGAGTACTAATCTTTTAGAGTTGGTATTCGAAAATTACCAGAGAGATGGGAAAAAGTAGCCGCATCCGACAGACAATACTTTGAAAGGTGATTTTTTTTACTTTCCTAAAAAAACACTTTCTGGAATACAAAAACGGGCCGTGCCAATAATTAACTATACACACAGTGCAAGTTGGTATTACCCGCTGAGCAGCAATGAAACAGCGTAAAAATATTGGGGAAATCTTAATCGCTCCAATGAGTCATGAATAATAATTATTTTTGTTTGCTTTTTTTTTTTGATAATTTTTCGTCGAATTGCAGCAAATAATATTGATGACATCAATTTTAATTTGACGATTTTATCGATTGAAAACGTCATATTATCGCTATTAAATATTTGTGTGGACACATACATAAGATAAATAATTTATAAAAAGCTTTTACATTAATTGTTGTATTAATTGAGTTGTGTGCTGTTACATTTTGCGCTAGTCAGAGATAACACAAGTATTCCTGCTAAAAAAAAATGTTATCTGTCCGTCATCATGACTAGTACATTTTTTTTTATTGAAAACCAGTTTCTGACGTACAAAACCACCACACCGACATACCACCAACGAGCAAGCGGCTGACCAATTGTGTTTGCAAAAAAAAACAAAAAAACAACAAAAAACGCCGTTAATGTAGTCACACAGGTAGCTGCAATTAGCGCGACGTCACGCTACACACGAACATTGAAACAGCGCTAGTCCAGCGGCGACAATCAAGCATCAACACACCATCGGCATTAAGTCATTCGAGCCGAGCATTTGTTTTTGGATTCGTTGTACGTGTTCACGACGGAATGCCATTGCAATGTCAAACCTAATCGTTGGTTGCGGTGCGCTGGTTTTCCGCTCGCTGCATTATGTAAATAAATATATACCATACAAAAGTAAAGAGCAGAATTTGTTGAAATGATCCATCAAAGTGGTTAATTATAAGCGCACGCATGTGCTTAATGCATAGCTATCAAATATTTACTTGCAACAATGATGTGTCTAATTGTACATATGTACATACAAACGTATCTATGTGCTCATGTGCATGCTGACTCACATTAGCAGCTATGATTTGCGGCGGAATTGGCGGCTTTGTGGCGTTGTTTCGAACGTCATTGGAGGCACGTTCGCGCGGTCATCAAATATCCATAAAATTTTGTGGAGATAAGTGTTTTTTATATACATGCATACATTTAGTACGCGTATGTAGCGCACATAGTTTACTGCAAAATATTTTTTTTTTACATTTTCGCATACTTGTAGTCATGCAAGTCTCAAATTCTTAACAAAATTACAAAAGCCTTAAAGTGCACTTCATTAGTTGCTCGGAATTATCGTTTGGTTTACAGTGGGATGTCTTGGGGCAAAAGCAATTAAAATTTTACTTATATTTTAAAGTATGATCAAACAAAAATTAAAAAGAAAAATATATTTGTTTATTACAATAAAATAACATAAGGTGAAAAAAATAAATAAAATATAATAATATAAAATAAAATAAAATAAAATAAAATAAATAAAAAAAGAAATAATATTAAATAAGCCGAAATATTGTAATAAGAAAATCACACAAAATAAGCTTAAAGAAAATAAAATAAAATATAATCAAATAAAATGAAACTACATACAATAAAATAAATTAAAATAATAAAATAATTTAAAATAAAATGGAAAAAATTAAAAAATAAATGAGTTCAAATAAAATTAATAAAAGAAAACTAAATAAAAGTAAACTAAATAAATTAAAATAAAGTAAAATAAAATAAAATAAAATAAAATAAAATAAAATAAAATAAAATAAAATAAAATAAAGTAACTTAATATCAAATAATATAAAATAAAGGTAAATATAATAAGGGACAAAACCATCAAATAAAATAAAATAAGGGAAAGGAATATAAAATGAACTTAAATAAAATAATTAAAAAAAAAAATAACACAAATTAAAGTAAAATAAAATAAAGTAAAATAAAGCGAAATAAAATATAATAAAAGAAAACGAAATAAAATATAATAAAGGAAATTAAAATAAAATGGAATAAAATAAAGTAAAAAAATGTAAACTAAAATAACATAATGTGAATTAAAAAATAATAAACAAAATAAAATGAAAAAAATTAAAAAAAAATAGTAAAAAGCTAAAAAAATTAAGTTAAATCAAATTAAATAAAATAAAATAATGTAAGATAAATAAAATAAAAAAAATAAAATAAAATAACATAAAATAAAAAAGGTAAAATAAATTAAATTAAATAAAATAAAAATAAATAAAAAAAAGATAAAATAAAATAAAATTAAATATATGAAGTAAAACAAGATAAGGTAATATGAAATAAAAAATAAATTAAATTATTGTAAATTAAATAAAACAAAATAAAAGAATAATAAGTTATAATAAAATTAAATTAAATAAAATTAATATAAATTAAAATAAGAAACGATCAGCTTAAATTGAATAATAAATAAATTAAATTAAATGACGAAGGTACCAAACTCGGACACAGCGGCACGAGTTAAAGAATTTTCCTGACTTTGGTTCATGGATAGTGGTGGATCTGTCTGTACCCGATCAATTCGTTGACAGTGGTTTTTTAATATTTCAGCTAAAACGACAGACAAGACTTTAAATGCGTTTGAGGCATATAAGTAGATTAGGTCTCATCAGGCAGGCTGAATTTTCCGATAGTTGGTATTGATGTCGTGACGGTGCAGCATTCCTAAGTGCTTACATTTTTAACTTCACTCACTTACGAAACAGCTGCAGCACACTGTCAAAGCCCCTTCACGCCCATTTGGCACGCTTTGCATCGGTGAAGTGCAAAGTTTTAATGTGCACACGCATACTCGTACAATCGCATTGGTATACGACTTAACTGCGGGCTATGCTGATCTCTGCATAGCTTTGTAGTCGTTAACTGTCGTTGCTGTTCTCGCCGCCGCCGCTGCTGCTGCTGCTGCAACGACGACGGGCTGCTGGCGTGTTGTTGTATTTTATTTACATTTGATTTGATTTTATTGCGCACCGGGTCATTTCGGCACATGACTACACACCAACCAAGGCGGCTGAACCTGCCGAGCTACAAACTTACATGTGGTAGCGCTGTCGAACGCCGCCGCGCGCCTTCGTCACACTTCACCACCTGCTGCACACTGCCCGCACGAATAGCTGGGGCTTGGCTGACGCTCACGCAAAGTGCATACAAATCGTACGCATGGATAAAATCCTGCCTATGAATCTCCACAGTTCGCACCATGTATCTACCATAAATGAACGCGCAGCCAAGTCAAGCGGCAAAAGTGCATCAACGCAAAACTGGGCTGTTAGCTGCCACATTGTGGTCGAGTTTTTCTTACATTGCACTTCTGGCGATGTTGTTGTTGGTGTTACGTTGTGTTGTGTTACAGAGTGTCAAACGGGTTTACATATTTCTGCTGCCTACGTCGCTTACATCGCCGATATAATCCAGTTGTATGCGGAATATTTGTAATTATTTTTGTGTTAAGATCGGCAGGCGACTGTCGGCTGTCGGCTCTTGGCTGGCGGTTGCCGTTTGCCGGTGCGCTGGATGCATGCAAATTGAGCTCTTTGTGCGCGCAGCGCTTAATACACTTCCCCAATGGTTAAATAAATATTTAAGTTGGTAATTTTTTACACGCGCAAGCGTAAAGAAAATAAAATAACAATTCATACGCCTCTGCTTGGTGCGGCAGTGTTAACGGCTTCTTAACTTTCGCACTTTTACAGGCAGGGTTGTATTTACAGCGAGACAAAAAACAAAAACAAACATATTTATTTAAATCAAGTTATATGTTTGTGTAAAGAGCTTATATGCATAGATGTGTGTGTGTGTGTGCAATTAATAGGTACTTGGAACTGATGTTGCATCATTAAATATTCCAGGTAATAATATTTAAAATTAATATCAGTTTAGCGTGTACTGTAATTTTAGTATTGATATATTAACGTTGTTGGGGTCGTTTAATTGGACCTTTGTTCAAGTGTTTAGAGCCAAGTAGAAACTTTAAGCGATAAAATCAAATGATCTTGCCCATGTTGATGCTATTAGTGGGGAAATATTTTTTTTCTTGTATTAAAATTGCTTGAATAACAAAATTTGCTGTTAAAAATAAAATTATAGAAAATTTAAATTTCAACACTTGTAAATATGTATGTATGTATGTAGGAGGGGGTTAACAAAAGTTCGGTAAGTTGACCAGAAAAAATAATTCTTTTTGTATTTATTCGTAATTTTTGTACTTTTTAATCTTTTCTACATAATCACCATTGATTTCAATACATTTCTTAAGCCTATAGATCTTCTTCTGAAAACAGTCTTCAAAATCTTACTTTTTGAACTTATCAAGTTCAGCATTAACCGCATTAATTATCTCCTCGTTGCTGTTAAAGACTTTTCCTTTTAATTTTTTTTTTAATTTTTTGAAATAACCAGATATCTCAAGGTGTTATAACCGGGAAATATGCTGCTGGACGTATTTCTTAGATCGCAGAGATCGCAATAAAATTACTCGTTATACTCGGTATATTGTGTGGGATGGCTGCTGTTGGGCTCCACACCATGGATCGTACTTATAGAACCAAGATTCGTTACCAGTAACGTCTTAACCAAAGTTTCTGAAAGCAGGCAGGTTGAGGACTTGAAACCAAGTGGCCTCTCCTAAATCATTCTGCTCCATCTTGAACCCCAACCATGTAAGCCTGCCTTCGTAAGGTTAGAACTGGGAGCATAGCGAAAGATGTGATGTCTCAATCCAACAAATGCAGATACTTACAGCTTATAAAGGGCTTTCCAATAAGATGTCTTATTTTGAATACACTGTTAATCCGATAGATGTCACTTTTAAAGCTGTGCACACACTGCATTGACATTATTAAAATCTACTAAAAAAATAGTGAAAACCTGGCAGAAACGGTAAAGATTCGGCTCCCAAGGCTTATAAAGTTCGGTTAACACAAGAATTCAAGCCGGCTGATCATCAACAACGTCGTGTTTTTGCTGATTGGGTCCTTGAAAGGCATGAAAATGATCTGGAATTTCATCGAAAAATCATCTTGACTAATGAGGCCGATTTTGGTCTCGATAATTACGTCAATAAACAAAACTGTTGCTTCTGAGGCTCGAAAAACCTAAAATTTATTTTTCCAAAACTATTGTTGTGTGAAAAACCTAAAATTTATTTTTCCAAAACTATTGTTGTAATTTTTTCACTATTTCCAAAAAAAATATATGGTCTGAAACAGTTCCATTTAAACGAAAACCCAAAAACAATTCAACATAACAATGACCTGAAAAAGCACCTAAAATTTATTGTTGAAAAGCCTCTACATCTACAACTTGTAACTATTTGGTGCGGTATGTGGTCCTGCTGGGACCTTACTTTTCCGAAAATGAGGCTGGAGCAATAGAATTGAATGGTATTTCAACAAGACGACGCTACGTGTCGCACAAGCAACGAAACCATTGATCTTTTGAGGGAAAAGTTTCCAGACCATGTTATCTCTCGAAGAGGTGATGGCGATTGGCCACCAAGATCTTGTGATCTAATGCTTTACAACTTCTTCCTTTAGAGCTACGTGAAAGGTAAGGTCTACGCTAACAAGCCAACGTCGATTCAAGACCTCAAAGATATGGTAGAATTCGTGTATCTTTAAGAAGCAGCCACTTTGCGATTTGGTGATGGAAAATTTCATAAAAATGATACGGTCATGTAAGCGTGGCCATTGTGGCCATTTGGCAGATGAAAACAATATTAATGGCATATCGTCCTCGTTTTATTGAAATAAACATCCGATCATTTATTTTAAAAAATGCCATTTTTTAAATATAAAAATAACACCCTTTATTGGGGAACCCTGTACTAAGCCGCCGCCAAACGGCTGATGCGTTTTTTTTATGAAGAGATATATAATCGTAGGGGTTGACATTCCCCGCCGAGGGGCGACCTTAATGAAAAAAATTAATTTAATTTTGCTTTGCAAACCTCTCGTCTATCGCAGTACACCGAATAAAAAATTGTTATTCTCATATTTTTAGACTCAACTAGTTGTAAGAGTTGGGGTGACTAAGAAGAACTGATGTCTTATGCAATCTTAAGGGAAATTTAAAATACTTTACTTTTAATTTTTAAAATTTTAACTTTTATTTTATTTAGTTTTTAATTTTGTTTTTATTTATTTTTTAAATATTTAATTTTTTTTTTTGCTTTTACGAAATTGGAAAACAGTGCTCCAATAAAGTTCAGTTTAAGGAAAATATTAAAAGTATTTACAAGCTTACCGTTACGTATTTAAAAGGTAACATACCTTAATGGCTATGTAAATTTCCTTTGACAATTATTTACTATTATTTAGTATTATTTATAGCCTCTTTGTGATTTTATTACGGCAATTAGTGATTAGCATGCACGATCCATTATTCTATACACCAGTGGGCTACAAACGGCTTTTGTGGGTGCGTCTTCTTCTTCATGCATACTCGTATGATATGTATTAGCATATGTACATATATATGTATGTACGTGTATGTACGTGTTTGCCCATCGTTTATGGCTATTAACGATCAATCTATTTTTATTATCGCAAAAGGTTTTTTTTAAGGTGTTGCTGCAAGTGCCAACAAATACACAAAGTTGCATTTCATTCAATTTTCCTCGTCAAATATTCTCAAGCGACAATTTTTTAGTATTTTCCAACAAAAAAAAAAACAAAACAACACAGCGTTGGTACCCACGTAAGTACTACACAATTTCTCATTGTTGTGTTCTATTCATAACTATTTCTTTCTCTTTGCTCTTGTATACATACATACATACTTCCTTCGCCTTTAATCGATAACATCGATTGTAAATGCTTTTACTGAATGTGACGATCGCACGAGTGCCAATGCATAATTTTTATGCGCATCTCCGCACTTTTCACCTCCCTTCTCTGTTGGAATTTTCAACAACATGCTGCAGACCCAAAAACACAAAGTAGTTAATCCCCACTAAAATTTGCATTTAAACAGGGTTATCCAATTGTCTTCAATTGCAGGCCAGAAAAAGATCGGTCATCACAGGGCCATAACGCTCTGAATAGAGAGTGAAAGTCTCGTCGTTGTCGTTTTCAAAGGAAATAGGCTCCAATCCGTACCGACCTCAGAGTGCAGCAGACAATCATTTTTTTTGTTTTGGTGTAGTGGCTTCTCTTCAATTATTTGAGTATTCTTGGAGCTCCAAGTGGGACATTTTTACATATCTCCCGAGTACGAAAAATCGCCGTCCACTGCTTGTTTTTCAAGCAACCGATCGACTTATGCCCGGCGTTGTGACTTCAATTATTGTGTGAGCTGGACTTGATGTCAAAACACAGCGCTGTACTTTTGAAAACCCGAAATGGATAACCCCTATAATATATATGTATGTATGTATAGCAAATATTCTGTATTGCATTGGACCACTCCTTGAATATTAAACAATCGATGGATCATGATGATGACAATCAAAATGATCACAGGGCGATTTGCTTGAAGTGCTTTGAATAGTATTGAGTAGATACATATATACATACATACATACATACAAACATGTTGCGCTTTCCGCTGCACCGTCTGTCTGTCTGTTCTAATCGTAAGCTGTGCAGTGGAGGCGTGCGCTCACACCAGCTGTGGTGGATTTAATTATTTATTTACTTTTTTTTATATATTGTAAATATTTTGTTATGGTTGTTTGACTTTGAACATATTTTTTATATCTATTTTATTTTGTCTACATGATGCTTCCGCATTGTTGTTGTTCTTGTTTTTGTTAACATGAATGTTACGTACGCGGACTGCAAAGGGAAATGAACTTAATTGGAAAAGTATCAAAAAAAAAATAGAAAAAACTTCAAATCACTTTGGCTCATCTGGACTTTAAATTCTTTGTTTATATTTTTTTTAAATTTTTTTAAGTTAAAAATTTTTTTGTTTTAATAAAAATATAAACGCAACCGACCATTTATGCATGAAACAAATCTTTGTCACGTATTACACATATATACGAGTATGTATGTACTTGTTTTCAAAACAAAAACAACATCGCGCTCTTCCTCTGGGTATTCGCCTTATAGCGTCAAATTAAAATGTTCTCCATTTGTGGCTTTCAGAAGATAGTGATAAAAATTAAGTAAAACAAAAATTAGTTAAAACAACAAGAAAAATAAGAGAAAAATAAAAAATAGCAACAACAACAAAAATAACACACAGACATAAGTAGTACAGTACAGCAATTAAATTCCCGGCTCAGCATTAATTTTCGAGTTACGGAACCTTAGACGGTTTGTGCATCTCTTTAAGGGGTTTTATACAGTTAATGGGCCAAAAAAACGCGAATTTTTAAGAATTGTTTTTAGAATTTATTCATTCAAAAAGTTTACATACTTATTATGGTATTATTCAACAATATTTTAATCCTTATAACTAGTAAAAATATTTCTCTGGAGAAGAGCTACAACTGATCTCCAGGAGGTCCTCTGAAAAAAGACGTCTTGCGGTGACCACTCTATCTCTGAACTGGATCATCTGATTAAAAAACCAAATAGATTTCATTAAAGTAATGTTAAATCTAGTGATTAATCAGGAAGGAATAAGCAAACAATTTTTTTTTGTCACAATGGCGCCTTCTCAAAGAAAACAGTCGATTTTCAGCGAAATTTCGATTTTAAGTTGTTTATAAAAAAAAGTATTTATCGGAAAAATAAAACCTTAGTTTAATCACCGAAAAATATGTTCAAGAAGCTTGTGTTAAAATTTTAGACAAATCGGATCAGCCGTTTTCAAGTTATAGTGGTCACCGACTTTGAAAACACCATTCTGAGAAAAACGCGTTAAAGTTATACTTCCAAGCGCTCCCAAAACGTCTTTACAAATGTGCGTGTAACTTGTGTGTATTCTTAAATATATGTAGATACAGAAAATAAAATAAATAAAATTTTTTGAAAATCATAACTGCATCATATATAACCCCTTAAGAAATGGCTATTGTGAAGAGAGGTCTTGACGCCACAAAAAAGCGAAATTTTAATCAACTTTTTAACTCGAACCCTGTACTTCCGAATGGCACCCAAAAATACGAAATTAAAAAATTCAATATTTAAAAAAAATTAATAAGGAATATAGTACAATCTGAAAGTTAATCGTCTTTTTCACACATTCTGGATTTCTCGAGACTCTCCGTACGGAGAAAAGGAGTAATGAACAATTATACTCACCAGACTCGGTTGCAGACTTCAAGTAAAGTTCTTATTCTTTAATTTTTCTGCGACCAAAACGAATACTTCATATATGCACTGTATTAACATATGTATAATTCTATACATTTAGGTTTATTAAAAGTGTGCGGCTTGTAGAAAATATACAATACATAAGTAAATACTTATCTATTTATTTATTTATTTCGCTGATTCATTGTCAATTTGTTGCACGCGACGTGACACGAAAGCGTTTTGCGTCGTTCAGCCAGCGACTGTTCTTTATTTGAAGTTTATAAATAGTTGCCCAAGCACATTCCACAGACATCTTCAATATGTAGAAGCACACATACATACATATGTAGAAATATCCAAGCATGCAAAACTCCTTTTTACACTTTTCGCTACTTAATACACTCGATGACACGCTTGGCCTGTTGGATTGGCAGACAGCGGGCGTTTTTTTTTTGCTTTTTGATATATTTGCTTTATTTATTATTATAAAAGTGATCAAAGGCTTGAAAGGCATAAGCACATACATACATATATACATATGTATTTATATAAATAGTTTATACGTACGTATTTACATATGCACATACATACCTATATGACAAGTGCAAGAATTATTTTAATGAAATTTAGTAATTTTTGTTTTTGAATTCCTCTATGAGCACATAAAAAAATTACCAAAGAAATTTTATTTTTTTTTTTCTGGTTTTTAGAAGTCAATAAACTTTGGTTTAAAAAAATTTTCGAAAAGAAAAAAGTAGAATGGAAAAATCTTGAATCATTTTATATGTATGTACTATGTGCTTCTGTTTACAGAAGCATGCTAAAATATTCGTCAAATTCTTTGTTTATTTTAAATCAGCTGATGTCAACAATGATTGGGCAAAAGTGAGAAAATTAATTCGATTTGATCAATACACTGTGCTCTGTGAGAAATGCTTTCTTATAAGTATGCAACTATCTCACAATGGCATTAACAAATTAATTAAACATAAGTGTGTGAAAATACTTATTTACATGAGGACGTGACGATGCACGGGATTTTCTGAATATATGGAATAAGATTAAAAAAATTAAAAATTTTATAAAATTAAATAAAATTGAATTAAATTTATCTAAATAAATAAAAATACAATTAGTTAAAAATAAATTGAATAAAAAAAATAAATAAAGTAGAAATACAATGAAATGACATAAAATGAAATGAAAGTAAATTAAATAAAATAAACAAATAAAATTAAATTAAATATCTAAAATTAAAATAAAAAAATAATAATAAAATTAAATTAAATCAAAATAAATAAGTAAATATTAAATAAAAATATAAATAAAATAAAAAAATTAAAATAAAATAAAAAATTAATTAAATTAAATTCAATAAATAAAACTGAAATAAAAAAAATAAATTAAAATAAAAATAAAATTAAAAAAGTAAAAATAAAATAAAGTAAAACAAAATAAAAAAATAACATAAAATTAACAAATATCTAATTAAAATAAAAAAAATTAATTAAATAAAATTAAAATAAATGAAATTAAATAAATAAAAATGAGATAAAATTAAAGAATGAAAAAAATTAAAAATAAAATAAAATAAAATAAATATAAAATTAAATTAAATAAAAAATAAAAATCAAGTAAAATAAAAAAAAAAAATAAAGTAAAAAAAATCTAATAAATTAAATAAAATAAATAAAAATAAAATACAAAATTTGAAATAAAAAAAAACAAAGTAAATAAAATAAAATAAATAAAAATGAAATAAAATTAAAAAAATGAAATTAAATAAAATAGAAAACTAAAAAAAAATTAAATAAAACAAAATAAAAAAATAAAATAAAGTAACAAAAATCTAATTAAATTAAATTAAATAATAATTAAATAAATAAAATAAAAATAAAAAAATTTAATTAAATAAAATTAAAGTAAATTCAATAAAATAAATAAATAAAAATGGAATAAAATTATAAAACAATAAAAAAAATTAAATAAAATAAATAGAATTAAAAAAAATAAATAAAATAAATTTAAAGTAATTTAAATAAAATAAATAAAAATAAATTTAAATTAAACAAGTTAAAACAAAATAAATTAAATAAATATAAATAAAATAATACAAAATAATAAAACGAAATAAAATAAAATAAAGTTAAATAAAATAAAATAAAACAAAGTTAAATAAAATAAAATAAATAAATTAAAATAATTTTAAATAAAATAAAATGAAATAAAATTAAATTCAATAAAAATTTAAATAAATAAATAAACTTAATTTAAATTAATTAAAAATTTAAGTAAAAAAATATAAATATACGATAACAAAATAAGGTAAAATAAATTTAAAAATTAATTAAATTAGTATTTGAAAATATCAAATTTAAATCGAAGTAATAAAATAAAATGAAGTAAAATACGGCTGAAAATTGCTTTAGCGATTACAAATGATCAATTATATATTATATATATATATATATATGTACAAACTAAAATGAAAAAATAATAATTAAAATAACATAATAATGTAAATGAATAAGAAAAAATATAATAACATAAAATAATAAATAATATTAAAAAAAAACAAAAAGGAATAAATTAAATTTATTTGAAACTTTTTAATTAAACAATTTTAATTAATTTGGTACAAATGTATAAAATTTAATCAAATTAATTCATTAGTTGAATCAACGCGTATAGAAAAAGTGTTTGATTGGGAACTAAAAACATTTTTTTGTAATTTCGGTTTAATTTTCTACAAAATATTCGCACTTAGGTTAAACACATTACACATGTAGGTATATGTATGAATGTATGTATGTATATTTAGAATATTGTATGGAAATTATTCAAATACGCGTGAAGCATAACTAGTTAGTAGGCGCTGCCAGTTCGATTAATATGCGAAACAAGCGTAACGAAATAAAAAAGCACACTCGCCATAATTACTTTAAGTGCAAAAGAATTTGAATATGCTTACATGTAAATACAAAGTAATCATACATATACATATGTATAGTATAATTATGTTGTTATTATCAACTTTTAATTATTTTGACTTATTAATTACAGACTTCCGATCGTTGACGTGCTCTATAGGAGAAAGAATTCTTTTTAGCATAAGAATAAACAAATAGACAAAAGCTCACACACACATTCACACATAGCCACACACAAATATGGCAATTGAAAAAGTAACACTCACGGAAAAGAACAACATAGCGGTTTACAATACAACAACAGCGCCGAAGAAGCCGAAACGGCGTGACAAAAGTGATTTGGGAACGAATTTTGTGGCGCCCGACGGCGGTTGGGGTTGGGTGGTGTGCATAGCAGCTGGAGTTAGTAATGTAAGTTAATAAATAACATATCTTTGGAAAATTATTTTTAATTCTAATTTCTACAGCTCTCACTCTTTCCGCCCTTACAACAATATGGATTGATTTACAGGCAGCGTATGGTGGATTTGGGTTTCACAGCAAAAGAGACAACAACAATTGTTAATATTGTAATGAGTCTTTCATCAATAGTTGGTGAGTTGAAAGAAGCTAATTTTGCTTTTGGAAAGATATTTTATTATTATTATTTATTCGTATTATCGGCCGTCTTGGCTCGTTCGGCTTAAGAGCTTCCAGTCATGGATGGCAAGGGTGTTATTGTTTTTAATTTTGATGCATTTCACGAGTTTTTTCACCTGACTCTGCTAGGAAGGGGAGTTCAATGCGATCACGAGTTCTCTTTTGGTTATCCTTGAAGTTCATTAGTTACTATTTCATACCTGTAAAAGCATCATGTAAGATATTAGAGACGCGTCCCCATATCGCCTAAAGAAAAGGGTACCCTTTCACAAACTTTACTTAAAACTAGCTTCGACAACCTGATCTCAATCTTTACCTATCTCTTCCATATGGTAGCTAATGGAATGCCAGTTCGGTTTAGGTTTGGGTTTCTTGAACCGTGTTTCTCTTTCTGGCTTTCGCTCTGCCTGCTAGTTCCGCTGGGAGGTTCCGAGAAGCTTTTATTTTGCTACTTCATCACTAAATCACCGGCGCCGTCATGAATATTGTGTCCTGGTATCGACACGTCATTGAGATATTTTTCATCAGTATCAGCGTAGATATCCATATCTGCACTCCGATGGTTCTGAATGTTAGTCAGGCACAGGATCGGTGATCTTCTGCGACTCAATGATCACAACGCTGTATTCAAAGTAGAGATTGTGGGCATTACTAAAGGTGCCAAATGGGCAACCGCTTTAAAGGGAACACCTATCAGGCTTCAGGTAGGCAGTCGTGGCGTAATTAAGTGCATTAATACAAAGTCAAAATGCGTTAGAACATGCCAGGAAGCAATTAACAGACTATCGAGCGCAAGGTCAAACGAATGTAAAAAGCAATGAAAGTTCAGACGACCTGGTTGGCGCTACCGCTGGTGAGCCTATAGCCATTAACTGCCTAAATGTTTTTTAAAGCAGTGCAACATAGAGGTCTGGGAACTCTTCCAACGTAGAGCGTACCACTAAATTATTTCGGGGCAAAGTGGATAGTTTATAGACCAAATTAATTCTTGAATTAATCAAAAGAGGATGGCGAAATGCTGGAACACTATCTTTGCGAGTGTCCGGCCTTCAGACGTCACATCTTTGATTGGCATGGTTGGAAGAAAAATCGATTGAACTTTTCACAAAACACTACATGGTCAAGCACAACGAGCCTGCTTAATGGCTTCGATGTGGCCTGAACCGCTCTCTTTCAACCAACCAACCAATGGTTTAGTCCTCTATTTAGAGTTTGGAAGGGAAGGTTTGGCCTTCATCGAACTTCGATTTAGCTACTAGAGTACGCCAAGTCATCATCTATATTCTTGTTGTTCTAGTGGTATTAGAAAAGTTAATATCTTGGTCAAACGAGTAGCGTGAGAAGTTTGGTCTGCAGAGCCAGTATACGTACGTAAGAAGTTCTCGCTTGGTCAACGGAGCGAATCATTCGCAACAGCTTGGGAATCATTTAACCTAAGCCCCGGTACCTCCGGATACACCTTGGCTTAGGATTTTTTTGAAGCTAAACCGCCTTTTTTTATTTAAAATTAATTATTATTTGTTGGCCTCTTTATATTTAATTGTTTATTGAAAATCTGAAACAGGTGGTAACTCTGGTTAAAAATATTTTTCCCTGTAAGCTTTCAAAGTTACCTTTTTTTATGTACATTTATAAAATTAAAAAAAAATGGTGTTAATTTTTTCAAAAAAGTGGCAACGCTCGTCTTTAAAATTAATTAAAAATGATTAACTTTGCCAGATACCCAATTGAAATATTACAGTGCAGTATAAACAATTTTTTATCTAAAAATTTTTCCAAAATTAATTTCAGTGTTGCCACCCAATTCGATGTTAATAAAAGAATTTAAATTAATTAATTTGATTTTATAGTATTGAGTTTGACGCCATACACGTATACTTAATTGAATTGCATTTTTCCTACTCTCTCTTTTAGGCATTGTGAATGGCGCCATGTTTCGTCGCTTCACCTTTCGTCAGGTGGCCATTTGCGGTAACATTCTTGCCTTCTTCGGTATTTTGCTAACAGCTTGGGCTACCACATTTTGGCAATATGTCTTTTGCCTTTCCGTACTTTATGGTAAATACAACGTTTGATTTTTAATACAATTTTTCCTGAATTAATTCCCATCTCTAATCCATTTTTAGGTTGCGGCTTGGGCCTCAGCATGGCCGCGACATCGCTGGCAGTGAATACGTACTTTAAAACTCGTCGACGTCGTGCTTCTGGCTTTACTTGGACCATCACCGGCCTGGGTCCCATTATATTTCCGCATATTTCCACACTGCTCCTAGTCTATTATGGCGCACAGGGTACGATATTGATTTATGCTGCCGCCACGTTGAATGCTTTTGTCTGTGCCTTGACATTGCAACCTGTTTTGTGGCATACAAAGAAACAAAAAGCCACAGCAACGACGACAGCGATGGAGGAGAGTAAGAATGAAGCTAATAAACCGCTAGCGCCCGCCAACGACGAGGATGAATATAAATGCAAATATTGTCAATATCGAAGCCAACCGAAGCGTAGCATTTTCGATTCACAGTATCTCTTCAATGAGGATGATTTAGAAACGCCCGGTTACGAGATTACCGAGCCTGGCACACCAATGATGGCACGCGCCAATGACGGTTGGTTCGGTTCGAAATTATCGCTTGCAGCAGAAATGAATTCAACACGGTTACGCCGTAAAGTTATGCGCCAAGCTTCGATTCGCGCCCACACCACCGACTTGGATCATGATGATGAAACGGGTTTGAATAAACCGAATTATTTTAATCGTAAACACGAAGAAAACGAACGTTACGCGAGCAAGGCGAGCGTTTACTCGAAAACCGAAGATTTCCATTGCACCTGCGCTGAGGAGAAGGCGCTTATGCAAAAGATCACCGATGAGGAATTGAAACGTGAACAGGCGCGTTTGAAGGCGGAGGAGGCCGCAGAAGAGTTGGCCAAGAGTAAAATGAATTTCTATCAGAAAGTGGTGAAATTTTTCGATTTGGATTTGTTGAAAGATTTCACCTTCGTCAATTTGGTTATGGGCATGACCATTATGATGTTTGCCGAAATGAATTTCTCCGTATTGACACCGTTCATTTTGAATGAATATGGCTTTACTAACGAACAAATATCAGTGGCTATGTCTGTGCTGGGTGGCATGGATATCTGCGTGCGCTTCTTGGCGCCATTCGCATTGGAAAAGGTCAAATTGGATAATCGCGTCTTGTTCGCGTTTGGTATTCTTGCGATTGCCATTGGTCGTTTGCTTGTGACGATGACAGGCTCATATTACATGGTATTGGTTTTCTTTGTGATTATCGGCTTTGGCAAAGGCTTCCGCACCATCTTCTCGCCGCTCATCATACCATCGTACGTTCCATTGAAACGTTTGCCGGCCGCTTCTGGCTTACAACTGGTTTTCAATACGATATTCTCTTTGGCATGCGGTCCTATACTTGGTGAGTGTGGAGAATATTTTCTTTATTATATGAATAATTTTTTAATTCTGTCACATGGAAGTGTCTTGATATGTCTTCGATTGAGAGAAGTAGGACTATATGACTTTCTGAAAATAAAAACATTTCGCAATGAAAAGGCTTGGTTCGAAACTCTGTAAGTTTTAAAGAGCCAAGAAAATCCAATAATCGTCAAGTCCGAAAAGCAGTTACTCGCCTGAAGGACAAAAAAGAGGCCGGTGCTGATGGTCTACCGTCCGAGCTTTTGCGAAGAACTGACAAAGTGCACTGATACCATCGACCACAACAACCGCGCTATTAGTTCTACTTGACATGGACAAGGTTCTGCGAGCTAAGATAAAACATCTCAGCTTTAAAAATTGCCGAAACATTACTCGCCGGTAAAGATTAGATAGAGTTCGATCCGTTGAACGATCAGATGAAGAAGGTCCTGGCTCCACTTGATGTCTGCGAGTGTCGAAAAGAAGAAGATTTTCGCCGCCGAGCTGGGATTGGCTGTCGCAGTTGGCGAGTAGTTTATTGGTAAAACAGCAAGATCCATAACAAGGTGAAGGGGTGTTCGACCAAACAACAATCTGAGAAAACCTAGCCGTCATCGGAGATGAGATTTCTAGTACTTGGCTTCAAAAACGATGAGAGATCACGATGTATATGTGACCACCGTGCTTTAGGAAGCAGTACAATTGGATCTTTAGGAAATCTTAGAAAGTTCGTTCGGTTTTGTCCGATTTAAGCCAAATATGCGCCGTTTTGTTCCTAAACTTGCTGCCAATGAGATGCCAACTTCATTATACCCCTCTCGTAAAAGACTGCGTCAGTGGCAAAAAATTCGCAGAGCCAATTTTCACAGGCCTCTCTTGAGGCCAATGAGGCTATGGACAGGAAAAGATGGTAATCACTTGGTGCCAGGTGGGTGCATTAGGACCTCCCATCCGAACCCTTGGAGCTTCTGGCGTGTCACCAAAGACGTGTGTGGCCTGTTGATCAAAGATGGCCTCTTCTGGATGAGTGCTGCCTTCAAGCGGTCCAGTTGTTGGCAGTAGAAGGCCGAATTGAGCGTTTGGCCATAGGGGAGCAGCTCATAGTAGATGATTCCTTGCCAATCCCACCAAACACACAGCAAAACCTTCCTGGCCGTCAATGCTGGCTTGGCCACCGTTTCCGCCGGCTCACCGCGTTTCGACCACGACCGATTTCGCTTGACGTTGTCGTAAGTGATCCACTTTTCATCGCCAGTCACCAAACGCTTCAGAAATGGGTCGATTTTGTTGCAATTCAGCAGCGATTCGCAGATGGAAATTCGGTCCATCATGTTTTTTTGAGTTAGTTCGTGTGGCACCCCAACATCGAGCTTCTTTCTGAATCCAAGGTTAAGCAAATGATTCCAAACGGTTTTCTGGCTTATCTTTAGTTCCTTTAGTGCTCACGTGACGATTGGTTTTCACTATTTTCATGATTTTATCGCAATTTTCGACGACAGACCTCCCGACGCGTGGTGCATCTTTGACATCGAAATTACCGGAACGAAATCTAGCAAACCACTTTTGTGCTACACGTTCGTTTACAGTATCTGACCCATAAACTAAATTAATTTTTTCAGCTACTTTGGCTGCTTTTTCGCCTTTATCGAAGAAAATTTATAAAATATAGCGAGTTTTCTCTTTGCTGGTGTCCATCTTTGACGAGCGCTCACAACGTACTGAGTCAATCAATCGAAAAACTGTTAAAGATAAACTTTTAGGGCGAATAAACACATTTTTAGCGCCGTCGTTGTGGGACCAGACGGGTGCGGTGTACTATGAGCTTCTTAAGTCAAGCGAGACCATTATCGACCCCAAGTAATACATCAGAGTCGTGCAATGCGTGAAACACGACCAGAAACGTCCATAAGGCATGACAAGGTGGTTTCACAACATGACAACATTCGACACCACGTGACTGTGACGGTTAAAAACTACATGGGAACTAAGAAATCGGAGGTCTTTCATCACTCGCCGTATTCTCCCGACCCGTTTTCGTCAGGCTACTAGCATTCTCGACGGATGCAAAACTTTTTACGAGTCACCCTTTGAGGTCTTTTGAAGAATTCGAAAAATGTCTCAATGACTGAATGGAGGACAGAGAACACTAACATTTTAGAGATGGTATTTGAAAATGACTAGAGATGTAGGATAAAGTAATCGCTTCCGGACAGTACATTGAATAATGTATTGCTTTCTATTTTTTTAAGGAAAAAACATATTTTTAAACACAAAAACATCCACCGAATCAATTTGTACCTCTAATATATACATATATAAATACATAAATAATCAACGCGTCTCCCAATATTCCTTGCTCATACCGTAATATTTTGCTCTTCTCCTTATAGGTGTAATTACCGATGCCACAAGCTACACAATCACCATACACGTACTGAACACGCTCACAGCCGTGGCCATGTTCTTGTGGATCAGTGAATCGGTGGTGCGACGCATTTCGGGCAAGAAGCGCAAAACAACAGTGGAGGGTTAAAATTAAAGGAATTTAAAATTTTACACATTTTAAAGGACGTGAATATTTACACACACATTTATTTATATGAGAATTTGTTGCAGTAATGCCCAGTAAAATTTAGTTAAGTGCCTTAAATTAGGATTTTATGTTTAATGTAAGATATCTAAACAATTACTTAAATATGATATGTGACGGATTGGATGTTAGCTATTTTATGTCTGTGTGAGAATTTATGTTGTGTGTAATTTTGTAGAACGCTTTATGGACTTGTACTTCTTAACCACTTTATAAAAAAGCAAAATTATAATTTTTTGGTAATTTATTTACTTAAAACTTTGCAGCAAACGTAAATACTTAATATTTTATTAAAGTGTACAATTTAAAATAATGTTTTTAATATTTACAACTATTCAGAATACTTACATATCTTTAATTTTAAAACAAAGTCAAAAGTTGTGTTGCATTTGTAACAACACTCTTACAATTTAAATTAATTACTTTAATTTAATGGTATTAATTTTAAGAAATTATTTATGGTATAAGTAAACGTCTTTCAATATGTGGTAAGCTATAAGTGTTTATTTTAAAATTAACTATGAAAATTTTAATCATTATATGTTTGTATTACTATGAATTTATACAAAAACGAAATGACAATAAATTATTTTTATACACATTTACAAATTATACGTTTTTTTATTCTCTAAGGTTGGTTTATTTCCAGAAAATATAGTTAAGTTGAATTTTGTGTAATCATTTTTTCTTCAATTTCTTTTTTACGAAGCAGCGAATACTATGGACTCTTGGGGACTCTTGTGGGAAGATTCATTTCAGTCACTTCCTTATGCAACAATGTGGTTGACTTTGTTCAAACCTCAAAATCAATGATTGAGTACATTTTTTATCAGCATGTTAAAATATCATTCAAATATTATCTGTAAATTATATCAATGAGTATTTGCGTAAAAAAATTACTTTAAATAAATTATTGAGATAATAATAATATATAGATAACAGTATCAATGCAAAAGGTAATATTTTGTCTCTTTTATTTGAATATAAAAATTTCATCATTTTACTGCATTCAAATATGTTATCGTGTTACTATTGCACTGGTGAATGCGTCAGCAATAAACGAATTTCATAAGTAGTTAAATTTTCACCTTCATAAAAAACAAGAGATTATATATAATTATATGTAATATATAAATACGTATATGTACCATATATAAGCACACAAAAAAAAATTTATATATACATATACATACGTATATAGGCATTTATGAAAATTAAAAAATAATTTTTTTTTAATTTTATTTAATTACACTTTTTTTATTGCCTTTATATTATCTTATTTTATTTTCTTTTGTTTATTATATTTATAATTATTATTATATTATATAATTTATTTTATTTTTTTAAATTATTTTATTTATTACATTTTTATTTTATTTTATTTTATTTTATTTTATTTTATTTTATTTTATTTTATTTTATTTTATTTTATTTTATTTTATTTTATTTTATTTTATTTTATTTTAATTTATTTTATTTTATTTTATTTTATTTTATTTTATTTTATTTTATTTTATTTTATTTTTTTTATTTTATTTTATTTTATTTTATTTTATTTTATTTTATTTTATTTTATTTTATTTCATTTTATTTTATTTTATTTTATTTTATTTTATTTCTTTTTATTTTATTTTATTTTATTTTATTTTATTTTATTCCATTTATTTTATTTTATTTTATTTTATTTTACTTTATTTTATTTTATTCCATTTTATTTTCTTTACTTTATTTCACTTTATTAATTTCTTTTCATCTCATTTTGTTTGCTATATTTTATTGAGATTTATGTTATTTAATTTTATTTTGTGGTAATTTATGTTATTTTATTTCATTTCATTTTATTTTACTATATTTAATTTCATTTAATGTAATTTAATTTAATTCAATTTAATTTTATTTTATTAAATTTTATTCTATTTAATTTCGTTTATTTCATCTTAGTTATTTTGTTTTTCATTTATTATTTTATTTTATTTAATTTTTTTATTATATTTTAGTTTTTTTTCATTTCATTTTATTTTAATTGATTTAATTTAATTTACTTTAATTTTTGTTTTTTTATTTATTTTATTTTATTCTATTTTATTTTATTATATTTTAGTTTATTTTATATTAGTTTTTTTTATTTTTTTTTGTTTTAGTTTATTTCAATTTTTTAGCCTATTTTATTTCACTATATTTTGTTTTATATATTATATTTTATTTTAGTTTATCTAGTTTAATTTATATTATTTTATTTTATCTTTTTTATGTTTCAATTTAATTTTTTTCTTTTAAATACTAATAAATCATTTTATTTTATTTTTTTATTGTACTTAATTAAATTAGTTTTATTATTTTTTATTTATTTTGTATTATCTTAATTTTATTTCATTTTATTTAATTTTTCTTGTCATTTTATTATTACATTAACTATATTATTTTTTTTACATTAATTATATTATATAATTTAATTTTTTTTTCACTTCGTTTTATTTTGTTTTATTTTATTATCTCTAATTTTATTTCATTTCATGTATTTTATTCTATATTATTTTGTGTTTCTTTTTTTTCATTTAATTAATTAATTTTTTTTTTTTTTAATTTGCTTTTCTTATTTATTTTAGTTCATTATATTTATTTATTTTATTTCGTTTTACTCTATATTATTCATATTATTTTAACTTTTTATTATATTTAACTTTTTTATTTAATTTGACTTAATTTAAATTAATTTTATTTTGTTTTATATGAATTTACTTTATTTTGCGTTATTTTGTTTAATTGTATTTGAATTAAACCTGAATTAGTTCAACGAAACTTGGTACTAAGATTTATTTTTACATTTAAATTTTATTTGTTTTTCATTTTTCTTTCTTTTTAAATATTCGCAAATCTCTTAAAAAAAGTACTTTTCCCTTAAATGCCAACAATTATTGAACAAATAGAGCGATATGGCAACCTAACATTAATGAAATACGTCATGAATCATATGTTTTCAGCCAATAGTAAACATCGTGTACATACTTATATACTTTAGCACCATGAGCCAGTTGCATAGTCGGAAAGTATAGTTGAAGCAGTGAATCGTCGGCGGCAACTATCGGTGAATGCAAGCGGAAAAGTAGCGCATACGAGTGCTTGTAGTTATTGGCAAACAATTTATTTGAAAGATAATGCAAAGTAATATATAATAATAAAAAAACATATATATTTTGAATAGTCATCTGAATTCTGTGCTTGTTTGGCGCCGTAAAGTATTAGAATCGACTATTGTATACACTCGTATGTACATATGTATGTACACGTATGTATGTAGTTTGTGGGATGTGAGAATACGCGAAATTGCTCGTGAAGCATTTCCTATACATTTATGTACGAGTATATACATAAGTATTCATTCACAATACATGGTAGGTAGGTAATACAAATAACTATATGTAGCATATTCTCTTCAAAAAATGTTATTTGATTTTTATTTTTAATTCGTGGAGAGCAATGTAAACAAAATAGACCGGCGAATAGCCCAAAATGTTTGAAAAATGCTTAGTTGCCAGATTGGCATTTTTGGTTAATTATTTCTTTGATATCAAAATTTTTCCTCATGGTTGTTATTTTGAATTGAATAAATAATAATTAAAATAAATAAATATAGGGTTATCCAATTCGTGGTTTCGAAAGTAAAACGCTGTACTTTGACATCTGTCAAATTTAATTGTCAAACTAGGCATGTTTTGTTTTAGTTAAAAATCTGGCATTCACCAAAATACTTAGTAGACCTTCAACCAACTTATTACATAGATTAATCATTCAGTATCTTGACTACTCTAAGTGTGCGCCATGTAACCCCCCTTTTTTAAGAATCTTTCGAACCGAAATAAATCGTATTCCTTTTCTGAGAAGCCACTATTATTCCTGGAACATACCCAGAATTTACAACAATCGCTTCACAAGGTCCTGAGAAAGCAACTGTTTCTTAATGTTGAGAAAATTGTGAATACGAAAAGGTATTAAATAGAGATCTTAAACTTGAAGTATCGAATTATCTTTTCAGTGCAAAAATTTTCTGAAATGATGGGCCCAATACATATTTGAGGCCGCTGCTCTATACTTTTCGCACTGTGGCCTTTAAAAAATGTTTTGCTTTTTGAAATTATGACCAGCGAGCTTTCAATCAAAGCTTTATTCTAATAAAGTTTGGTAGAACTAACGCCTAGCTGCCTTTACGCCGCTATGTCTGAATTTGGAATCCCTGCAAAACTTATACGTCTATGCAAACTGACATTAAGCAACACTAAAAGCTCCGTCAGGGGGTGATTCCTTATCGTGTGACTTTTTTAATTTAATGCTGGAGAAAATAATACGAGCTGCAGAGCTAAATAGAGAAGGTACAATCTTCTATAAGAGTGTACAGCTGCTGGCGTACGCCAATGATATCGACATTATTGGCCTCAACAACCTTGCCGTGAGTTCTGCTTTCTCCAGACTTAATAAAGAAGCGAAGCGAATGGGTCTGGTAGTGAATAAGGGCAAGACGAAATATCTCCTGTTATCAAACAAACAGTCATCGCATTCGCGACTCGGCTCCCACGTCACCGTTGACAGTCATAACTTCGAGGTTGTAGATAATTTCGTCTATCTAGGAACCAGCATTAATACCAACAACAATGTCAGCCTTGAAATCCAACGCAGAATCACTATTGCCATCAGGTGCTACTTTGGACTGAGTAGGCAATTGAAAAGTAAAGTCCTCGCTCGGCGAATGAAAACCAAACTCTACAAGGCGCAGAAGCGTGGACGATGTCAACATCTGATGAATCAGCTCTCGGAGTCTTCGAGAGAAAAGTTCTGCGAACGATTTCTGGTCCTTTGCGCATTAGCAACGGCGAATACCGCAGACGATGGAACGATGAGCTGTACGAGCTATATGTATGATGATATTGACATAGTTCAGCGAATGAAGAGACAGCGGCTACACTGGCTAGGCCATGTCGTCCGAATGGATGAAAGCACTCCAGCTTTGAAAGCACTTGATGCAGTACCCGCTGGTGGAAGTAGAGGAAGAGGAAGACCTTAACTCCGCTGGAAGGATCAATTGGAGAGTGACCTGGGTTCACTTGACATTTCCAACTGGCGCCAGGCAGCGAAAAGAAGAGAAGAACGGCGCTTTTATATTGATTCGGCTATAATCGCGTAAGCGGTGCCAATAAAGAAGAAAAAAACTTTCAGAAAAGTAAAAAAAAAAAAATAAATAAAAAGGGCAAATATTGCGGAAAAATTGGTGAAAACTAGATTAGTTTTTCTTTCGGCTACCGCGACCGTGGTATAATACTAGAAAAGTACCATATCTATTGGTATGTGCAAATACATAAATATAAAAGATAAGAGAATATGAAAAATTTTAATTCATTACGTTAATATACTTTTAAATAGAAGCCAAATGTATACAATGAGTAGTAAATAGTAGTCTAGTAAAAATTTATCCATTATATTTGCATTGAATTGGGAGCTTTATTTGCCATTATTAGATTTAACCGATTTATGACATTTGAAGGGCAAAGTCATAATGCCTGTCTTATAGAAAACATCGTCCCTATTGACAAAAAATTGTGGGCAATCGATTTAGACAGACTTCTCTCATTATCACTAGTCATAGACAGGGACGGAGGATAATCGCCTGATGCGAGGTCCAAACTATAAAGTTGGTGCATAAGAACCTCCCAACCAAGCGCTAGAAACTTCTGGCGAGCCATTAACATTGTGTGTAGTCTGGCGTTGTTCTCCTAATAGCCAAAGCTGAGCACTTCTGGACCTACTCCAGACGGTCCAATCGTAGACGCTCTAGGTCCGAATTAAAAGTTTGATCGTAGGGAAGAGGCTCATGGTGGATGATTCCTTGCCAATCCCACCAGCACACAACAAAACTATCCTGGGTTGGAGAACATTTCCACTTTTCATCCCAGACACCATACGCTTCAGAAATTGATCGAGTTTGCTACAATTCAGCAGCGATGTTTTTTTGCTAACGAGGTTTTTGCTAGCGAGGTTTTCTTGCTAACTCATATGGCACCCATACATCGAGCTTCTTTGTGTATCTAGCTTGTTTTAGGTGTTTCCAGACTGTTTTTGTGCAATGTTTAACTCCTGGGAAATCGAAACAGTGTTCGCATGATGATCAGACTCGTCGGTTTTCATTATTTCATCGACATTTCCGAAATGAATTTTTTTTGTAAATAATCATGCCCACTTACTTCCTATTCTTATTAAACTTTTTTTCAGATAATACATAAGGTTAAGCACTGATCCAGTAAAAAAATAAACTCCCTTCAAAGTCAATTATGGCAAGGAGACCGAAGCGACGTGATAAAAGTGACTTGGGACCCGACTTTGTCGCGCCTGATGGTGGCTGGGGTTGGGTTGTATGCATAGCAGCGGGTCTAAATAATGTAGGTTACCACCTATGGTGTACTGATGTTAATTAGCTTAATTAAAGTAAATTGTTTTTTTCCGACCAGCTTACCATGTACCCACCGTTTCAGCAATATGGACTAATTTATCGTCAGCGCATGGTCTCGCTGGGTTTCTCCGCTAAAGAGACAACGACAATAGCAAATGTTATGTTGAGTTTGTCTTCGCTAGTTGGTAGTTTTGATATGCAAAAACAATATTTTACATTTAATTTATATAACCTCTTTTATTGCTCCCAAGGTATTGTCAACGGTGCGATGTTTCGACGCTACACATTTCGGCAAGTTTCCATTGTCGGCAGCATTTTAATATTCACTGGCATTCTCTTGTCGATGAGCTGTACCAAATTTTGGCAATATGTGCTCTGTTTGTCCCTCATATATGGTGAGTAGTTGGCATTGCAAGCTGTCTCTCTTCCATAATGTCTTTTATTCTCTGTTGCTACCAAACAGGCATCGGTCAGGGTCTAAACGTGAGCGCCTTCTCTTTAGCTGTGAATACGTACTTCAGAAATCGACGGCGCCGTGCTATAGGCTTTTCCTGGACCATCACCGGCTTAGGTCCAATCATCTTTCCACATTTTACCTCACTCATACTGATCTATTACGGTGGTCAAGGCACAATATTGATTTATGCCGCAATCTCTTTGCATACGCTTTTGTGCGCTTTGACGCTGCAACCGGTGCTGTGGCATACGGCGAAAAAGGCGAAATCGACAGTAGAAGATCTACAGGAGACGATCCCTCTAAGTAACACTGCACCACTAGATGGCGTTGTAAGTGAAATGGTGAAGGAGTGTAAATACTGTCAGTATGTAAAGGGTGGCGGTAGCAGCGCGCACATAACGCAATTCGATTTCGACAACGAAGAAGATGAAGACGTAGACTCGGACATAATGAGCTACGAGATCACCGTGCCCGGCACGCCACTAATGCTGCCCTCCAGTGACGGTTGGTTTGGCTCGAAGTCTTCGCTGCACAAATCGGCAAGCACAGCGCGCTTGCGACATAAATTTGAGCGTCAAACGTCGTTGAGGGCGCCAATTGCTGAAGTAGAGAGAGCTGATGATGTTGTTGATGATAATGACAACCGTGGTGAATCGAGTCAACAACCAAATCATGCGGTGTCACGCGAAAATCATGCGTTAGACTTTTATTGTACCTGCGCTGAAGAGAAAGCTCTGCAGCAAATGGAAAGCGTGCAGCAGAAAACAAAAGTACTTCCAGCAAATGGAGAGGAAGAAGAAGATTTAAATCGTCGTAAAATGAGTTTCAAACAGAAAATAGTGAAATTTTTTGATTTGGACCTGTTGAGGGACTTAACTTTCGTTAATCTGGTTGTGGGCATGACGCTGATGATGTTTGCCGAAATAAACTTCTCCATATTGACACCCTTCATTCTCGATCAATACGGCTATACGAATGAACAGATCTCCACAGCCATGTCCATGTTGGGTGGCATGGACATTTGCGTACGCTTCTTGGCGCCAATTGTTTTGGAAAAAGTAAAGCTGAGTAATCAAGTTCTGTTTGCTTTCGGCATCATTGCGCTCTCGCTCGGTCGCATGTTGGTTACGTTGACCGACTCCTATCATGTTACTTTGGCATTATTTGTGCTCATTGGTTTCGGTAAGGGTTTCCGCACAATCTTTTCATCGCTAATTATACCATCGTATGTGCCACTGAAACGCTTGCCAGCCGCGTCGGGCCTGCAGCTGGTTTGCAACACATTATTCTCGCTTTCTTTTGGACCGATTATCGGTGAGTGCGACATATGTATATGTATATAAAGGGTGTCTTTTTTAGATGCGTGGTTTCCATGGAGGCAATACTTTCTTCGGAGTTGGTATTTTTGACAGTTGTTACATGATAACGCTACAAGCTATACAGCCAACGAAACAAACAATTTATTGAAGGAAGCTTTTGTTGAGTGCATGATTTCGCGTTGCGATCCTCAAAGCTCGTGCGATTTAACAACGCTGGCTTTTTTTTTATGTAGAATTATGTAAAGTTACTTGTCTACGTCCATAACCCCGAGACGATTGAGAATATTCGGAGAGTTATTGCTGATTTACGACTCCAAATGGTAAATTGAGCCTTTTGGCTGGAATTTTTTCTCGGCAGCTACGGCGATCACTTGCCCGAAATCATTTTTAAAACATAATGGCAAACTCTTATGTTTATAATAATGCTGAATTCCTGACCATTGAATTAAATTGTATGAGTTTGATTTCTTCTTGAAAACCAAATGTCTAAAAAAACACCCTTTACATACATTTGTTATTTCTTTGCATATTTTTTTATATTTTTTTTTTATTTTATTTTATTTTATTTTTTACCTTCTCCCTCCAGGCGTTATTACCGATGCTACAAATTATACAATAACAATTCACTTTCTCAATTTGTTAACCACAACTGCCCTATTAATCTGGTTGCTCGAGTATCTGGTGCGACGTATGCTGGGTATGAAGGCCAAGACAACCATGGAAGAATAGTTTAAGATTACTTTTGTGAAGTCCAAATGAAATAGTTTAGAATATAGCAATTGTTCAAATGTGATTAAGGTGCTTAAAATACATTTTACAGTATTCAGTATATACGTATATGATCATTTCCTCGTTTTTTTTTTCTATTTTGTACATATGTATATTTTATTTAAGCCAAATCTATATTCAATTTGTGTAGATATTTTAATTGTAAATATCGAGGTTAGATCAACATTACTAATGCCAAAAAACTTAATAAATATACATATATAAATACTTATAAAATAACTTTTACATATTTTCCATATTACGTTTTACATTTACGTTCTAAGTCAGGTTAGACTGGCTTACCCATTGGATCTCAAATAGGTAATAAATAAGGCCTTTTCCAGCACATAAGCTACAAAAAGAACTAGCGGTACAGGAAAACCTTCCTATAGGAACAACATTTTATATTCATTGGAGGTGGTGTCTTAGCGCCGAGTTTTTTTTTTTTACCAGCAACCAAGAGTTTCTATGTCAGGAGATATGTCACTTGCATTAGCAAGCTATCAACTTAATCAAGGCGTATTTGTTAATGGAAGAACGTTTTTCTATACACTGACATGGAGTAGGTTAATTAAAGGGTTCCTTCACATTAAAAAAATTCCTATACCGTAACTTAGGCATTATACCTAAATACATCACATTCTCCGTCTCAGAAGTTCTGAAACGATGTTCTTATCAAAGCCGGATGCAAATATAAACAGCTATGATTAATATAAAAAGAGGTTATGTATGCGAAATGTCTATTCAACAAGTCGTAAATGAGAACTCCTCTACTTAACTGTGATAGTATTGACAAAGGTTTATTACTTTTTAGTATTTACCGGCTTCCGATGCTAATATTGCGCATGCGCTATTTAAGCATTTTGATTCTCTTTCAAAATTCCTCTCTACTGAATTTTGGGTTCGTATAAAAATGAGGACAAAAGAAAAGAACCACCACTTTAATATGTAACAGTCTCTCTTGAGTATCTCCACTATACTTATGTACATATGTATGTTTCTTAGCCAAAGTTTCGTCTTTTCCATTGCTTGTAAGAATTGTTTTCTTCCATATGGGCAATTGCATAATTAAGTTAAATATAATTCTCATATACTGATAAAAGAAATTAATTTTCTTTACTTCTCAAAAAAATTAGTTTAATATTACATTCAACTAAATAAAAAATCTCTTATAAAATAAACTGTAATAAATTCATTAAACAAGTAGAATAATAATAATTATATTAAAAATAACAAATGAAAAATTAAAGAATAATATATAAATAAAAAAGATTAAAAATAAACAAATAAATATGTTAATAAAAAACATTAATAAAAAGAATGAAATTAAATAAAGTGAAAAAAAATTTTAACAAAAAAATGAAATTGTATAATAAAAAATTAAATAAATGAAGTAAATTCAAACGGAATAAAGTAACATTACTAAAATTAAAATAAATGTTAATAAAAGAAAATATAAAATCAAATTAGGCAAAATCAAAACAAATTAAATGAAAAAAATGAAATGAGATATAATAAATGTAATAAAATAGAAAAATTAATAAGATGAAATATAATAACAATATTAAATAAAATTAATAGTTTAAATTAAAAATAAACTGATATAAGATAAAATAAAGCAAAATAAGATAACAAAAAAAAAAAATAAAATAAAATAAAATAAAATAAAAGAAAAGAAAATAAAATAAAATAAAATAAAATAAAATAAAATAAAATAAAATAAAATAAAATAAAATAAAATAAAATAAAATAAAATAAAATAAAATAAAATAAAATAAAATGAAATAAAATAAAATAAAATAAAATAAAATAAAATAAAATAAAATAAAATAAAATAAAATAAAATAAAATAAAATAAAATAAAATAAAATGAAATAAAATAAAATAAAATAAAATAAAATAAAATAAAATAAAATAAAATAAAATAAAATAATATAAAATAAAATAAAATAAAATAAAATAAAATAAAATAAAATAAAATAAAATAAAATAAAATAAAGTAAAATAAAATAAAATAAAATAAAATAAAATAAAATAAAATAAAATAAATTAAAATAAAATAAAATAAAATTAAATAAAATTAAATTAAACAAAATAAAATAAAATAAAATAAAATAAAATTAAATAAAATTAAATTAAACAAACTAAAATAAAATAAGACAAAATAAAATAAAATTAAATAAAATTAAATTAATTAAAATAAAATAAATTCATATAAAATAAAATTACAGAATATATTAATTAAAAAATTAATAATATTAAACGCAATAAAATATATTAAAATCATGTAAAACAAAATGAAATAAAACTAATTATGTACAATACAATAAATTGATGTAGAATAAAGTTAAATAACTTTAAAACTATATTAAGACAATAATAAAATAAAACGAAAATAAATAACATTTAAAACAATTGAATGAAAGTCCACCTATGTATATAAAAATGATAACAATATTAAATGAAATAAAATAAAACTATTTAATCCGAAATAAAAGAAAATCTACAAAATAAATATGACTAAATTTAATTAAATAAAATTCAGTAAAATTAAATAAATGAACAAATTATTATGAAACATCTCAAACTAAAATAAAATACAATTAAAAATACAAATTAAACAAAATGTTATATAATATCTTAAAAGGAAATAAAAGAATAAAATTAATTTATATATAAATAAATTAACACAAAATAAAATAAAGTAAAAGAATAAAATTTAATTTAAATGAAATTAATTAAAATGTAATATATAAATATAAATGAAAATAACATAAAATAAAGTAAAATAATAAAATTTATTTTAAATGATATTAATTAAAATGAAATATATCAAAATAAATGAAAATAACATAAAATGAATTTTGTAAAATAAAGATACAATAAAATAAATTTATATTAAATTAAATTCAACTAAATAAAATAAAATAAAGTAAATTAAATCAAATTACATAAAAGAAACTAAAATGAAATAAGATGAGTTCGAGTATCTTGTCTGTAAAATTTCCATTACTTTTATACATACATAAATACATCTGAATGTATATCTTTTTAAAATATAAAACACACTAACATTTGTTATTGGTTGAACAGTGAGAGCAGAGCAAAGCAAGCGTTCGATGCGCTGTTATTCCCACATATCATTTACATAGCGAATGTTATTAATAAATTCATTGAGAAGCATACTTCCGATTTTATTTTAGTTTTTTGGCTGAAACGACAGCGTACGGTCTGGTATAGTTCGAAAATTTGTAACTCTCTATTATCATGATGAAATTCTCAAACAATTATATGTATACTTGCATGTACTATACACACAGCTGTGCTGGTTCTACATTCTGCTAGCTGTTAACAAACGAGCGCAAATCGGAAGTCTTCGCCAGAGGAAATTAACAGTTGACAAACAGAACTCGAGTGAAAAGGTTTCAAGTTGGCCAAATATAATTAATAACATATAATAGTAGTATCGTTGCGTTTATTGCCTTCGGTTTGTCGCGTCGTGGGTGGTAGCGCCGTATACGTAACGGAGAAGAAATAATCGTTGGGTGGCGTGAGCCAACAGTTAGTTGTACAAGAGATTTGTGTGCAAAATCAATTGCATTATCAGGTATGGACGTGCTTATGAGCGAATTATTATTTTCTTATGTGTTTTATTCTAAATAAAAAACATTGGTGGAGATTAGTTTCAAAATAATAGTGTTGCTAAGCAGCTACGGAATTGCATTTGAGTAAATTAATAATAATGCAAAGAGAAAATGCTAAATGTCAACGTCAAATAAGTTTGCGTAATAAGAATTTCCTTCAGGAAATATTATTTGGTAAATGCAGCCGAGCAGTGAGTGAATGGGAATTTTTTTAGTGAATGAAAAAGTGAAAATACATACTTATGCACATATTCACATGAATTTAACATAGCAAGAGCATAAATAAATATGTATGTATGCATGTATAAAGGTAGACATGCATACATTTTTTCACCAAAGAGCTTCGTGAACTTGAAAATATTGCTTTGACCTGCCTGAACTTGAACCTGACAAATTGTACGTGAACGTGAAAATTCTGCTGGTGATGCTATTGCTTGCTGCTGCTATTGCAAATGCAATTGGCGTCACAAATTCATCAATGTAGTGGAAACTGCAAATGTGCATGTGTTTGTATGAATTCTAAACTAAAAATAAAAACAAAAGTTTTTTTTTGCCAATATTTGAAGCATCTCAACAGTTCTCTTATAGCCAGCTAGTCGAAATGCATTCGTGACTTCAAGCGCATTCGTCGAATTCTTACAACAAAAACGTACATGCTTAAATAGCAACTTGTCAATTTTGGTGTCATTAAGTGCCGGTAGAACAAAATAAATATAAAAAAAGAAAAAAAATTTATTAAAAAAATATACTCAATTATTATTGTGCAAATTTGAAAAATTGATTGCAGCACAGGCAAGTGTAAATTTATTGCCATTTTTTACAGTAATAACCGTAATAAAACAATATTAAAGTGTGATGATAATTTATAGAAAAAAATAGAGTGAACTGTAATACGTGCAAAAAAAAAATATAAAATTATTAAATAAAATAGTTATTTAAAAAAGTTTTTATTAAGGTTGTTATGGGGTTATAGCCAGAAAATTATATGGCTGATGGCATTAAAAAATATCTTAAAATATACCCAACGCTATAATTCATACATGTGAGTGATAATCAAGTGAAATAGTGTATTTAAAAATTTATTATTGTTATTATTTATGTATTTAATAAATTTATAATTTATTTACGTGTATTTATTTAAATGGTGTCTGAAAATAAAATAAGTTGATGTGCTTTTCTAAGCAGTATAATTGGCGCTCCTTAGATGTAGAGCGATAAAAAAATGTAAAATATAAAATATATGTGGCTTAACAATGCCATTATAAAGCTTATAAGTAAAGTATTAACTTAAAAAAAAGTAAAAACTACATCAATCAGAACGAGGACAGAGTAGCAAAAGGCAAGGTTTTTGTCAGAAACAGTCGCTGTTGCAGATATTAAACATCGAAAATACCTTTATTGCTTCTCAAAAAAATCCCCATTAAGATCTATACACTTTGGCATAAGTTTGAACCAATTGTCGAAGCACTTTTTACCGCTCTAATTGAGGTAAACATGGATCCAGAACGCATCATCCGCCTCTTCGGGTATCGAAACACGTTGACACGTACGAGAAATATTAGGCCAAGTAAAAAGTTCATTCGGTTTTTATCTAAGAGATGGCGTTATTGTCCATAGTACTATTGTTACGTGTCGCATCATGTCATACTATACGGCGCTCAAAACGTGTTTAGACGCGCTAAAAGTTTGTCTTTGACAGTTTTTCGATTGATTGACTCAGTACGCTGTGAGCGCTCGTCAAAGATGGGCACTAGCAAAGAGAAAATTCACTATATTTTACAATTTTTCTTCGATCAAGGCGAAAAAGCAGCCAAAGCGGCTGAAAAAATTAATTGAGTTTATGGGCCCGATACTGTAAACGAACGTGTAGCACAAAAGTGGTTTGTTAGGTTCCGTTCCGGTAATTTCCATGTCAAAGATGCACCACGCGTCGGGAGGTTGTCGTCGAAAATTGCTATAAAATCATGGAAATAGTGAAAACAGACCATCACGTGAGCACTTATTTAATTGCTGAGGAACTAAAGATAAGCCAGAAAACCGCTTGGAACCATTTGCATAACTTTGGATTCAAAAAGAAGCTCGATGTTTGGGTGCCACACGAACTAACGCAAAAAAACATGATGGAACGAATTTCCATCTGCGAATCGCTGCTGAATTGCAACAAAATCTACCCATTTCTGAAGCGTTTGGTGACTGGCGATGAAAAGTGGATCACTTACGACAACGTCAAGCGAAATCGGTCGTGGTCGAAACGCGGTGAGCCGGAGGAAGCGTTGGCCAAGCCAGAATTGACGGCCAGGAAGGTTTTGCTGTGTGTTTGGTGGGATTGGCAAGGAATCATCTATTACAGGTTGCTCCCCCATGGCCAAACGCTCAATTCGGCCCTCTACTGCCAACAACTGGACCGCTGGAAGGCAGCACTCATCCAGAAGAGGCCATCTTTGATCAACAGAGGCCGAATTGTGTTCCATCAGGACAACGCCAGGCCACACACGTCTTTGGTGACGCGCCAGAAGCTCCAGGAGCTCGGATGGGAGGTCCTAATGCACCCACCTGGCACCAAGTGATTACCATCTTTTCCTGTCAATGGCGAACACGCTTAATAGTGAGAAGTTGGCCTCAAGAGAGACCTGTGAAAATTGGATCTCCGAGTTTTTTGCAAACGGGACGCAGCCTTCTACGAGAGGGGTATAATGAAGTTGGCAACAAGTTTACGAACAAAACGGCGCACATTTGACTTAAATCGGACAAATTTACACAAAGTTATCATGTTTTGAAAAATCAATAAAAAACCGAACGAACTTTTTACTTGACCTATTATTAAGTCATTCGGTGCCAAATTAGGACTATGCGGTGGATGACTCCTCAAATCGATGTTTTGTGCTTGTTGTTTTAGTCGATGTTCTTGTATGCGGCTCATCTTTAAACACTCATACAGTCGATCGTTACTTACTTAAATCCGCGATTCTTTTTTTGAGCGATTGACAAATTTGATTACAGTCAAATGTTCGTGCAATGTTTATGCATTAACAGTTTACGGAGCAATAAGTGATTTCGGACGACCTTCACGAAATTCGTCTTGGAGTGATCTATGAACTCGATAAACACTAGTATAAATTTAATTATGTATTGAAATTATATCTATTTAATCGACGAAACGTGAAGCTAGAACCTTTATAAAGCACCACTGAAGATTTTTTCTTATTTATACTGCTATATAATTTGTGAAAAATGGCAACGTTGTATTGTAAATCAACGAGTATCGATCAAATCTGTCGACAATGTTTATTCAACCCACTTATCGTTCAATAGACAGCAAGCGAAAATTATTGATTTGATTGATAAGATTAACAATGCTAATATACCTTTCGTATCAAGGCTTAACGTTGTCTGCTTTGCGCTTAACAAAGGCAATGAATGAGCTTAAAAGGCAAAATTTTGCACTTACACATTTTTAGGTTGATTAATTTATAGCATATTACAGCATAGTTTAACTAATCAAAAAGAAAACAATGTAAGCACTAACAATGCCAATTGGTGATAATTCTTACACTGCTCTTAAAATTTCCATGAGTCACCTGTAATTTCACATTTGAGTGTGAGAACTGTTTGAAATCGTCTTTCCAAAAAAATTCTTATCAGTTTATTTATCTAGCTATCTTTTCAAGCAGCAGCCAAAAGCATTTAATGCCTTTTTTCATTTGTAAAAACTCTGTTCGTATTAAAGACTTTGCCTTTTGCCTTTTGGCGCACAATGTTTTCCCACTATCAAAAATGTCGATTCTCTCATACATACCTATATTCATTTCTTGTTACTTTTAATTAATATTTTTCTATTATAATCGAATTGACAATTGCCTTAGCAAAACATACACGTATGCCAATCATGCAAGTTTGCGGAAAATTTTCAAACCGTCATAAAACAAGTATTAAAAAACACTTGTTGGCCGTCGCTGGCTATTAATTTTAACATTTATCTATCAGCATGTACATACATATATAAAAGAGTATATACATATCCATGTAGTACGCACATTAATACCCGGTAGAAAATAAATGACAACGTCGTGCGAATATTGAGGAATTCTCCGAATCAACAATAGCGCACCATTCGTTCCTTCTCTACGTTGTTTGATGTGATTTCCAACTGGAAATACCAAGTGAAACCAGATCGCGCTCATCCTGAATCTTCCCCTCTACTTCCTCCAACGGGTACTGCATTGAATATTTTTTAAGCTTGAATACCATCCTTGTTGTTGTTAAGGCCTACGATATCAATGTCGTCGGTATACCCTAGCAGCTTCACACTCTTATAAAGGATTGTACCTTTTGTGTTTGCGCTGTAACTCTTATTATTCTCTCCAGCATCAAGTGAAAGGAATCACATGATAAAATCTCGCTGTCTCAAACCTCGTTTGATACCGAATGGCTCGGTCCTTGTACTTACCAACTCTGACTACGCTTCTGGTATTACCCAGCGTCCGTTTAAACAACCCTATAAGTTTTTCAGGGATAACAAATTCAGACATAGTGGCGTAGGGGCAGCTCATTTTCATGCTGTTAAAGACTGTATTAAAATCGATTCATGCACTCCGTCAGCTCTTCACTACCATGTTTAAATATCTCAGCCGGTAAGCCAACGGCTCTATCCGCACTTTTGTTCTTTAAGGCAATGGCTATTCGAACCTCGTCAAAGTCTTTTCCATCATCATCGATTGCGGCTCGCCATCTCTGGGTGTGACATTTTCACTACTATTTAGTAGGCTGGAGAAGTGTTCCCACCATACACCAAGTATACATCGTGTACCAGCCAGATTACCTCCTTGGTTCTTACATTAGTATGTTTCGGTTATGAAACTTTTTGTGAGTCGCCGCATCTTGTCAACTTCTCAAGCTCTCCAAACTTACGCATTTCGGTCTCTTTCTTTTTGTTTTACCTTGGAATGCGTCTTACTTCCGTCTTCAGCTCTCGGTATCTCTCTATCACACCACTTACGTGTTATGGTCGATCGCAGTCTGTTTTCTCTCCATTGCCATATGACAATCTCGATCCCAGGAAGTATTTTTCTGGTATTTTCGGTACGTTGGAAGTTCTCTTATATTGAGTTGCTGAGTAATCAGGTGCACAAGTTTTTTTTTCAACTCGTGATCGATTTGATTTTTCATTGGAATATTGACTACATCACTTACACTGCTCATTCGTTAGGGTGATTGATTTCTCACGGGGACTTCTAAAATAAATAAATGCTTGTACTATGTATGTACAATGTATGTTAAAAGTTATGTACGTATATTTGTTGTTGCCAGCGTGCTTTATTGATACATTTAAACTAATTAACAGCAAAAAGTAATGTTTCCCCGTTTTGCGCAACACTTTTGTGCGAATGTGTGTTTTCAATACATTTATTGCATTTTATTATTATTGATGCATATGTATAATACCTATAACTGCACATACGAGTACATACGTTTATATGCGTTTCATTGCTTTTTATAGTGATTTCCCGGCAAAAAACAACAACTCCATAGTAAGTCTTAGGGGAGCATGCATCCCATTGTATAGACTTTTTTTCAAACTAATTCTATTGAGAGACTAATTGGAACCAGTTCTACCCGAATGTAGTATCTTTGGTCTATTTTTGAAACAATTGTTATTCACCACTCGAGTGATTGACAAACACACAAGGATGAGGGCAACATTTTTAAAACCATAATAAATAATCAACTTTTTCTGCCGAATTTTTGTATTGCGAAATTTCGAAATTGTATGAACATATATGCTTGAATAAATTCAAAAGATTTCAAAGTTGTTTGATTTAAACATTTTTTTTAAACATAAATTAATATTACTTTGTAATTTTCATTCGTACTCAGAATTTTTTCGATTGAAACATTTTGAAATTTTAACGTTAAAACTGTTATCAAAATAAATTTCATTTCTTTTTTATACGAAACGATATGTTGCCGCTAATGTTAAATCGTTAACAGATAATGTTAAATCGTTAACAGATAATGTTAAACGTTAACATTGCCATGTACTGTTAATAGCATAGCAAGCAGCCGGTTTAAAATTAATGTTAACGATGAGTTTGTGCGGTTTCAACATTAACAATTTCATTTCGTTTCAATAACATGACATCAGAAAGGAACATAATCAATTCCTTAAGTTTATTTTTCATATTAACGACACAAAATATTATCGTTTCGTTAGGTGAGTACCACTGGTGCAGACTAATAGATCTGGGTCTAATATCGGAATACTCTCTTTTTCAACTAGTGCATAGTACAATTTTTTGCTGGGACATACAGTTTTGTGCATATTCTAAACAAGCAACACGTCATTCCAACGTAAATAATTTTTGATAATTAAAATACTTGACAACAAAAATTCTATTAGCATGTAATATTTATTATATATAGATATTACGATCCAGAAACCAAACAGCAGTCCATGGTATGAAGCCCAACACGAGCCATCCCACACTGCTGAAATAACGAGTAATTTTATTGCGATCCCTGGGATCGAAGAAATACGTCCAGCACCATATTCCCCGGTTATATTATCTTTGGATTTCTGGTTATTTTCAAAAATTAAAAAAAAAATTTAAAAGGAAAGATCTTTAATAACGACGAGAACATAATTAATGCGGTTAACGCTGAACCTGATAAGTTCAAAAAGTAAGATTTCGAAGAATGTTTTCAGATGTGGATCTATAGGCTTAAATATGCATTGATATCAATGGCGATTATGTAGAGAAGGTAAAAAGGACAAAGAATAATACAAAAAGATTTTTTTTTTCTGGTCAACTTACCGAACTTTTGTTTATCCCCTCGAGTCAGAATCATAAGACACTTTAATAAACCTACTATATACCTATATGATAGATATATGTATGTATATACATATAGATAATATTATATAATATATATAATTGGCGTTTTGTAACCACTGAAAGGATTTTCGGACGGTCTCCTACTTAAATTTTTGGTATGTGTCTTGAAGTTTTTCCAACAAAGAGAAGGACCTACAGTTTATACTAAGGCGTCTCCCGGACATCCGAACGATTTTTATGACTAACTTTTATTTCTTGTCAGAAATACACTCGGCGGGCTTGACATTCCTTGCCGAGGGGTCACCACAATTTGAAAATTTAACTTAGGTTTTAAGTCGATTCGGACCAGTAATCGAATCTTGGCTTTCTAAATGGCACTCGGCTATCGCAAAATAATAATAAAAATATCAGGTAACTGTGGAAAATTTGAAAATATTTTTTTTTTGTGTAAATAAATTAAATGCATATTTTTGGAGGTAAAACTCAGTTTCTTCCCATAAATGACAGGTTAGAATAAAAATTTTAGCTATGCCTAACGATATTCTATGTATACCTAACAATATACACGTGCATAATTTATAGTTATTTTCCAAAGATATGAAACCATGAAAAATTATATTGTAGCTCAGCTGTGATTATATACGTACACGTAGAAAAAACGCTATGCTAATGCCGTCAGCCGAAGCTTCCCACCAGATCGCTGATAAGAGCTAATTCTATAATAAATACTATAACTACACATTCACATATGTACATACTCGTATGTACGTAAACATTTCGCAATCGAGCGAAATATTTGAGTGTTTGTGCAAATAGAGAAAAATTCGAAAACAAGTTCAAGTCGGTTGAATAATTCTATATTTGCGAATGTGTTACTTTGCTCCTTTATTATTCATCCCTACAATATGGGCGTACAATACATATAATACAATATTCATTTCAAATGATTATTCATTGATTTATGCGCATTTGTCTTATCACCAGCAAATTTTTTAATTGTTTTAATACCAGCGTAATGAGGTTTCTGACGTTCAAAATCAAATGTTTGATTGCTGTGAATCTCGTTTTAATGACAATAAAATGGAATGATCGAAATTGTTTGCAAAGGTCATTCGTTGAGTAATTGTTTTTGCAATGGTGATACGAAAACTGGCGCTTAACAGCCAATAAATATGAATTCTTAAACTGTAGCTCCCTCCATTTGTTGGAAAAAACATCAAGACGCTGACCACAAATCGTAGGAGGAACTCGGCCCAAAATCGCTTCAGCGGTTACCAAACACAAACTATATACATACATATATAAAGAAGTCATTGTGTAGGAAGTCAATGCTTTTTGCGAAGTTTAAGAGAGCACTTCATATAGTCTTTTCAACTGCGATGCTATTAGAAGTCTAAGGCGAGTTCTACCGAAGGTCCGACAGAAACATTTCCTCCCCAGTCATTTCACATGATCAGTCTGGCAGGCGCGTTAGAGCATTTCATCTCCACAGCTCCCTCTCCGCCTTTCAGCTCGCTCGGATATTCCATGCAACAACATCTTTTGAAATTTTCGTATTTAATATACTGGTTAGGTAGCCAGGCGGCCACCGGCGTAATGCGATATGATGTTGATGTAACTTCCTTCCATCTTAGTTATACCTATTACTCAGTTTCTTTATCACAAAGACCTCCGCATTGAAATTACTGCCGTACTTTGGAAGCCTGAAGGGATACCTGAGATATACGAGGTGTGACAATTTACCTTTCCTTTTTTCCAGCGTCAAGGAAACGTGCTGTTTCGACGGGATTGGACCAAAGGGAGAGGGGGGTTAGATGAGTCGGTTTAATGGGGCATGTGAAAAGGTGGTTAGTGTTGTGCGGAGACTCTCCACATGCAGGGCATACGTTGGGTATCCAGATGTAAGTTGTGCCAGAGTCACGCTGGTCTCTCGAGGCAGCTCGAGCTCGTTGTCTGCTATGGGTGGTGGTTTAACTCCGAGCACGCCATTCACGGGAAGGGAGTCTTTGAAGGTGTTGACTAACTCCTGGTGAATGGCGTTCAGTGCTTGTCTGTACGCCGTCCTGTCCAGCACGTTGTATTGCACGTGTTGCTGGATGGTGCTCTTCAAGTCAAGTACTCCCTTTCTGATGTGCCCGGGTGGAGGTTCAGCTTCAATAAGGTGTCTACTGGGGTGCTCTCCAATTGTAAAAGTGCATGGTGATAGTGCTCTTAGTCGTGTCCAGTTGTTTCGATGTCATAAAGAGTTTAAATTTAAGCAAAGCTCGCATGAGGAAGTTGAAGGTGAAAAAGATGATTATTGCCTTTTTTGATAGTCGTGGAATCGTCCACAAAGAATTTTTTCCACCGGGGCAAACCGTAAATTAAGTCTACTATCGCCAAGTACTAAAGTACTTGCTAAAACAAGTCAACAGGGTGCGCCCAGACATCGCAAGATCCTTCATCACGACAACGCGCCGTGCCACACCGCCCCCAGCATGTCCCAGTATTGAGCCTCTAAAGGGATCGCCGTGTTGCAACAACCGCTTTATTCGCCCGAATCGTTGTATAGCTGCCCAAGGGGACTACTTTAAAGGGGATGGAAGAGAGAATAGAATAATTTTGAAATATACGGTTTTTATGGAATCAGTCTCATTACTTAATTGTCACATCTTACGAGGTGCAATAGACGCCGAACCCACTTCAATAGCCATTTCTGACACGTCTGTGTGAGTTGTTGCAAGTTCCGCTGATGAAACCAGAGGATATGTGGTCTGTTTGTTTTTAGCATTCCCTTGCTCATTGTGCTAAGACCGTAGGTTTCAGCGGAAAATTTACCCAACGCCATCAATCTAACGAAGGATTTCGAGATATCGTTCGGTGGTAGGTTAAGGGCAGATTTTATAATGGAGTAGCCACTGGAATAGTTCTCAGGGCCCCTGTTATGCAGAGTGCAGCGAGCATTTGTATTCACTCCAATAGTTTCATATTTTCATGAGCAATGCTTGAGGTCAGGTGAAAGTCCACAAGTGGTACCTAGCTGCTTCTTACATACCTAAAGGGTACTACTGTCCTTGTTCATACTCTTCTTCATATTAAGCCTCCACACCAGCACACTCTCCATAACTACTTCCAGGTACTTGATATGTTCCTTATTTATTAACTTCATCCCGTTGAGCCTCAGAGGTTTACACGCAGCGATCCTACATCTTCTTGTAAAGAGTCGGCAACTCACTAGACTTTTTACGCTCTTTAAGGTTTAAATTGATAAATTACATATTTTTGTAGCCCAAAGAGTTGACCTATATAAGAACTTATTTCTATTTATACTATAATATTATGTTTATAACATATGTACAATAGTTTCTAATTTGTATTCCATTCTTATCGCTCGTGAGTAAATTTACTATGACTTCATTGACGAAACTCATTTATCAATTTCCTTAATGATTGACACTCAATCCTTTGCATTTCTATTGAAACATAAAGAAGATTGTTCTATTTCTTTTCTTTCTTTTTCTAATTTTAGCAATTGCATATAAATATCAATGAATAATGGGTAAATCAACGGCATGCGACACTTTCAAAACAAGTCAAGTCTACTGCCAGACCACGTTGCCCACTTCCAATGATAGCAACAATGCTTTAGATAACAGTAATAAAACGGCAAAAGCAACGTCACCAACGTCACCAACGTCACCAACATCACCAACGGCGAAGCCAAAGAAAGTGCGTCGCGACAAAAGCGACTTGGGTGAGAATTTCAAGGCACCAGATGGCGGTTGGGCTTGGTTGGTGTGCATTGCCGCGGGTTGTTCGAACGTGAGTGCGTGTACATTAAGCTTTAGTTATACATACATACATGTTGGTAATGGTGGTTGTTAAAACAGAAATTTATTTTATAATTATTTTCATTATTTTTCTATTATTTTATTATTCTTAGCTTTCGATCTATCCATGCCTGCAGCAATTTGGTTTCATATTCCGTGAACGTTTGAGTGTTTTAGGCTTAACCAGTTCACAAATCACCACAATTATTAATACAAATCCAGCTGTGTCAGCGTGTACAGGTAAATTTAATGAATACATACATACATACATACATATGTAAGAATATACTAAACATAAATAATAATGATAGAAAATTCAAGTGTCAAGAATTGTATTGGTAGTTATAGAAACTAATTTTCTTTAGAAGTAAAATGATCTACAAAACACGTTTTCAGCCCGAGTTTCCTGCGGGAGCATCAAGAGGGAGACAACAGGAATGACGAGTAGGAAGAGAAGACTAATTACCTTTTTTGTGCTTTAACATTTTGTGAGTAGAAACTTTTGTCCCATAGGCTTCCTTTGAGGCCAATTGCTCATCAGCCAAATCATTCGCTCAGATCGTATTCACTTTGTGCGGTGTCCTGACTATAAGATAGATGCATAATAACCTACAAACCAGGCGCTCAATGCTTCTGATAAAGCACTTTCGATGTGTGGGGTCTGGCATCGTCATGATGAAACACAATTCCCCTCCTGTTGGCCAAGCTGAGCGCTTTTGGTTGATCGCTTACTTCAGACGGTCCAATTGCTGACAGTGCACGTCCGAATTAAGAGTTTGGACATACCCCATACTCGCCAATCCCACTGAACACACAATACTACCTACAATTCTGGCTTGGAGAGCGTTTGTACCGGCTCACTGCTCTTCAACCACGAACGTTTTCGTTTCACCACTAGTCACCATACTCCATGGATGGATTTCGCTACGATTCAGCAGTGGCAATACTATTCACATTTTCTATAAAAAAAATAAAACAAATGGGCTTAACTAAAGAACGTTCGGAAGCTTTGACCGGGTTCATGTTTTTTTTAAATATCTTGTATACTAGAGATCTCTCCTTGTTTCAAAAATGTGCTTACTGGAGTTGCGCTGAGTTGGGTTGTTTGTTGGCCACTGGACCTTACCATTATAAATCCATTTTAACAAGAGAGTCCATGTAAAAACCTTTAAGAAAGCGAGTTCGATCAATAATATGTGTTGGACTGTGGTAAAAGTAGTTTTCTACCGAATCCTCCTCTCCTAAAATCCCATAGCTGAGATAAAACAATTAGAGAAATATTCTTTCTAAGTGAAGACCCGTTCAGATTGTACCCCGTTTTTAAGCTACTAGAATGGAAAATTAATGTAGAAGAAGTGGTATTTTTCTTGTGGTTACCTGGTGCCTGGTGACCAATAAAAAAGTCTATATAGCTGATGACTTTCGTACTTTTCTGGAATTTTGGTAGAAAACGAATTATTAAAGCAGAAGGTGTAGGTAGTGTCGCTCACGTCTCCCGAAATAGGTTTTGCGGTTGAGGTGAGTTTCATATATCAAGCTTTCCTACGCCTATCTAACGCGCTCCTGTTCTAGTTGAGTTTCAATACTTTTTTTTTAGTAAGGACTATAGGTCGTCCTAAAGCTTATACCTGCTGGTGAAGGTGTTTTCCGGTTTCTGTAAGGACAATGTCATCAGCGTATGCAACCACATCACAACGAGTGTTCCTCAGTTCGAAGCAAAGTGATGACTCTCATTTTAAAGAGTGACTCTTTTTTCTAAAATAAAGTTCAAGAGTTTCCTCTTCAATACCGAGAATACCTACTGCTTTTCTTCACGGAGAAGAGGTTTTTCGCCAGATGAAGTTTGCCCCTCAGGGTGTATAGTCCTTTCTTTGCGTTTTCATATGTAAAGGCCTCACAGACACTTTATCGGCTACTTCGGATCGGCTTTCGAGAACTTGCAATGCCAAGGAGAACGGTGCAGGTGCAGAGATCCAAGACTAATGTAAATTTATTAATACTAGTCGATTCTTTGGTCACTTATTGAGTAAAGATCGTTCGGTAATTAGAAAAAATTGAAAGCGAAAAGTAACAATTGACTACGGTGATGCCCTAAATCACAGTGAGTCCCCGTTCTTCATGGAGGTAAACCGGTATCAGCGGCCGTCACTTACCACAAGCCAACCAATGGGTAGGGAAACTCATGAAACCTTCTAGGTCTTTATGCGTAGTATTCAGTTGAGAGAAATATAATGCCCATTAAAAAGTGATTTATAGGAATTTTTATGAAATTTTCAAATTTTCTAAAAGCCGCAATATATTTTAAAGTACAGACAATGAGAGCTGAGATTAAGGTTATATTCAGTGTTGAAATATGGCGATCAATTTTAAGCCGGCTTTATATATAAAACTATCTTTCAGGTCTCCTGAATGGTCCAATGTTTCGTCGCTTCACATTCCGCCAAGTTGCCATGGCGGGTTCGTTTTTCATCTTCACTGGTCTAATGCTGACAGCCTTTTGTGAATCCTTCGTTGGTTATATGATAACTTATGCGCTTCTTTTCGGTAAGCTCCTCCTTCTCTTTATATACACACATACGGTACTAAACAAAATGTATCTTCCACTTCTAGGTTTCGGTGTGGGCATCAGCGTTTCCGCCTCCTCGCTTGCCATCAATACATATTTCAAGAACAAGCGTCGGCGCGCCGCTGGCTTCTCATGGACACTCACCGGTTTGGGCCCAATATTCCTGCCACATGTAGTCACATTGTTTGTCTCCTATTATGGCGTACAAGGCACCGTCTTCATATTCGCCGCACTCTCACTACACTCACTAGTTTGCGCACTTATCTATCAACCGGTGCGCTATCATGCACCACCACCCGAAATACCTGAAGCTGCTGGCGACTCGGGCATCGCTGCTGGTGAACCGGAGTATCTCTGCGAATATTGTCAATTGCAATGCAAACGTAACGGCATCTTTTCCAGTCAATATTTATATCAGGACGATGACGAAGCTATGCCTGGGTATGAAATAATTGAGCCTGGCACGCCGATGTTGTCACGCGCCAACGATGGTTGGTTCGGTTCGAAGTTGTCGTTGGCCTCAACGCATAGAGCGGGTGTACCACGCTTTCGCACCGTCTCCAGTTCGAAAGATATCGAAGGCATTAATAGTCGTCTCAATCGTGTGATATCTGATGAAGAACTGAGGACGACGGAGGTTTACAAGCCGAACAACTTCAAACGTGAACGCGACGAAGTTTTGCTCAAACAATCGGCTAGCAATAGTAACTTTCGTATGATGCCACATAGTGGTGGTGCGACGGCTCCATTATATTGTACTTGTGCCGAGGAGCGTATGCTACTCGAGAAGGCACAACTTCGTTCGAGTCTTGTGAATAAAAAACTGGAAACGACAGCTGAAGAGGATGAAGATGCTGCTGTGTCGGTGAAGAGTTTCACCTTTATGCAAAAAGTGGTGGCATTCTTCGATTTGGATTTGTTGCGTGATTTCACATTCGTCAATCTGGTCATTGGCTTGACAATCATAAATTTTGGCGAACTCAATTTTTCCATCTTAACGCCATTCATATTAAACGATTTTGGTTTCACCACATCACAAATTACATCCGCCATGTCGGTGCTGGGTGGATTGGATATAATCGTGCGTTTCTTTGTGCCATTTGTGACGGAGAAAATACCTTGGGACAATCGGGTGTTCTTTCTAATAGGTAAGACGTAAGGTGGGTGTGAGATAAATAGTATTAATATTATTTTATAGTTGACTTATTACGCTTACGATCTGAGATCGCATATTGGAACCTATAGTCTCGAAGCTAGTACTCGTACCTCCGAAGGGCTCCGTAGGCCAATTTGATATTTGCTGTTATGATAAAGGCCAGTTTCAGTATAGGTTTTCCCACAGAGTACACAAGTACACAAGATGGGCTTGGTATAGTCCAGCTTCTTCGGAAATTGTACGAAAAAACAATATTTGGGCATGCTCTTGAACCTGTATGATGGTCGTAGAATTTTCAGGAAGATCCTCTTCTTAATTTCATGGAGTACAGAGGACGGCATCCTGTGTATTAGTGGAATATTACGTAACACACTAACTGGGGCTTTTAATGTCTTCTTTGATCTATAGCCCCATATGGGGGTGCACAATACTGCTTGTGCTGGGCTGCTGGAAAAGACAGATTACCCGGTAGTTGTACCGTATTTAAAACAAGAGAATAGAATAATACTGGCAAGTACAGACTCGTTTCATTATTAGAACTAAAACTAGGAAACTAGATCGGTGGCCATGTATACTAAGATGAGTTTTCTTCCTTTCCTGTTCTGGATCACTGTAGTGTTTTGCAGGCAGCTTTGGCACCTATACATGACATTAACAACTGTCTTAGCTCAATGGAACCCTCATTAAGTCATATCCAAATCTTTTCGGATAGCCATGCTAACGGGTTTGCAAGCCAGAGTTTGGGCATGCTCTCCACTTATGAAAGAGAGTTATTCATCAAAGATGCTAACTCAAGATGGAGTAGTTCCAATGTGTGTAATGTGACCAGGGCAATGTTACAAGCGTGGGATAAAAGAAGCTCCTGAGACTTTATTGCTCTAAACCGAAAGAAGATACCTACAATTATAGGTTTTATTAAAGAACATGTCATGCACATTGGATGAGTAGGGGGAAGTCCTTAGGGACAGCAACCTTTAGAGACATGAGCGAGATAGCAGGGGCAAGGTTATGACAATGGCTCAGTATTGCAAACTCCACTCATTGATTTGACTAGCGGGTGGGCGATCTTTAGGTACCTCTAAAATAAATATTAGTCCATTATTTATGTACACTTTGCAGTTTTATAAATGAAAATTTAAGTTTCATACAACATGAAAATATTTAATTAAATTATTATTTATATTTCATTTTACAGGCGTTGTTGGCATCGCACTCGGTCGCACTGTTGTGGCCTGCACACGCTCGTACACAGTTATCCTCTGCACCTTTGTGTGGATTGGCATGTGCAAAGGTGTGCGCACCATCTTCTGGCCTCTTATTATACCCGGTTGTGTGCCACTCAAGCGTCTACCAGCAGCTTCCGGTCTGCAGTTACTCATATCCGGCCTCTTTACATTTGCGTGTGGGCCATTTGTGGGTGAGTGTAAGAAAACTGACTGTTCTACCTTTAACACAAAACTAATGGCTTTCTTCACATACATATATTAATTATATATATTTGTTTTTTTTTAACTTTTTTGCCTTTTAAATTACTTGATTTCAGGGCTCATACGCGATCGTTTCAATTATTCGATCACCCTGCATTTCCTCAACATGATGTCGTTTATCGCTGCCATTTCTTGGACGCTAGAGGCGCTAGTGCGCCGTTATCGTCGTCGACGACGCAGTGAACGTAAACGATCGTGCGTTACGTGACTGCTAGCAAAATACTTGCGCGGCGTAGAGCAGCACATGCGTTATCGCCGGCAGATGCCGCCTAAGCGAGTGGAGCAGAGACACAAACCTTTTGATTGTCTGGTAGGCGTTAAATGAGCAGTTAGTTATCGATAACTTGTACTTTTATATAAATTAAATTTAAGCATAAATTAACTTATTATACAAATAGTTTTAAGAATGTATATGTAGGTATGTACTCGTATAATTTACGAAATTAATCTTAGCTTAAATAAGTAGTTACATACGTAAAAACTGATCTTTCAACAAATTATTTAATTTTTAAATTATTTACATATCCACATATGTATGTACGTGTGAAGTTAACTGTGACATTTACTGAAATATTTAATAAAAAATTTATGGAATTGAATATTACAAGAAAAGTATCTGCCACACTATGACGTTGCCAAACATTAATTATCCAAAGTGTCCTTTGACACAGTTTCTGCTTTTGTGGTTATCCGAGTAAAAGCTTAAATAAAGGGTGTTTTTTTTTATAGACGTGTGGCTTACAATGAGGTAATGCTATTTTCGGAATGGGGTAGTCAAGCTTCTGGGTATGCATTTGCGTTAACAGATTTCCACGTGGCGCACCTCGAAAACGTGAGCAACCCTTGTGCAAGATGCGGTAACCATCCCGTGTGGAGCCTTGAGTCAAAGCTAAAGGAGAAGGAGCTGCTTCCAACATATTCGGTTTAAGGGTTCACTGAACTGTAAATGCAACGTCTGTTCACCAGAGGTCGATCGAAGCAAGCGGCTCGCTATATAAATGTGCACAAACTCTAAACTCACTCGGTTTGGGATCCGCCACATAGAAACCAGTTCCAATGAAAAGTTTAACAACGCCTCGCATGAGATACCCCCATCTGGTTGATGTCCTCGTAGGAATAAAGGCAGACATTATCGCCGTTCAAGATGTGCGATGGACCGGATAAAGATAGAAGGGATTAGATCGCTGTTCGCTAAAGCGGCAATGTAAAGCGCAAATTTGGTATCAAATTTGTGGTTGGAGAGAGACTCCGTTGCCAAGTACTGGCATTCACCCCGGTGGATCAAAGCTGCTGGTGTATGCCTTTGAAGTCTATCTTATTACTTCGTCTATCTTAAAAATAGTATTAACACCAACAACAATGCCAGCCTGGAAGTCCAACTCAGAATCACTCTCGCCAGTAAAACCTACTTTGGACTGAGTAGGCAATTGAAAAGTAAAGTCTTCTCTCGACAACTGAAGACCTCACTCATCCTTCCCGTCCTGCTATATTGTGCGGAGGCATGGACGTTGACAACATCTCTTGAGTCGGCATTAGGAGTTTTAGAGAGAAAAGTTTTGAGTAAGATGTATGGTACTCTCTTTCGATGCGGTACTCGCCAGTGGAAGCAGAGGAAGAGGAAGATCTCTACTCCTTTGGAAAGACCAAATGGAGATGGACCTGTTTGTACTTGGTATTTCCAATTAGCGGCAAATAACGAAAAGAAGGAATGAATGGCGCAAACTCGTTAACTCCGCTACAGTCGCGTAAGCGGTGACTACGGCACTACAGACGCCAAACAGCACACGAAACAATCAATTTATTGAAGCAAACTTTTGGTGACCGAGCCGCAAATGCGACAGTTGTGCTTATTGTTGCAGTCAAGATGATTTTCAGTTGAAATTCCGGATCGGTTTCATGCATTTCAAGAACCCAAACAGCAAAGGCACGACGTTGTTGATGATCGGCCGGCTTGAGCTCTTGTGTTAACTGAATTTTATAAGCGTTAAGAACCAACCAAGTTTTTTTGTATAATGCGGTATAATGACATTTGTGGAATCCAAAGGACAGCAGCAATATTCTCAGTTGTTCTTGTGGGACGTGCACGACTTCTAATCTTCACATTCCCAACTTATCCTAACAGCTCCATTTTTTCTCCCAATTGCTGTATTGCGGGTCTGATCAGGTGTTTTACGATGACTTGTTAAATGACAAAAAATTACAGCTTCAAAAGTGACGTCTATGGGAATATCAGGTGATTCAAAATAATAACTCTTATTGGAAAACCCTTTATGGTATACCTATCTACTTGAAACCCAGATCTAAAAAAACACCCTTTGGGATTAAATAGAGCAATTTTTTTATTTATATTTAATTTTATTTATTTATTTTTATCATTCTAATATAGTTATTTTGCGCTAACAATTAGTTTATATTTAAAGCTATTATGTATATAAAATGAAATTAAAATTTGAGTATAAAACATTTGCATTAAAAAATCAAAATAAATAAACAAATAAAAAAAATAAAACAATATTTTAAATTTACTGCTACTTTTCATGGAATTACGCTTAAACTCACGGTACATATTTTTTTCGATTTATAAATATGTATACCATACTTTTGGAATATTAAAAATATTCTTAATTAAATTTAATTTCATTTACAGCATAACTTAAAATTGAGTAATCATTAATTATTGCTAAAGAGTGGTAGTGACATAAGTACATACATAAAATATCGTTTGAAAATTTATAATACAAAAGTTACAGATTACAGTCCACACTTATCGATAAGTCGATATACGCGTATGAAGTCTGCCGGCTGACGCATTCTTCCTTGGCATTCGAAGACCAAAATTCCAAATTTGCATACCGAAATTTACCTCGGCGATGGTGACATTGTCGATCTCAGTCTTCTACCCTTCTTCGCCAGCGTTGCCTGTTCCACGAAATCCGCCGGTTTGGTTGTGGTGTAGTCCACTTGGTTATCTGGCGCTGATGTAACGATATTGAAGACCTATTTGTTTATTTGGTTGGTATGTATATGTTTATGTATATGTATATGAGAGATGTGTTTTTAGGTGAACATGAATATCGATATTTATATTTGTTATCGATTGTTGATGTTTATTTTAGGTTATGACATTGTGGAATTTGTGTTATTATGAATTGAGTATACGAAGAAAGAGAGGAAGAAAATATACGAAAAATAGGTAAGTATGGCTTTCGGCGATTTTTTTCTCTTATTATAAATTAAAACTCTCTAATTTTCACACGATTTACTTTTGAATTGCCATCGATGATCTCCACTGGCTTCGCAGGCACATACGCGGAAAGACCTCTGAGGCCGAACAACTCGGAGTTGTAGTGATGCGGCGCCGATGTTTGCGAGTTGGTGCCTGAAAATTTAGAAAGAAAAAGAAATAGAGACGTTTATAAAAAATCAGCAAATCGGATTGAGGAAACTCGTCTTGATCGACATGATGAATGAGCTGTCTTTGTATGCCCTTTACAATTTCACTCTGCGAGACAATAATCTTTCAGCCTAGTAGGCGTCAAGGGTGCCTCTACTATCACTCTTACGAATATGAAATTTTTCTAATACGGAGAGGTTTCTTCAAAGATTGCTTGAAAATTAATTGGCGCTTTGTAACCGGCGAAGCGATTTTCGGCCAAGCTCCTTCTCCTATTTGTGGTTTTGCGTCTTGACTACAGTTTATCCTAAGCCGTCTCCGAACGGCTGATGGTTTTTTTACGAGGAGCCTTTTATTTCATGTCCGAAATACACTCGGAGGGGTTGACATTCCCTGCCGAGGGACGACCGCAAATATAAAATTTAACTAAATTTTTTATTTAAATTAATTTTCTATAATTTTTTTTTTGATGTTAGTACAGCACCAAAATTTGAACCCGAGCCTTCCGAATGGCAGAACGCAACGCTAAACACTTGTCTACCGCGGCCGGAGCACCTAGAGCCCTCATAAACCCATTGGATTTGTTGAATCTTGGTTAAATCTTACAATTTGGGGGGATATGATTGAACCTTTCAACCTACCCTCCGATCTCCAGATTCTCATCAACCCCAAAGACACTTTTCTCTGCCCTTTCACCTAAAGAGCGAATAGACTATACGAGTATAATACCCCGCTTGAGATTCCAAGTGTTCCGTACATCCATAATTAAGGGGCGGTGCGCTTAGGTGAGACCCATATATGTATATATACAAAAACGAAGGAGTCATCCTCTTACGAACAAAAACAAAGCCTTATGAGGAGCTCATCTTGACCATTCTACAATAATGCAGAGGAAAGAGACCTCAAGCTGAGCTTTGAATGTTTTTGATCAATTTTTCAACGGTGATTTTGGTACCTCGAAACAGGACTGAATTCCAAAACTAAAAAATATTGGCTTGATATTGTGAGATCGTTTCTCCTAAAACGAAATCTACTAAAGGATGTATTGGCCCTTCAAGGACTAAGGCTTACATTTTGACCACGTTTAGCCACTTCAACACAACGAGGTAGCAGTCAAACTATCAACAGTCAAACAGTTTTGGCTACAATTTGCTCCAAGAAGATCTTAATTTGGCACTAATGGAGACCGGAGACTTCAGAACACTTGCTGGCCTGCTCATGTGGCTTGGCCTTCGGTAGGGTTTTGTTTTTAAAGAGTAAGTATTTCGTGAGTTCGATGCGTTCGGGCAGAGGTTTAAATAAACCTTACTTAATTAAAGAAGCTGAAGTGTTTTCCTTAGACATTCATGGGGTTCTGTGAGATAGGAACAACATCGATAGCTACTCATATACGAGTAAAAAGTACAAGAGAGCTTCAAAATTACCCACTCTCGTTAGCTACTTACCATTCCCTGGCGTTGGTCTCACCACGAAACGCGGTGATTTTCTCAAGCTGATCGGCACTTCGGTGCTCGTGCTCGTTGTCGTCAACGTACGCTGTGGAAAGAACCTCGGCTGTGGCGTCACCACATAGACCTTCTCATGAGTTTGTGGTGAAATCGAGACCTTGGCTTTGCGCCAAAGTTCAGCTGGCTCGGGCTCGGGCTGATAAGAATCGGCACTGAGATGCATAAAATTTGGTGCTGCGTGTCCATTGCTATGAGTTGAATGCTGCGTTGTTGTTGTGTGACTTGTTGTAGCTGTGGAGGATACAGTTGCTGTCTCACTCTCCAATGTGTCCAGCAAACGATTATCAACCTCATCGTCGATTTGATTCAATTCAAACCGTTTTGAGCCACGTTCCAACAGCAGCGATTGTAGGTCATTCACCGACGCAGGTAGCTCCGATGAGGGATCATAAAGGCTTAGAGTGGTCTTCGGACGGCGAGCTGATGATGGCGTTGTGGTGGTAAGATATTCGGTTGGTATGTGTTTGGAACGGCCGCGTATAGTCGGCGTGCTAGGACGGTGTGACAGCGATGTATACTCTTGTTCCGTCCAGTCATCGATATTCTTCTGTAGCTTGGTGAGGTCAAAGCCAAACGAAGAATTCGACTTGTGTTTTCTGACGTCATGTTCGCGACGCAGTAGATCGCGTAAATTGGAAGCAAGTATTTTCGTAACATATTTCGTCGTGCGACGTGGTGGTTCGTGTGGTGTGAGCGGTGTCTCTGTAGCCAATTTTGCCGTCACCAACTTTGACTCTTGCTGCTCATGTATATCGACACTATTCTGTTGCGCGGACCACTTGTGGTAGGCAGCATTGCTGAACTGCACATGCTGATTGCCTTCGGTCACCGGCCGAGTTGGTTCGAATGGACGTGGCTGATTTTTTGTTGTATAGGGTATGATGATTTGATGGACGTCTTTGTGGCGCGCTGGTGAGGGTGGATTTGGTGGTGACATGCCGGCATATTGACCACTCGCATCGAGTGCGCTATAAGTCGAGGTCGGTGTAGGAGCTGCGGGTGCGTTAGTGTACGCTGGTAATGGCGGAAGGGGCGTTACCAACCACGGCGCCGTGGAGTAAGATGGCTCAACGGAGTTTTGTTTGTGATTTGGATAAATATCTGGAGTTGCAAAGTTTGACGCTGGTTTACGTAGATTCAACTCGCTGGGATCACGTGTAAATGGACGTGGTTGATTGTGGAAGCCATGTGCATGTAGTATGGGCGAATCCAGTAAGCGTTTTGGAGTGTCACGAGAATCGTGTTTCACTAGCTCTGGTCTGTGTGGCGCATGCGTTTGTACCGAAGGTGAATATTGTACTTGTGTGGTACCCGGTACGCGCTCCGTCAAATAGTCGACATCTCCGAGTTGGGTTAATTGTGTAGATAACTCGAGCTCTCGTGGCGGTTCGGTGGTTGTGTAGACGAAGGTTTGTGTCAGTGGCAGCCAAGGCTTGTAATTCAAGTTTTGTTGCTGACCTTGCAATTCAGTTAGATTGTGCGACGAAGCTGAGGGAAAATTGTCTCCGCCTTGCGGCTCGTAGGTCGTCCCCGGAGGTGTATAATTGTGTTGGGGATATTGGGTTTGCGGCTGGTATGGGGTTGTGTAGAAGGTAGTAGATGGTTCGTTACTCTGAAGATACTGTGAGTACCCAGACTGTGACTGAGATTGAGTGGTTTGTGTGTATTGCTGTTGTTGTTGTTGTGCTGCTGAGTGATACGCCGTGTCGTGCTGTTGATATATATGAGGCTGGTGCTGCGGTGCAGGTGGTGGTTGTGTCTGACTTTGCGTTTGCCACTGCGTTTGTGTATCCTGATAAGACTGCGTCTGTTGCGTCTGCTGACTTTGCGTCTTTGTCTGCTGTTTACCCGCAAAACTGCCAAGGTCGGTAAGTATTTGCGAGGCAGGCAAGTGTTTATGTAGATTCGGACTCAACGTCTCATGCTGATATGGCACAGTAGCGACAGTCTCTTTGGGCGTTTCTTGTATCGCTGGGATGTGTTGTTGGCCCAAGTCTATGGAAGGCGATTGTTCAAATGTGATCGGATACTCAACCGATGAGACAAAATCAGTGATCTGATGGCTCTTAACAATCTCAAAACTCGGATCGGGATTTCGTGCTGGTGTGGAGTGTGTTTGCGCCGGTCGCACGCGGTCTGCCTGTAACTCCGAATGGGCGCCTATATTTTCGGCAAAGTGCGCAGGCTCGGTAGTTGGCAATTGTTGTACACTACCCAAATTGGACTCTGTGGGCCTAGTTGTTGTAGTGGTGGAGGCCGCTGGCGTTAAGTACGGCACACGGAAGGGTTGCGCATTATAAATCGGCGGCAGAGCATTCAAATTTAGTTTTGGTATATGAAGCGGTAGAAATGGTGGTGGCGCTACAGGCGCTTTTGCCCCACCGGGTACGGTCTTATAAGAACCGGGCAGTGCCTGATAAATTGTGGGAAAATTGAATTGCACTGCGCGCTGCTTGATAGGCAACTGCGCTTTCCCCACACCAAATGGCAGCGGTTGTTGCTGTACAAATTTCTGTGATGCTTGTGCCTCGTAATGTTGATTGGACTGATGCTGGGGCACTGCAGATGACTGGTGAGTGTTTTGGCTACCTACCGCGGCCGCAGGCGGATATTGCAGTGTTTGTGGGAACATCGGTACCCAAGGATATTTATTGCATTGGTTACAAGGTTTACCGTCCGCGCCCAACGGCTGCGCATAGTTATAGGCTTGCTTCACTTCGGACGCTATTTGATTTTGGTCCGCAGCGCCAAGACCAAACCAACGTGCTACGCGTGACATAAATCCAGGCGGTTCGGCGGCATTGACGGATGTTTGACTAGTTGCCGTCACCGTTTCGGCTGTTTGGTGTGTTGGCGCATTTTGATGCCTCAAATGCTGTGGCGTGGGTAGGGGTGGCGGCACCAGATAGTCCGCGGGGAAGTGTTGTTGCTGTATACCCAAAACGATTGGAAAGAGCGTTGCTGCAGCGATCACAATGAAGACGTACACGCAGGCAATGTGTGCGAGTGTTTCTTTGCGCATCTGAAAAGGGAATATAAGAAATAAAAATAAATGAATAAATAACTGGAAACAGTTTGTAGGATTTTTATGAAAAGAATTCGTCGAGAATGGCAATGGAGAAGTATGATATCTTCGATCCACGTCGTGATGGTCGGACCACCAAACTGGGGTAGCAGCGTGAATTGGGGTGAATTGGGGTGATTTGGTGTGTGGTGCCAAGCACCTAGCCTCTTCTTAAGAGGGTTTGCGTGTGGACACAACCAAGATTGCAAGCTAGTGAGCCTTGTTAAGAGTCATTGGAGCTGGGCCAGCAAAGCACTTCGAGCATACTAGCATCTCTAGCATTAATGTTCTAGGCGATACTAAAGCAATGGAAAAAAGATCCCTTAAAATCACTAATTACTTCAAATTCTACGAAGTGTACCAGATATTGATCTTAATGAGAAAAGTCTAACGAAAGGTCAAGGAAACGAGCTGTTTCAACGGGTTCGCACCAGAGAGGAAGGGGGGTTAGAAGAGTTGGTTTAAGGGAGCATGCAAATATGTGGTTAGCGTCATGCGGGGTCTCATTGCATGCAGGATAGGTAGTAATTAAGACGACCACAATATACTTGATTGTGCGATTATTGCTCTGGTCTCTCGTCGGCACCTCGAGCTCTTTGTCGGCAATACGAGGTGCTTGTGTTCTTAGAAGGTGGAGACGAGCTCTCGATGAATGGCGTTTTAAACCTGTCGGTACCTGTCCAGCGGTTCCTGTATATAATACTTTATGGAGTCTGTATAGTCTATTACTCCCTCTCTGATATGCCTCAACCTCAAGTTAATGTCTGCAGATATTACTAATACAGCGTAAAATTATGCTCCCTAACTCATGGCTATGATGTTTCACTTTGCAAGTGTGGCTCCGGTGAGATCAGGAGGTTTCCTGTCACTGTTTTGCGGGTGGTGATTCGATATGATTGTAGTTTCTTCATATGCGGCTCGTTCGCGACGTCCAGATCGGATCATCATAACTTCCGACCGATCGGTCAATTGTCTTTCATGTTGCGAGTAGTGTTGCTTTTTCTTTCCCCAGGTGCTGCCAGCTAACGATTTGACGATATCTCTGCCAGACGTCAGTATCGATCGTTTGTAGATCGCTGCGTCTGCTGCGACTAAGTCTGACGACAAAGCTACATCCATATGTTTTCTAGCAACTATTCCTTCAACTTAAGCTTAGATTAGAGCAATAACATTCGGTTAATTTAGAGGAAGACCTTGAGTAGCGACTAATCTCTGACTGATAGCGTAAATGTCCCGTTTACTTTGAGATACTTTTATTCCCATTTTCATGGAAACTGGAACTTTCTCACGACACTTTATGGCGTATTTTGCACTTAGGCTTACACCTACTAGTATATCCATATAAAGTCCAGCTCAGACAACAACTGGAGCCATCGGAACAACCAGTAGTGGACGGCAATTCTCCGACGCAAATTTTCTTCAGCGACGAGTCACATTTCTCACTCGGGGGACCTTATTGGACCTTACTTCTACACGTATACTATATGTGCACACAACTCGACTTACAGTGAAAAAAATTTCAGCCGGCCGCGTAGTCTCTCGTTCTGGCGATGTCGATTGGCTACCGAGATCGTGCGGTTTGATACCGTTGGACCTTTAATTCTTGAGCACTTGAAAACCAACATTCGTCAAGTTATAACTGAGATACCGTCCAAATGCGCCAAAAAGTGATCGAAAATTACCTCAAACGGATCAAAATTTGCAAAAATTCGTTAGGCGGTCAATGTTTCGCAAAACACAACAACAAAGCTTAAACTTTATAATAAAAAAGGATTTTCATGAACAAATTATTTTAAAATCATTTTATTTACATTTATTTGCGAAAACGCAAAATGGATGACCCTTTACAAATTAAAATTTATATGGAGCACTTAAAAACTGAGAATGCAAATGAAAAACCGGAATAAGAAAGAGAAAAAAGTAAACGAGAAAACATGTTAAAGCAAAAAACAAATAAAAATATTGCCAACAAAACCAACAAAACCAACGAATTTCACTTTTCAAAACGAAAACACACGAAACAACTTTCTGCACAAGTACGCATTTTCGCAATCCTCCAACCCACCAGAGAAATGGATAGCCTGCCGCAAACCCCTGCAGTTGTCTCACTAAGTCACAAATCCCACAAAATGGACTGGTTATTGCCTCGAGCCTCGAGCCAACATACGAGTACGCACACGACTGAACAAGCGGCAGGCGCAATAATGCGGTAGCCATAACATAAATTAAGTGATTTTGACATTTTAGAGCAAATTTTTTTACACTCAACGGCGACCGTGAAAAGAAATAGCAGCAACAAAGTATTTCAATTAATAATAAAATCAACACAGCAAAACAGATTCCATTATTTGCTTGATGCGATTTGCGCATTTAAGCGTAACAACAAAGTAACGCCGGCGCTTTTGACGACCGACAGACATATCAACCGCAACAGTTAATAGTCCCGTCCAACCATCCAACTGACCGTCCGTCCAAGCGCTCATCAAATGCGCAATCAAGCTTGAAACCGGCGCTAAAGTGCAAGTAAGCGTGTAAACAAGTGAGTATCGGACGACTGAAACTGAGCCGGTTTCCGTTGGTTGGTTGTCTGTGTGTCGCGTGTGTCGCGTGGTCACTTTTTACCGGCTTCCATATTTTATTACCTCTCTACGCTATTTACAGTTAACCTACGAAAATATTTGATAGTGTCTAGGTCAGTTTTCCTGTTTTTGTATTTCATTTTCGAGTGTGTTTCATGGGGGTTTTTATTCTTCATATTACTCATACTTCGTTTAAATAATTATTAAATATTGGAGTGCTCACTTTTATTGACCGGCTTTGTATGGTTTATGATGGCTTCACGAGTGGTGTGATTGTTTTATAGCATTCCGTTGTCAACTGCTGAAGTGGATACATACCATATATATGTATATATGTATCAAATATTAATTATAGAAAGAAAATGACCAACAATATTTTTGTAGTCACGCAGAGCGTGGGGTTGTGGGGTTGGCTTGCCATGTGACTGCTCAAGTAAATGACTGTGACACTCGGGGAAGTTGTTTGTTTACTATCTCGATTCTCTACTAGCTTCCTGACAGTACGACTCAATCTCCACTGGCATATTATCGAACCTACTTATACAGTAAAAACTGTAAAGGTCTGAGTTTCTATAGAAGAAAAGGGCATGAGATTTCTAGGGGTAGCACGCATTTTACCACGGCTGGGATAAGGCGTTGGGAAAATTTTAAGGACGCGGGATAACTTCAAGCTGCCACGAAGGTTGCTTTTAACATTTCTGGACTAAAGAACAAAAACAAATATTAATAAACGAAAATCGCTTTATTGTTTTTCAAAATATTCTCATCACTCTTTCAAGCGTTTGAATCAATTGTCGAAGCACTTTTGCCACACTGTTTTAGGTATCTCTAAAACACCTCCCCAGGTGTCGAAAAACATTGACATCTCAGTTTATTTTTAACAAACGGAAGTGAAAAGAAGGCATTTGGTGCCAGGTCAAGACTATGCGGTGGATAATTCATCAAAAGATATTTTGAGTGCTCCAAAAATTCAATTGTTCCAGTCGGTGTGTGAAAGCTCGTATTGTCGATTGTCGTGGTGAAGAGTGATTCGTCTTCGGTGTTTGCTTTTACTGATTTCTTGAAAGACAACTGGCAAATAAATGGTTGTGTACGACTCAGAATTTTTTGTTCTGCGTTATTCTAGTGGTACGGTGGCGACAAGTACAGTTTTTCCAAAAAAAAAATTGAAAAAAACAACCAACCATCAACCATTTTCTTGGAAGCAATAGGATGGGCGAAGAACTTTTGCTGGATTCGGCTCATCTTTAAACACCCAATCAGTCGACTGCTATTTATGCCCACACGCGAAAATCCACGATTCATCACCTGTCACGATGTCATAGACGTATTTCGAAGTTACGCTATTGTATTTTTAACATATCTCCCGACCAATCGACACTAGCCTCTTTTTGAGCGATCGGCAAATTGTGTATGATCCAACGTGAAAGGCAACCTTATTAAAGCATTATTTCCATAACGCGGTCAACGAGAAGATAAAAGCTTATCCATTCTCTTACACCGCCTGCAGGCGGATGAGTTTCACAGCGGAGTGTACATAGGAAGACCAGTGAGAATTGCTGAACGTGGTTGGCTGTTAAGTTAAACTAGGTTTAACTGGTTGCTCCCTTAAGGAGTCTCCTCGTTGTTATTAAAGACCTCTCTGAGACTGAAGCGCATTTATCCCTTACCCTAGTAAAGAAGAAGACGAGGAACACCGTTTTTGTAAAATTATTTCTTAAAAAACTATGTTTTTTATTCCAAAAAATTAAATAAATATTTTACCAAGCTTGCGCATGATTGCATTACATTGTTTATTACTGAGGTGAGCTTATATTCTCCACGATGAGGTCAGATTTAAGAAAAAGTCATTTTCTATTGGGAGTAAAAATTATTTCAGTTCGTTTTTTTGTGCGGTTACTCTTTCCCATCTCTATGGTAACTGCCGATTACCATCTCTATCCTCGGTCTAATTTTTAACCGCTACAGCCAGGTGGAGCTGAGCGTTGTCATGTTACAAAATCGCCATGTCATGCCTTTCGGTCGTTTCTGACCATTTTTCATACTATTCACAGCTCAAACGCATCAATGGTGGGTTTAGCAGTCCAGTCTTCGACGCTAAATCCCTACTTTTGAAGCGTCGAAGCCACTTTCTGCATGACTTTTCCGGTCGTCGCAGATTCACCATAAATTTCCACAGACATTCGATGGGCTTCAGCTGCACTTTTCCTCCAATTAAGATAGAAAATTGCTGGATTATTATTTCTTTATAGAAACGTTTGTTACGAGAAAGCACTTTAATAACTTTCTCTAGTCACCTGCATATATGAACGAACCCGATATGCGATTATTTGATATTCTAATAGCAAGAACAAGAACTTTGATGAAGTGTACTTAGAGATATATTCGTACATACACGTACATAAGTACATTGCCGTTAACAAAATAATGTTAACTCAATGAGTGAAGTGCATTTAATATAAAAAAAACATGAACGCATGGTGACATGAAATTTCGTGTTGGTATATGAGTTTCATGTGATTTTGATATAATAAAAAATAAAGAAAAAATAGCAAAACACAGATAAAGTTAATAACTTTTAAATTGTTCACAATCGAAGACTGTGGGTGGCACTCGGAAAGGTTTTTTTTTCATATATTTATAAGTACGTATTGCATGCTTAGCTGTTGAGGGGGTTTTTATTCCACAATATACATATGTACACGTATGTATGTATGTATGTATGTATGTATGTAGATCAAGATAATAGATTGCAAACGAACATTTGGGGTGCCGATGAATTAATTTCTTCTTTTTTTTAAGATAATTAAGCTGGCTCAACCCACCCAGTAATTTACAGGCAATAAAAATATTCGGTGAATGTCAAACTGCAAATGGAAGGATTTCAACGTTTTTAAAGACTATTTCTAAGTGGTTCCGAAGATTCCAGAGCGGACATTTTTCCGTAGAGGACGAGCCGCGAAAAGGTCGACTGATGACGTCACTATAGCTCTGGTGAAGTCAAAAATTGACGAAGACCCACGATTGACATAAGAAATGATTGCTAATGAAACGGGCTTGAATACCATGGCTGTATCGCGAATATTGAGTAATCATCTGGGATACACGAAGAAATCTGCTCGATGGGTACCACGAATTTTAAATGAGGTCCAAAAAGAGGCTTGAAATTCGAAAATGGTCAGTCTAGCAACTTTAGTAAAATGGTTACTGGTGACGAATCTTGGTTCTATAAGTACGATTCAGAAACCAAACAGCAGTCCATGGTATGGAGCCCAACACGATCCATTCCACACTGCTGAAATAATGAGTAATTTTATTGTGACCTCTGGGATCGAAGAAATACGTCGAATACGAAACCTATAGGCTTAAGAAATGTATTGAAATCAATGGCAATGTCGTTCCGGTAATTTTAATGTAAAAGATGCTCCACGGTGTGGAAGACCGATTATCGAAAATGTTGCTAAAATAATAGAAATCGTCGAGTGTGACCGTCATGCGAGCTCTGTTTCTAAAAAGGTTGGTTACAAAAAATAGCTCGATGTATGGAAGCCACATGAGTTAACGTAAAAATCCTTCTGGACCAAACTTCCTTGTGCCACTATAAGCTGCTCCGACAAACTCTTAATTCAGGCCTGTCAAAAGTAGGGGAATCGTGTTTCATCAGGACAACGCCAGATCAAGTATATCGATAGTTTCTCGCCAGAAGCTCCGAGCATTTGGTTGGGAAGTTCTTATGCAGCCACCTTATATCCTTGACCTTGCATTAAGTGATTACCATCTGTTCCAGTCTATGCCGAATGATTTGGCTGGTGAAGAATTGGACTCAAGAGAAGCTTGTGAAAATAGATTGTCCCAATTTTTGACCACTAAGGAGAAGGGTTTCTATGAGGGAGGCATAATGGTAATGCCTTCAGAATGGCTAAAACTCGTGTAATTCTAACTAAGGTAAGTAAAGCCTTCAATATAAAGCAAAAATAATCGATTACTTTTTATTAGACCCTAAGTACATAGGCGGCAGATACCTATATCGTCAAAACGCGTCATTTTAGCTTCAGCTCACCCGAACACATGACAATTAAGCAAGAAAAACTTTTTTCATTGAAAATATTTTTGGCTGTAATCTAAGTTGTCGTTTATCATCAGAGTTAAGCTATCGCTAGAGGCAGTCTAAAAGTTATAAAAAAATTAACCATTCATGCGTTCATTCAAGAACAAAATAAAATTTAGCAAAGCCGTTCTAGATTCGTACAGTGGTAAAACGCTGATAACATTAATATTCTTAAAAGGTACTTCAAATTACAATAGTTATCAAATTGTTATGCACCCTCCTGACGCAGCAGGTGTAAATGTTTATTTTTACACATTTTGTGAACTAGTATATTTTCTTAAAAACAAGGCAATCAGCTATAGATGACTCTGCATTTTTTGGGGTCTCACTTTTTGGTAGGCAACGGAATAGCAGTAAATCTGCAGTAATTTTCCATTAAGATTAGTTGTGAAGTAAAAGAAGTAAACGCTTATCAAAGAAAAATAAAATATAAATAAAAAGCAAATTAGGTATATTAGAAGTCTCAGCGTTATTTTTGTATTAATTACAATTCATTTATTTATGCCATTTTAAAAAAACACGCCGAAACTGTCTATTTGATTTCATCATCCGTAACAAATTGTTTATTCCTCAGTTCTTTTTTAATTTCCAGACATTGATAGTAATTATTCAGGGCCAAGTATGAACCAACGCAACGCGACTGTTGTGGGCAGAAGCGTTGTCGTGCAAAAGCATTGCACCTTTCGTCAGTTTCCCCCCTTCTTTTCTCCTTAATGTCTTCTTTTAGTCACCCTAATATTGAAGTGTTGTATTCTCCAATTACGGAAACACCTTTATCGTTGTAATTGATCAATAATATTCCTTCCATGTCGCAAAAGACCGTTGCCATGAGTTTCCACCTTGACTGTGACACCTCAAACTTCTTGGGAAGTGTCCCCTGCTGTTTATATGCCATTGCATTGAGCCTTGTTTCAACTCAGGTTCATAATGATGAGCCCAAGTTTCGACTCCAGTCACATCTCAACTCAATGACCCATCCTTATCACCATTACAGAGATCCAGAAAGGCACATGCACACTCTAGGCGCTGCTGTTTTTACTTAGGCGTGATCATTCTCGGCACTCCACTAATAATAACTTCATGAGGGGATGAGCCCAAATACCTTTTGGGACCGTCTCATTGTACCTATTGTTCAACAAAATAATTCTGAACCGTAGAGTTGGCAAAACGAAATTATTTTTCGGTCGACTTAGTTCTTAAGGCTTATAAAGTTCAGTCAATATAAGAACTCAAGCCGGCTGATCATCAACAATGCCTTAGTTGATTGGGTCCTTGAAATGCATGAAAGTTATGCGGAATTTCATCGAAAAATCATTTTGTCTGATGAGACTCATTTCCATCTCAATGGCTAGGTCAGTAAGCAAAACTGTCGCATCTTGAGCTCGGTAAACCCAAGATTTATTGTTAAAAAGCCAGCCAACTTGCAACTGTTTGACGCTGTTTATGGTCCGAAGGGACCTTACCATTTCGAAAATTGGGCGGAGCAACAGTTACGGTGAATGGATTGCGCTATCAAGAGATGATTAATGATTTTTTATGACCGGAGTTGGATGGTATTGATCCGGACAACTTTTACTTTCAACACGACGACGATACGTGCCGCACAAGCAATGAAACAATTGATCTTTTAAGGGAAAAGTTCTCGAAGAGGTACCTCGCGACTTCTTGCTTTGGGGTCACGTGAAAGATAAGATCCATGCCAGCCGGCCAACGTCGATTAAAGATCTCAAAGATGGAATTCGTGAAGCTATTGAGGGCAAAGAGCAGTCACATTGCATTTTGGTGATGGAAATTTGATAAAAAGTGACAGCCAATTGGTTGATATTGTTTTTCATTATTAATGGCATTTCAATATCCGATCATTTATCTCAAAAATATAATTTTTCTATGAATATCAAAATATCACCTCTTATTGGAAACCCTGTGTTTATGCGAGCATCATTATTTTCTTCTATAATTTGATGCCAATTTATTAAGGGCTACATCAGGTAAATAGATACTGGTCTATAGAATTTACATGTTTGTATGTACGTATAAAGCGTTGATTTGTATTCTTCCAAGAAAAAAAGCACGAATATATGTATGGATGTTTTTTAATTCTAGTATATACTTCAGAGCATGATTAGCATGGAAAATCTCAAAAGGTACTAATATTTTTAAATTCGGTTCCACTTATCAAAAAATGGCCTTGTCTGGGCTTCTGTCTACTACGAGTTAAAAAAAAAACAAATTTAACTGAAAAAATCCAAAAAAATAGTAAATAAGGTTAATATAAGTGTTTCTGCAGATTACATGTGTACGAGTGTGTACATATGTTTATACCTTTGTTGGTTATGTAATTATCGATAATTGACTTGAATACTAATATTTAGAGCCACTGTAAAATAGCCAATTGAAGTGATAAAATAAAAGTGTAAATAATTTATTTGTTTATTTTATGACGCATTTTACCGTACACACATGTGTATGTACATGCCTATATGTATGTATTGTATTTACTCACAAAAAAGTTCCATTGTTTTTATGTCACTCGACATTTGCGTACAAGTGAAAGTGTTTTTGTTAAGCGAAAAAAAAAAATATAATAATAATAGAAGTAAAAAAAAGAAGAAATTATTTGTTATTTAATACGCAATTGGAATTTTAAACGCCCCAAATGCCAAAGGCCAAAACTTGCAAGATGTGCCAAGATTTGGACATTTAATGCATTTCAGTGTGGAATAAATGTTGAAAATGTATAATAAAAAGCAAAAACAAATACAAAGACACTAGTAAAGTTTAATAAAAATTCAGTGCACAGCCTACATACATAAGTATGTAAAAATGTAGATACATACATATGTATGCATGTACCATATACATGTACACGTATGTAGGTATACATAATATATGGTAAATGAACAAAAAATATTGCATTTTCATACAAACATATGTAGCAAACATAGTGTAATTATTATGTTGGCCAAATCAACATTCGTTGGTAAACAAATTTATTTATGTACATTACATACATACGAGTACATATACATATATCTATGCTGCACATTTAACAACAAATGTCCCTTGGCTACACTCGCACTTTTGCAACACTTTCTGCCACGAAAAAAGGCAAAACATACAAACATATGTACGAGTATAGGTATATGTAGAAATGTAATTGCAGATGCTCATATGTATGCATACGCCTATTAACGGTGAATTTACCGGCAATAACAACTAACACACCATAAACTCGTATGCAATAATCGCTATAATCGCTTTAAATCATATCGCTCTGCTGGTCATTTCAGCGCAATTGTTGATGGTTTTGCGCTGATTATGGGTCAGTTGATTGTCAACGATAATAATAAACGATGGTACGTTTTTATGCCCATTTACCATATATTTCTTTTGCGCTTTGTTTCTACTTTTGTAATTATATACTATAATATGCATATTTAATCGTAGGAAGTTGTTGTTGTTAGGTAATTTTGTGTTTCTTTTTTTTGTTTATTGAGTAGAGGAAATTGGAGCAATAATGCGAAGTATACATACATACATGTTTTGACATTACCTTATTTTATATGCCTTTCATAAAAGGAAGAAAAATTCCTTAGAATTATCAAATACATATGTATGTATGTCAAAAAAGAACCTTAACAATAACGTTAAAATAAATTTATATTTTTTTTATTATGCTATTGATTATTTTTATGTGTGTATCACTTCTTTGCTCCCCAAAATCTTTCGCGAAAATGTCATTTTAAATGCCTCGGAGAAAGCCAAACGCGCGCCATTTGGATCTATGCGTATTCCCACTCAAGTTGAACCTATAAGAATTGCTTGTAGACCACAGCCGAAATTTTATAAAAAAAAAAACGAAACGAACATACCCACGCACGATCTTATGTCAAAACCGTACTCATTTTGGTCAATCTGTCAGTGATAACAAAAATATGATTTGTATTTCGAGCAAATCGAACTTGGTTTCAGGTCTCTGGTTCATTTCTAGGTAAGAAAAGTACTCCAGTTAGGCACATTACGAGGGCTGCTAGATATATTTCTAGCCTAATAATGAAAATACGAATATTTATCAACGAAAATGGTTTTTTTTTTTATTTATATTTTTTTTTTGGATTTGGTTCGTCCAACACGGTCGATTGCTGTTTTATTCGGGCTCATACGTATAGATCCATGATTCGTCACCTGTGACGATCTTATAAACGTCTTTTGAAACACCGCGAACGTATTTTTTCAGCATTTCTTTACACCAATCCACACGAGCCTTTTTTTGAGCGATTGTCAAATTGTGCGGGATCCAACGAGAACAAACCTTTTTTACGGCCAGGCGTTCTTGTAATATCGAATGTATGCTGGTGGGAGAAATACATAGGCATGCCTCTATCTGAAGGTATGTTACATGACGGTCTTGCATTATCAGTTCACGTACGGCATCGATGTTTTCTGGCACAACGGCTGTTTTTGGACGACCTTCACGGAATTCGTCTTTGAGCGAGCGTCGGCCACGATTGAATTCGTTGTACCAGTTTTTCACAGCGCTATAGGATGGTGCTTCATAGCCATACAAAGATTTTAGTTCATCGATGCACTCTTGTCGAAAGTTGTGAAAAATGTTCATTTATCTCAAAAAATGTCATGTTTCTATGAAAATCAAAATAACACCTTAGAAAACTCTGTGTATTTTTTCAAATAGATCGATCCACTTGCCGTAAGAAAAGAATTTCAAGTAAATCGAACCATAAATACGATTTTTTTGAATAGGTCTGCCCCTGGTCCACTCCCAGTGAGAAGAGTAGTATCCCTGTTAACCTTAGCAAAAAAACCATTTATGCCCTAAAGTTAAAATAAATCGAAAAATAAAGACTTTGTAATTTGTTCAAATAGTTTAGCCCCTAGTCCACTTTCCACTTTTGAAACCTTTTCGTACAAACCTTTCCAGGAACCATAGAAATAATCTGACAAAACTCCAAGTCTATCGGTAGATAACTTTTCGAGATATGCGGATCTTTACAAACGAATTTGTATAATCTATTTAATCTATCTACATACATATAAATATTTTTAGAAGACTTTGTTCTTAATGACTGATGGATTAACCCGCAGGCTAAAAGTGAAATTGGGAGGATGTGCACCCGATAAGAACGGATTTTCCAGGAACCAATCTATTCGAAAAAATCGAGTTTAGTTGTAAATCGTTTGATTAAAATGAAATTTGGTACATTTGTTTGTAGGTAACTCTATACCTAAATTGACATGATGAACACTTTTCCTTCCGGGAAGTGGCCCTGGGGACGTTGCGGTGGAAAAAATGTAGGTGGCTTCTTTCTTTCTTTTTTTTTAATAAAAAACATCTTATTAAAATCATCTTAGAATTCTACGAAGTCACGGGCAAACTCTGGTAGTTACATGTGTATATATAATATATGGTATAGATAAGCAGTTATAAAATAAGTTATGTACTTATGAGTTTAGAAATAAAGTATTTTCAGGGACATTGAACTTTAAAGGTTTCAGATCAAAAACTGAGATGGTCGTTATGCTAGTGAAGCACTTCGATTATATTAACTTTCTATATAAATCCAAATTTGAAAATATTTAATATCAAAAAATTAAATTTAAGTACATATATACTTATTTACAGCTATACATATTTTTAGACATAAATAAACTAAATAATGCGTAATTTTCCATCTTCAAAGATATGTTTGTTTGTTTTGATCAAATTTGATCACTGAAAATTCAGTCAAAACACAATTAAAAAAATTAGTAAACACTATTTTCATAACAAAAAGCAGTTACTCATAAAAAAAATTTAAAGAACATTTTTTTTATTTATTACTTTTTTATTGTTATTGATAAGGCAAAACTGCTACATAAATTTAATTCTACAATAAATGATGACTTCATATTCCAACTCTTGTATACGTACATACCTATATGTATGTATATGTACATACATATGTATGTATGTTTGTTGTCTCAGTTGATATCAGTTAATGCAGTTAGGTATGAGTATTAAATTTTAAAATTGATAAGCTCATCGAACTTCCGCCTGCAAATATATATGTATGCCATTGCGGTCGGATGTTTGATAAATACTATAGGTATGTGTACAACTTTTTGTTGTTGCTTTATTGATTACCGGTAATGAAATGGTCGGAAGGTAAAAACCACAAAACAAATAAAAAGTAATTGCAAGTATTAATGTGCCATTATTTATGGCTAAAAAAAAAAAACACTAATAAAAGAACTGAAAATCCTATGAGTAACGAGGAAGTGCATATAAAGTCTTTAAGATACGAGTAGCTGCTCTTGTAAACAAAAATTAACTTCCCTACTTTTCTACTAATAAAAAGAAAGAAATGTTAAAAGACTTAAATGAAATAATTTTTACGGTGTTTTTTTTTTTTGAATTTCTGATAAATATTTGCCGCATTGCAACCGCATGACGCAGCATACATTTGTAGTAGAAGTTTTTACTTTAATGTTATAAAGGAAATAAATGTTTTAAAACTTTGTGATTTTCGCGTATTTATATATTTTGAAACATTATTATTTTCTTTTCTTCTTCTTCTTTATCGGCGTTGGCACCGCTTACGCGATAATAGCCGAATCAATATAAGAACGACATTTTCTCTTGTTTTCGCTGCCTGGCGCCAGTTGGAAATACTAAGTGAAACCAGGTCGCTCTCCGCCTGATCCTTCCAAAGGAGTGGAGGTCTTCCTCTTCCTCTGCTTCCACCAGCGAGTACTCCCTCGAATATTTTCAAAGCTGGAATGCTCTCATCCATTCGGACGACATGACCTAGCCAGCGTAGCCGCTGTCTCTTCATTCGCTGAACTTTGTCAACGTGGGAGCCGAGTCGCGAAGGCGATGACTGTTTGTGTGATGGCAGGAGATATTTCGTCTTGTTCTTATTCACTACCAGACCCATTTGTTTTGCTTCTTTATCAAGTCTGGCGAAAGCAGAACTAAAGGCGTGATTGTTGAGGCCAATAATGTCAATATCATCGGCGTATACCAGCAGTTGTACACTCTATAGAAGATTATACCTTCTCTATTCAGCTCTGCAGCTTGTATTATATTCTCTAGCAATAAATTAAAGAAGTCGCACCAAGCTAAGCCAGGACTGTACAGTGTATGACTCATCAAATCGATATTTTTAGTGTTCAAATTACAGTTGTTTCCGTCGATGTGTGAGAGCTCGCAAACTCGTGGTGAAGAGTGATCCGTTTTCGGCTGTAGGTTTTCCTGATTTCTTGAAAGATAACTGGCAATTTACTCTTCTGCGTTGTTCTAGTGCTGCGGTTGCGGTCGTACGCGAACTACAATTGTTGGATTCGGCTCATCTTTAAATACCCACACAGTCGACTATTATTTACTTTCATTCGCGTAAATCCACGATTAATCAGCTATTACGACATCGTAGAAGAGTTTCGAAGCACAGCTTTAACTTTTCTCTGGACCAATCGAGACGAGCCTTTTTTTTTGAGTGATTGACAAATTATGCGAGAACCAATTTGAACAAATTTTCCTTTACAGTCAGTGCAATATTGAATGTATGCTGGTCTCAGTAATACCTATCCATTGTCTCAATCTTACGATAGGTCACGAAATTCATCCTGGAGTGATCTACGACTTCGATTTAATTCCTTTCAAAGTGTCCAAATGTATTCAAGCCGACTTATTATCATCGTAATATGAGGCTTTCTTCTGTTAAAGAATTTTTAGATCTTGGTGACTTTTTTGATGTGGGATTTACCTTCGCTAATCATATCAACTGTATTATTCCTGAAGCTTATTTCATGATCGCTTTCTTATGGGAATATGGTGGTAATTTTAGAGAACCTTACACGTAAAATTCTATATAATTACAATGGCTTAATGGACTGCCCAGAGCTGCTTGCGCAAATCAGCTTTAAAGTTCCTCATAGAAATTTGCACTCTCATTATCCGTTTTATTTAGTAATGAAAGCGAATTATCATAACTACGATCGTATTGTTAGAGCACTATCTAAATTTAAAAGGATTCCAAAAAGCCTTGACCTCAAGATCTCGTTTCCTTTCTCTTTCTATTCAAAATTCATATTTGTAAAATAAATAGTATTAAATATTTAATTAAAACTTAAATTAATCGCCCGAAAATATTTGCGATTTAATTCCATTTTTTAATCGAGATTAATATTTTAAATTACTGTAAACAACATAAATATCGCTCTGTGTCGAAACGTTCTGCGACATCATAAATGTCAAACTTTACGATAAAGTTGTCAGTTGCCACATGGCAACACTAGGGATGTCAAATCTCGAAATATAAAGGCAACCCTCGTATTTCGTTCGCAAATGATTTATCAATAAAAATGAATGGAGAAAACTTAGTAAAGTAAAATTATTGATTTAATCATTCAAACTCTGAGTGGACTGGATTTATATGTATTTTTTTTTTCGAAGAAATTATTCAATATCACTGCGAAGAAATTGTGGGCACATTGATATTAAATCAACACTCTGAAGGTCCTTCCTCTCACAATGGCCATTACTTTTGTATTGTTTCCTTTCACCCCTTTTCAAGCTACATACCTATGTACTTAATACAATTTATTCTGGCTTAAGAAAATAATGAATGAATCCTCTGAAAGTGTCAATGGATTAGGATCTAAGTATATTTCCCCCTAATTTTGACTGTATTCTTCACCAGCCTTCCGTAGTGTTAAAACTTTATCCATTTTTCCATGCTTTACATCACTATTTTTAAAGTTAATATGACAATACGAATGTGAGTTTGATTTATCGAGTATACACTTTATGAGTCTCTGCCTCTCCAAATTAAATATTTTTTATTTTTATTTTTATGGTATTCCGCAATTGTTGCTGGTATAAGCGAACTGCTGCTACAAATTATTGTTTGGTCAAAAAGACTTTTCATCGCAAAATTTTTCATTTTCTGAATTTACAAATTTATGGTCATAAAAATTTTTCAACAATTAATTTCCAATTGACATTGACCACACAAACCCAAGACCAAGAAAACAATCAACCACCACACCGCACCACAAGCATCAAGCCAACCGGACCGAGTGCCAGACGATTGTATCGGCGAAGCCAATTATTACTTACTACGCCAGCAAGGTTATTGCCGTCAGGACCTGTTGCATTGCCAATAAAAATATGTAGTCATATGTATGTAACTGCATTACTTCTTTGTTTTTTGTTACTTTAACTTTTATATGTACATATGTAAGTACTGAAATGTAGTATGTGAGTGAGTGTATGTATGTATGTGCACACCTGCCGCTTTAGGTGCTTTCGTAGTCAGCGAAATTTGAATGATTGACGTGTTAGATAAAAGTGATATTTTTTGTCTACTGATTTGGCTTTCAATTTGATTGACACTGGTTGCTTGGTTACTTAGTTGCTTCGTTGGTTGGCTTGTTAGCGGCGCATAGCAAGCAGCAGCCTACGTGTCCTCATGTTTTACAAACTTTATTGATGTGGGCTGCAGGCAGTACGTACATACATACGTGTATGCACATATTTTAAATGGGCATAATTAAGTATGCTGCGTGGTTACCTCGGGCCTAACGTTTAAATGCGTAAATTAACAAAAAAATAGTAAATAAAACATAACCTATGAATCATTTCACTAGTTCGAAATTTTTTCTTCACTAACTTATATGTTATGGATAATCCATGTGATAACAACAACAAAAATGTATGAACAGGTTTCAGTCCTAGTTAATGAATTATGCGCACTTTCTCTGTCCCAAAAGAAGGTTGATAACCAAAATGCGACGAAAACGTTGAACAAATTCTTTTTTAATTATCAAAGAAGTAAGAGATGAGAAATATGTCAAAATTATTTATAAAAACTTATAGCAATAAAATAAACTCCATTTATTTTAATATAAAATCATTTGCATAAATTATATTAAGCAAAATCAAAAAGAAAATAAAAAATATAAAATTAACAATAAAATAAAACAAATAAACTTAAATAAAATAAAAATAATAAATAAATTGAATTATAGTAAATAAAAAAACACATAAATTAAATAAAATAACATAAAATAGAACTAAAAAAAAATTATAAAATATATATTATGGAAAATAAAAAATAAAATAATTTAACTGAAATAAAATAATGAATTACATAAAACTAAATTACATTAAAATAAGCAAAATAAAATAAACAATTACATCAAAATAAGATATAATAAAAGATAAGGAATTTAACCTAAGAAAATATAATATCTAATAAAAAATTATGAAACAAAACAAATAAAATAAAATAAGATTATAGTAATTAAAAATGAAATAAAAAATTACATAAACTTAAATTAAACTAAACTAAAATAAATGAAACAAATAAAGTTAAAAATAATAATAAAAAATTAAAAAAAATTGAAATGAAATAAAATTAAGTTAAAATAAATATAATTAAATAGAGCAAAAACAAAGTAACATAAAATTAGATTACTTTAAAAATGATATATTAAATTGAAATTAAAAAATGGACAAAATAAAACTAAATATATAAATGAAATTAAATGAATTTCAATTAACTTAATTTTAAGTATAATAAAATGAAATAAATGAATAAAAATTAAATTAGTTTTTAAATATAATGACATAAATTAAAAAACAAATATAAGAAATGCAAACCAAACAAAATAAGTTAAATTAAAATAAATAAAAATAACAGAAAACAAAAATTAAATAAATTGTAAAGTAAATAAATATATTTAATATATTTAAAATAAAATAAAGAAATAAAATTACATAAAATTAAATAGAAATAAATAAAACAAAATAATAAAATAAAGTGTAAAAATAAAATAGTAAAAAAAATTAAAAGAAAAATTAAGTAAATAAATTTAAATAAAATAAATAAAATAAAAAAATTATTTTAAAATAAAATAAAAGAGTTAAATATAATGAAACCAATAAAAATTAAATTAAATTAAACTAAGTTAAATCATATTAGATTGAAATAAATAAAAAATAAATAAATAATATTCTAAATAAACCAAATAAAATCACTAAAATTAAAGGAATTAAAATAAAATTTAAAAAATCCAAATAAATAAAAATACATAAAATAACAAAACTTAACCAAAAATATTTAAGTAAAAAAAAAAATTAATTAAAATACTTAAAATGAAATAAAATAAAAAATTAAAATAAATAGAATAAAATAAAAAAATTAAATTAAATAATATAGAATGCAATAAAATAAAATAAAAGAAAAAATTAAAAAAAAGTAAAATTAAATTAAAATAAAATAAAGGAATTGAATATAATAAAACCAAATACAATTAAATTAAATTAAACCAAATTAAATCAAATTAGATAGAATTCAATAAAAAAATAAATAATATTCTAAATAAACAAAATTAATTAACTAAAATAAAATCAAAATAAATAATATAACAAGAATAAACCAAAAATAAATAAAATAAAATTCATTAAAATACTTAAAATGAAATAAAATAATAAAATAAAATAAATGGAATAAGATAAAAAATTAAATTAAACAAATTAAATTAAATGCAATAAAGTAAAATTAAATTAAAAAAAATAAAAGAAAAATAAAATAAAAGTAAAATAATATAAGAAATAGAGCAAATAAATTCTGGTTCCTGCTTTAAAAATACTCGTATGTAGATAAGCGTATTTTCGTTACCTTTTTTGCGTATTTTTGTAAAAGCTATAAAGTGCTCATAACTCTTTTATTGCAATACTAACATAAATACGTATGTACTTATGTACATATACACGTATTTGCTCACAAACTCTTATCTCTCCGTAAGCGCCATGAGAATGAATATCGAATTATTGCAACTAAAGTGAAATGGAAATTAGTTATTTCAATGTTAGGACTTTCGCTTTTCAAATACTGTGCAACTACAACTAACTGTATATTTGTATGTATGTATGTAAATATGCATAAGTGTATTGTATGACGATTGCAAACGAAAGGAAATGCGCACTAATTATGAAATGACAAATGTAACGAAATGCGTAGCACATACAAACATATATACATACATATGTACACACGTACATACCTAAATGAAAACAAACGAATAATATAGAAGCTGCAGGCGCAGATGGAAGGGGTTTGGGGTGCTTTTACAATGGGAATAAAATGATGCGAGATATTGAAATGCGCATAATTCACTAACAAATGGGCGGGGGCGCTCTCGTGGCCGCAAAACAACTAGATATGTAAATAAAATATGCATTGTGTATGTATGTTTGCGTGTAAGTTTGTTTCTTATGTATAACCACAGCGACGATTTGGTGGAGGCAACCACCCCAGGAAAAGCTTGGGAGGCAATTTCCACAATACAAATGCCAACTAGACTTGTTTTTACACACACATAAATACATACATACATACCTCCATATGTATGTATATACGCTCGCACATACTCATTAATATATGCATATTTTTGTCATTGCTCCACAGGCATACATATCATCTTTAATGCAATTGCATTTAATAATCTCAACAACATTACTTTGAATTGCTGCTATTGCTATTGTTGTTGGCCGGCAGGCAATGCCGCTGCCCTTTTCACTGCGGCCACCAACAAATCACTGTGCGGTCGCTGGCATTGTACCGCAAAAACCAATTGTTATTCTGCCAACAAGCTGCCAGTTACTCCTCTTGTTGTTGTTGCTGTTGTTGCTGCTTCTGCCATTTCGCAATTTTATTCCCACAATCAAAATTGCACATTAATTTCGCTGTTGGTAGCGACTACTGCTGCTGGTAGCCACCGCTGCTGCTAAGGAAAATGATGGAAAATATCTCATCCCGCCACAAGGTGCCGGGCGAGAAAGAAAGGTATTATTATTCATGAACCGCTACTGCATGATGCATTTATGATAAACTGACACACACTCACACACGCACACACACATACACCACACACACGTGCACACATGTATGCTCTTCTAGCGCCTACGTACGTGTACAAGTTGAGCTGGAAGAAAAAATCTCAGCAAAATTACAAGTTATTTGGTGGATGCGCTCATAAATGCAGAAAATGTATGCGACCAACTGAACTCGGCTGTGTTGCGATGAGCTGCGCTGAGCTGGGTGAACCAGTTCGCGTGTTGGCATTCAAAGAAATTCAAAATTGGCCGCAAGGAAATCACAAAAGAAAAAACCCAGCAACAAAAAATAAGTAAGTAAGCGCTGAACTCGCCGTGGCTCTGAACTCTCAAGTGGACGGGTGTTGTTTTTAAATCTACCAATCAATTTAGGCTGCGAATCCTGTGGAGGCTGTGGCCAGACAAATCTCTAGATGAGGTCGCCTCTCCGAGTGTATTTCAGACATCCGTCAGTTGTTCAATGGTGGTTTGAATTTATAACATCCTCCGGCATCTAACTTAATTGTAAAGTACATGGTATTATGCAGAAAATTATATCAGAATTCGATCCAGACATAAGATGCAATCGAGAAATGGAAGCCTTATGACCTTATGCCGGGTGGAAGCTACCTATTCCTTTCCTAGAAGTCAAGCCCATCAGTAACAGTGAAGATATCGATATATATAATAATATGTCTGAAAGCGTGGTAGCCCCGGCAGCAGTGTTCTTCTTAGCAGAGATTGTGTACACTCCCACTAAAGGCACCAAATTAGTAATCACTTTCATATGAAAATCTATAAGACTTTTGCCAGACAGTCAAGCGGCTAATAAGGACTTAAAAAGCCAACACGACCTCAAAATCTGTGAATGCATGAGGAGAGAGGGGAGGGAGCTACCAGATTATCGAGAAAAGACCGAGTTTCCCAGAACACATGGATGCTGCCTCAGGGCTTTCTGAGCCTTCTACTTCTGGAATATCATCTCCAAAAGCAAAGTAAATTGGAATCGAGTGAGAGCAGCGCACGAAAGATGATGAAACGCTGGACCTCTGTGTGAGTGTCAGGCCTTAAACCGACTTGATACATAATATCTTTTATGATGTTCCAGCTTCGGCCTTGCAGAGGTTTACATACGTCGCTGGAAGAAATTAAAATCGAATTGTAAATTGACCAAAATATTTGCAAAATATGTTAGGATAAGTGGAAGAGGTCAAGTTCTCAAGCTTTACAGCCGATCAACCACGCATTTGAAGAAAATATATCGAAATGTACGAAGTGGCAAGGCCGAATATTGCTTAAGTGTTTGTAAAGCGGAATATACTAGAATAGTGACAACATATTTTTAGCTGAGCTCAAGTCTACTGGTAAAAAGTCCCATTCTCAAATGTTATTATGCCTCTTAAGATAGACTTATTTCTTGAGTTTGAAGAAACCTGTTGCAAGTTGGTTTAGGTTAAGCTGGCTGACTTCAAAAATACCATAAGAAGTCGGAACAGTACTACATATCAGTCAACATAGCCGGTTTCTGTCTACCAAAAGTCACTCCCAAATTATGAGTTCCACTGATTCCCATTAGAGGCCACTTTTCCGCTATAAAACATAGAGCTAGTGTCGCCATTAACTAAAGATCCATTAATAATCCTATTGGTAATCTAGTATCGAAGAACTAATATGAGAAAGTGCGCACCTAACCCTTCAGAAAAAGAGGAAACCGGGATCTCCTCCTGTGAAACGATGTCAAGCTAAAGGGTGGACTGATTTCCTCAGTCTAACCTATTCCGCCTTTGGCTTTGTTTTCTCCCAATTTGACAAAGAAACGAGGTGAAGACAATTTAGAGAGGTTCTACTAATTAACTCCGGGAACTAAGAAGAAGACAATCTTGCCTATAGGAAGCAGTTATGTGAACAAAGTTTATATACCCAGGCCACCTACTTGTGCGCAGGTATCGAAGAGGAGCAGTACTGTGACAATTGTAGTGACCGTTCATATCGACAGCCAGCTCGTTAGCTCGGCCGCCAGTCCGCTAGCCGCATAGCAACGAGTTTTCCACTTTCCCATCAACTTGGGCTTGCACGAAGTAGAAGATTCAATGCCAACAGTCAGGGTGAGCTAAACGAAGCGCTATTGACTCAGACTCAGACTCCTCAGTACCAAGCAATACGAGTATGTGGCCCACGTAGCGATTGCAATTGCTGTGGCGTGCCGCGTCGTGCAAAGGAAAATGTGGCAATGGGAGATTGGTGCACAGCATAATTTCGGTTTTTGGTTCATTTATACTTTCCTTGTTGTTGTTGTTGTTGTTGCATACGCGACGGAATGCCTGAGGTAAGCAGGAATGAGCGCGGGCGGGAGCGGGGGCGGCGACATAGCTTGGTTAATTTCATTAATGACAATTCGTTGTTGCTGCTTCTGCTGTCTCTACCATGCGGCTGCCGGTTTTCATCCGTTTCGTAGATGTCGCGCTGTTTGTTTTCTTCAGCAAATTTTTTTTCTTCTGTTTTTTGCTTTGTTTTTATGGTTAACGCTTTTCACTTTCTATGAGCTATGTAGAAGCAGAAGCAGACAATTTCAGCAAAATACAATAAAACCTGAAAACTTGTTAGCCGATTGCAGACCACTTAGCAATAACAACAAACTGGTAGTTTGTTTATTTGGATAAATGCTTGGGTATTCGTACGTGTCGGCATCTCGGTATGCACAAGGAGACATTTGGATTTTGAGTTGTTAGAATTGTAATTGTGGCTAACGAGTTGGTTTGATAAGAGAAACGAAATCCAGACTTGAAATCAATGTGAAAATTTTCTCTCGCCTACTATGTTGGCGCTAAATTATCCCCTCATTCCTGGCCGACGGGACTGAGGCTCGAAAGTTCTACGAAAAAATGCTGCGTCTTACAGTTTCTGGCAAAATTTGTTCAGATGAGTGTATGTATGGGAAAAGATGAGACCATGTGACACAAGTGGGGAAGGATTTTGAGTGACTATAATCGATTCTTTTTCATATGGTTCAAACAGCTAGCGAGTTCTGGTCTGTGTTTAGATTGCGCTCAGGGTTTGGCACTCACCCCAATGAAAAATCGGATGAGAGACCGTATAATTAACACCAGCGAGCGCCCAAAACGCGGCTATGAATGCTGCTCTCTTCACAATGTCAGATCGTGCCTGTCAATTTTAACGTCAGAGGGAGTAAATGAGGTATATACAGCACAATTCTCAGAAAATTCAGACCTCAAAACGGGCTGAGGCAGATCTGTTACCGAATTCCCTTTGCTAGGAAGAGATTCAAAAATTTAACCCCAACAAGGTATCCCTGCTTTAAGAGGTAACCTAAAATCTAGTAGTTCCCGTGACAATTACATCTTTATAACGGATCGCCTCGGACTCGGCTGAGGGCTAGCATTAAGATCAACAATTAGTCCAACACAGAATCACACTTGCTAACAACCGTTACTTTTCACTGAGTAGATAGTTAAATTCCTCTCTCGACGAACAAAAATCTCAACAAATGAGTACCTCTTCGTGGCGTCTTATGGAATACAATCTCTTGTCATATGGTACAACCAAAGTACATACGAGTGCATATGTACCATATATATTGACAGGCGATATAATTAAGGCCAAATATAGTTACATATATATAAATTTCAAATATATTTTAAACCATTTTTGCAACATTACGCATTTAGTTACGTATGAATGTTGGATTTTTACAACAACAGAACAAAAATAGTTGTAAATTACGAAAAGAAAAGCAGCGAAGAAAAGGTATGCGGAAAAGTGCAATAATTCAGTTATAATGCAATAGGGGCAAATACATACATGCATTCGTACATATATTATATATGGTATGTACATATTAGGCGTATCCACCAGAAATAAGTGAAATGTTGTCTTGAAAGCAATAACCAATACACTTTGTTTATTCAAAAACTTCGTAATAAATAAATAAATAAAACAATGAATATATATGTATATATTTTTATATTTGCATGCTTTAGTTCAGTTAAATTTTTTTTTATTTAAAAGAGAAACAATTATTAATAATTATTCCACTTACAAACTAAAGCACTGGCTGCCAGGGCCTTCGGCTAGTTCAGTTAAATAATTTTCCAAAATCGTCGATGAAAAATGTTTGCTTTTTGTCCTAGAAAGTGCCAAATTGTAGACGTTTTTTCCTAAAATCTTCTATATTTTTTTATTTGAAAACTTGTAAATCTCAACTGTGTTCTTGTGAATAACCAATTTGTAAGAGGAACTCACTATTTTATCTTTGATGACACTCAGCTCTTCTACAGAGAGAGCTCCAAAGTTATTACTATCATAGCACTAAGGTTTCTTGATACCCATGTATGGTACCAAACTACAGAAACACTAATGATTTATGCTGAAATATAATATTTTCGAATATTAATACCTACATACACATATAAATATAGTAAATATACATATATGGAATATTGTAAAATTACGGTAATTAGTAATATACCATAAAATATTTAACGGAAAGGACTTGATATTGCTTTATTCATTTCTACTGATTTACTACAGCGCTTTAAGTACTTACATATTTCTGTAGTGTGTATGTTCAGTTTACAAATAATTGCAAATAAACGGAAAGTGAATGAACGTCTACTGGAAACCGCAAAAATTTGCATGCCAGTAATAAAGATACAGAGGAAGGTACGTACTCGTATATGTACGTACACATATAAAACAATATAATGTGCACATTTCAAGTTTCGATTCAACACAGCTTTTTATTTTTTACTATTCTTTATTTTTTATTTTATTTATTATTTTTTATTTTATGTTTTTATAATTTATTCCATTTTATTTTCATTTTTTATCTTATTTTTTTGTTTTTTTTATTTTCCTATAAATTTATTAAATTTAATAATATTTAATTTTTTTAAATTTATTTTGTTTTATTTTATTCTATTTTATTTCATTTTTTTTATCTTAGTGTATTTTATTTTGCTTTATTTATTAAATTTTATTTTATTTTATTTTTTTTATTTTATTTTAGTTTATTTATTTTATTTTTTTTATTTTGATATATTTTATTTTATTTTATTTTAATATATTTATTTTATTTTATTTTATTTTATTTCATTTATTTTAATTTTTTTATTTTATTCTGTTTTTTTGTTTTGTTTTTTTTTTATTTTTTATTTTATTTCATTTTATTTTATTTTAATTTATTTTTTATTTTTATTTTATTTTACTCTATTTTATCTTGTTTTATTTCATTTTTTTATTTTATTTAATTTATTTTTTTTAATTTTGTTTCACTTTTTTATTGTATTTTATTTTATTTTATTATTTTTTTATTTCAACTTACTATACTTTTTTTACTTTATTTTATAGGTTGTTCTTTTATTTAATTTTTTTTTTTAAATTTATTATAATTTATTTTTTATATCTTATGTAATTCAAACCTAATAAAATCTCAAAAATATTTTTCACCCAATTTGCTTTCTACAATGTCCTTCCTGCCACTCTCTAATTATTGTCGCAAATACTTTGTTTGTTTACCCATTTCATTCACCGAGGTGTTGCTGTCTATCCACGTCAGCGCTGAACTCCAGATTTTGCATGGCTGTGAGCTCAAACCAGTAAGCACATTTAAAATTTTTCGGTTTTTTTCTTCTGCGAATTCGTATCTTGCAGATATTTTCTTTTTCATGTTCGTTTTTATTTTTGTTTTCTGTTTTTTTTTTTGTTTTTCCCTTCTTTTTACTTAATTTCTTTCGCCTGTTTGTAAAATGGCAATGAGACGCTGTAGCAGACGCTGAATTTGCCGGCAATTGGTTGATAATACAAATGTTTGCTTATTTATCTGTATGTTTGTGAGCGCAACAATTTCAGCAGGCCAAAAAAGAAGAAGAAGAAGAGGAGCAATAAACACACTAACACTGCCGCTACCGCCCACAACAGCGCCCGATCGTCGTTAGCTGTCTTGACTCTGGCATGCCAACGCCAGCTGCTGATAGTTGGTCGCGCGCGATTGACACTCTTCCCACACTTTATTGCACGAGCTTTTTTATTTCATGTATGTGTGTTTGTATGTGCATATGGATGTTTGTGTGTGTTCGGTAGTTTGGCGAGAAATAATCCCAACATTGGTAACCTAATCACATTGCGGTTATTTGTTTGTTTGTTTTTACTTGACTTTTGTTGTTTTCTTTTAACAACAAAAATGCTTGTCTTAATTGTTGTTCGCTTTACCGTGTTTATTGTTGTTGTTGACAGTCTTGTTTTATTAAAACAACTGGAGTAGTATGCAAGTGGAGAGATCAATTTTGCAGCTTTTTTTTTGGTGGGGTTGTTGTTGTTTGTGCTTTTTGAATTGTCATAGCAACCGAATTGTAATTACCGCGCACCTCTACACTCACAACCCTCCTATTCAATTGTTCACATAGTTTTTATTTGATTTTAATTATACGTATGTATGTGTGTATGTATGGTTTATATGGTACTCTTCGGTCCATTTAAATAAAGTTAATACATATACATAAAATATATTGTCGGTATGACAGTAATTACAGCCCACCACGCTGGGTCACAGCAGGCCTAGACACCGTGTTAAGTTTAATCAAAACAACAAGAAAGGAGAGCAAGATTCGCATAGGACCAAACATTAAATTACCCAGTTTATAGTATGTAAGCCCATCTTTCAAATCGCAGCAAACGAGGCTTCAGCGAAGGTGACTCTCTTTCGGGCGAATTCTTCAACTTTCATCATCGACCTTAACAACCGCGGAGTACGTTTTGTTGATAGTGAGTGACGAAAAAGTGCAGAAGCATGGACGATGACAACATCCGATGAGTCCGCACTAGAAGCTTTCCGGAGAAAGGTTTTGCAAACTATTAATGCGCTTCGGGCATTGACGAATTAAGACACAGCGGCTACCTTGGCTAGGTAATGTCGTATCTAGCTCTAAAAGTATTCAATGCAGTAAGAAGATGATGACATTTACATTGTTGGAAGGAACAGACGTGACTTGGATTTAAAGAACAAACGAAGTGCGCAGTATTTACTTCAGTGAGGAAGAAGATAAAAGTTTATCGTTGCATTGTCCACGACAGTTGTTCTTGTACCGGCAAAATTCTCCTCCGAGAGTGAGAATCTTTGGATAAAATCAGAGTCGGATCGATATAACTGTGGTGGGAAAAATTCTTAGTTGGCTACTAGGTTGGAATGGAACTCGCAAGGGCCTTGTCGCGAGTCATTGAGTCCTTGAGGAGTCCTTATGGTTGAAGCTGGGAGCATCTTGAATGATATGTCTTATTAAAGAACTAAAGATCGGCGACTTGCAAGGGTAGTGTTCCGACCTTCCTTTCTCTTTCGTGCATACTTTGCACTCAGTATCCACAGGTACTAGAAGGTAGTCTGTTGTACTTTGTGTTAGCATTTCAAATTGTGTTGTTGTTGTTTTTTTTTGTTTTTGCAGCTCGTCAGTTAGTAGCTGGCGAGACTAGCCTGAGTCATCGAGTTTAGGAAGGTCCAGGAAACGGATTGTTTCGACAGGGTTGGTTTTGGTTGAGGTCTTAGACTATATTGGTGTTTAGGTATAGTGTTGATTGCGGTTGCGGTACTAAGCACTTTATGGAAGGCATCCTGATGTCGTGCTGGGGACGAGCACAACAATGCTTCAATCGTCTACGCTACTGTTGAAAGGAGAGTTATCGACAGATAAGATTTACATGCCCAGTTCAAGCCGCGTGGTGTCCACACATCGGGTATTAACAGAGGCAGTGAAAGATTTTGGATCTTGGTAAGATAGTCTGTTCCCGGCGGGCCCTGATCATCAGCATTATTCTTTAGAGACCGATAGATTTGGAGGTTTTCACCTTCCCGATTAACCCTAACCTAAGCATTTTCCCTGCAGAAATCAAGCGCAGCGCTCGTACTTGCTAGTTTGCGCAGAGGACGGGTCACTTGTCGATTCACTTTATCAACCGAAGGGTGCAATTTGAAAAGCCGGTATTCTCGAAAACTTTTAAAGCCGACTCACCGACTGTTATCATAATCTCAACCTCGTCACAACCTTCGTTAAAAGAGGTATTCACTGTCTACTTAAGTCAAAGTAGCACTTATGGCCAAGACCTCGATTTGAAAATTTGAATTATTGTTGATTTTAGTGCTGGCTGGAGGAATATTTTAAAATCTGTGAGACTGCTTTGTGTGGACATAACGGACATAGACAAACGTTTTCCATGCATCGCTTCGTTTCCCCCTTCAGTACCAAGCACATCAAACAACAACTCAGCTATCACTTTATATTCGTGTAGGGTATAAGAGCAGTCTCACTGAAAATCAAATAAGCAAAAGCCGAAAAAATAAATTGTCACACGCTGCGCTTCATTTACACGCCTACAATAATGAGATGAGCGAGCGTAGTAGCTTCGTGGCTTTGCAAATTGTTTCGGCAGCAAAAAGTGAAAATCCGTTGGCGCATCCAAAAATTATGCGCTTTTCACACGAGTTGTCGTAGTTGTTGTGTACTCTGCTCAGTGCTTCCCTCTGCCAAGCGCCTCCTTAGCCATTTCTTAACTTTGTTTCATGGCATAATGTCAAGTAGGCATGGCACAGCAGGGCTGTTGGCGTCGGCACGTCTTGTTATTACTGAAACGGTTGCGTGTACCTGAAGCAATGCGCAGCTGCGACCCAGCTGGAGGCATCATTTCGTGGTTTTTCGCACTCTTTTTTATTATAATTGTGTTTTATTACTATTACTTACAAATTTTGGTTGTTTACTTCGAATTCGCACATTTGCGCTCTTGTTGTGACGACCTTTGTTGCCGTTGAGTTTGCGTTGGACGCATTGCGAAAATTCGACATGAAATTTTGATGCTTATGAAATATGAGTGGGTACAATAGATTTCACGAAAAGGCAACTATGGCTCCGAGAGATCCAAAAAACTAATGCCTGCGAATTTTTTTCGACTATGGAGTAATAATTTAGGTGGGTTGAGGCAAGCCAAATCATCTGACCAAACATTCAAAATTATAGAAAATTATTTTAAATTTTAAATGCCATTTTGAAGGCCGGGTTCAAATCACGGTGCGTCCAAAAGTTACAGAAAATTAATTTAAATAAAAATTTAAGTTAAATTTTCAAATTGCTACCGCCCCTCGGCAGGGAATGTCAAGACCTTCGAGCGTATTTTGGACATGAAAATCAAAAGCTCCTCATAAAAATCCAACAGCCGTTCGGAAGTTGCTTAGAATAAACTGTAGGGTAGACCGGACCATTTGTTGGAAAAACATCAAGCCGCATAGCCCAAATTGGAGGAGGAACTCTGCCGAAAATCGCTTTAGTGGTTTCAAAGCTCCAATAATAGACCAAAATCTCACACTAGAGCCGACTTTTGTGTGATGAGACCAGCTTAGTATTAGTTAAGCTCAACCGCGAAGAGAATAGGCCCCATCTTTTTAGGAGTTCTTGTTCACCCCACGCTCACTCTGCTAAAGCCGGTAGTAAACCTGTGGTTTGGCCCACCAAGTGAAGTGACCCATCTTACTAATGACGTGTCGGTCTTCTGAATTATTTTCGACACTACCCATACAGTGTAGCCATTCTCTATTAATTCACTTTATAAGATCAATAGCCCCATCAATATCTCATACAGCTCATCGTTCAAACATTTGTGATATTTGACTTAACTGGTAAGCTGGAAAGCGCATTAATTTTTTTCTCGTTGAGACTTCCAATACAAAAAAAAAAGCTAGAAAATAATAGGCATCTTGTAGATCTTAATCTTTGGTGGACTGGATGTAAAAGAGAACATGTTTGGCGATTTCTTAGACATCGAAGGAGGCTTTTAAATTATTCTTCCCGAAATGGATATTGAACAGCCTATTCTAAGGTTCATTGAATCTCTCCAAGAGAGAGCGAGAGTCTTACCTCCACTGCTGTGCTGCCAAACAGTGAACATGCTTATTCGGCAACGACGATATTGCCCTAACAGCGACAGGGAAGCACCCGCAAATCTTCGAAATGCCGTTGAAGCTGGTCCAAGGTAAGTGGGCGAAAACCGAATTGGTTCTTTTTAAGGAGATATAAGCTACCTCCTTTGAAACCACCCAAAAATAAGTGGCATGGAAATTAATCTATAAATTGTCCTCCTCTAGATCTGTACGGTAAACTTCAAGGGAGCTGCAATGCATTTAGACTGAATGCGACTTAACCTTGAAGGTATTGGACTACAGAATACGCCCACATGATCCATACGACTTCCAACAATGTTGGACTACGCCATGTCCACCTAGTGTTTTTACAATCCTTTCTCCATAAAAAACCCACTCAGGAATGAATGGGAAAATAAAAATTTTGCAGATCTGAGAGACACGGTCTGAGGGTAGGCTGTGGAATTCACTCAACAACGCGCTCAATCAATTTGAATTTGAGGCTGCCAGACTATTGCAGCGTCTCTCAAGCGAGGCTTATTGTAATCACGGAAGCCGCCGAACGGTGGATGCTTAAATCTCAAAGCAAACACTCACTATACACTCGAACTGCCATCCGATCACTTCAAACCAATTACACCACATCCAAAGTGGTATTAAAATACAGAAGTACATAAAGCAAGCTCTCGGCATAGACACAATGATAGCTACAGGCAACTGTGGGGTGGATGAGGTAGCGAGAGGAGGAACTACTCTAACTACAATAAATTCCACGCACGTCGCACCCTTGTCTACAAGAAAACTCAAGCTAAAGTTGACTTTCACTAAAACAGCTAACAACAGATGGCTTTGCGCAAAATAACCTGCAACTTGGATAGCCAGCTCTGGGCTGGATGCCAAAAGATGAAGGAGTCTAATCCTGCTAGACCGGTTTGCCATGAATAAAACAACTGGTATACCAATAGATTACTGCTTAATGTAGCTTTGGGGTAGGAGAATGGAATACTTTTTGAATTATTCGACGCTGCAGAGACGAAGAAAAAGAAGAATCTATCGAGCGCTAACCTCAGTCACTGTCCAGCTTTAAGCACTATATGGCATAAGCTAGAAAGGACATCACTTCTTTGATTGCCTGTAGCAGCAGCGGCTATCGTTTATAAGGCCCATGAGGTGGTTCACGCATCTGAGAAGGTTACAAGTACATCGTAGTGGCAACACTGGAATTAAATGAAGAGACCTACAGTTTATACTAAGCCGTCTCTGAACGGCTGATGGTTTTCTTATGAGGAGCCTTTAATTAATGTCATAAATACACTTCCAGAACTTGAAATTCCCTGCCGAGGGGCGACCGCAGTTAGAAAAATTAATTTTGCATAATTTTGAATTTTGGTCGAATCAGAACTCGAACCCTGGTCTTCAGCATGGCAGTGCACAATGCTAACTAATCGGCTACTACGGCCGTCATTATTACTAATACAATACATACATACTCGTATATACAAATATATTTCAATTGTTTGCCGTTTTACATTCAGTTGTACATACATACATACAAATGTACATATAAATATATTTTATTTGCATGTAGTCTTCAATCTTCTGTTGAACTTGAGTGTCAAGTGGAAGAAAATAAATGGAAATGAAGAAATGGCGTTCCGACCGACGAAATGTTCACAAAATACAAAATAAATAAAATAAAAGTAAAAGTTTATTTTTCTTCTCTTTTTCTTTTTGTATTTACTGCACAGAAATGTTGGGTCACATTTTTGTTATCTGAGGCGAATGGTCAAATGAGCACAGATGCAATAACAATATATGTATGTAGATATCTATATACGAATACATATATATATGTAAATTATACATGGTTGTGTGTAGCCCGCCTCTTCGGAAAGCCAGCGAACGTAATTAAGATCACTGCGCGATAAATTCAAATGAACTTATTAAATTTAGAGTTACGATTTTATTGTTATTACAATTTCTTGGGGCTTTAATTGGTGGTCAGTCACAACAATGAGTTTCATTCAAAACCGTTAGAGTTCACATTACGCACCGCTCGATGTAATACCGGCGACAAATTACATAAGTAGACGCGGTTGACCGCCCCCTAGGGAGGTGGGTTGCATAAAGAAAAGAAAAAATTGAAAAAAAAAACATCTAATTAAATATAACGGTAATATTATTAAAAATAATATACAACTGCTTCTTACAACGAGCACTTCTTATGCTAAATTTTACCACCAAAAAAGACATTTTTTTCTGAGTGGCTTTTGTTTGTTTCATTTGTTTTTTTTTCGCTCATTTCCATTTTTATTGCGATTTCTGTGAAAAATAACGAATAAACAAAAGAGTTGAAGTAATATAAATACATATACATAAGTATATGTAGTTATATTTACTATGCAAATATAAGCCAGTACTCATATATATACATATACATATATACTCGTTATGTATGTACGAACCCTGCAGGTAGAAGGTACCATAGACTAGTAGACAAAACCGCTGGTTAAATACCAGTATTTTAAAGACGAAAACATACTAGTTGATTAGGAGTTCACCAGCAATGAGACTAATAATAATTTTCACCACCGTTTGTTGTTGTTATATTTATGAGGTGTGACAATTTAGTAATGAGACTGATTCCATAAAAACCATATATTTCAAAATTATTCTACTCTCACTGCCATCCCCTTTGAAGTAGTCCCCTTGTGCAGCTATACAACGATTCCAGCGCGTTTTTTATGCTTCGTAACATTTCTGGAACGCTTCGACTGGGATGTCCGCGAGTATCCTCATCATGGCCGCCTGGATGTCCTCAATCGTCTCAAAATGGGTTCTTTTGACCACCGATTTTTTTCTAGGGAATAAAAATGATCATAGGGTGACATACCGGGCGAATAAAGCGCTTGTTGGAACACGGCGATCCCTTTAGAGGCCAAATACTGGGACACGCTGAGGGCGGTGTGGTACGGCGCGTTGTCGTGATGAAGGATCCAATTACGAGCGATTTTTGGGCGCACCCTGTTGACTGGTTTTCGCAATCTTTCGAGTACTTGGTGATAGTAGACTTGATTTACGGTTTGCCACGGTGAAAGAAATTCTTTGTGGACGATTCCACGACTATCAAAATAGGCAATAATCATCCCGCTCCGCGCCTCGTCTTCCACGCCTTTACGCCCCTACTTAAACTCTTTATGCCATCGAAACACCTGGGCACGACTAAGAGTACTATCACCATGCACTTTTACAATTTTAGTGTACGTTTTCGAAGCTGTTTCGTCTAATTTGGCGCAAAATTTTATCGCGACGCGTTGCTCTTGATTTCGTTTTTTCATTTTCGTGACGAGCACCACGAACACACGTTTACTCAACACGACACAGCAAGCGAACTAAACAAGCTAGAGCGATGACAAATTTTGATATATTGGGGAGAGAGAGGATGACGGGAGAAGGGGAAAGGGAATTTCAAGGTCGCAGGGCTACCACAATCGCGGCTATATAATCAATATTATTACTATATTGTCACACCTCGTAGCGCACCACAGCTGAGTTCTTCTCTAACAAGCTCCGTTGAAGTGCGAAAAATGATGATGCTCGATACACGTACATCGTGATGATAGCCGATTAGTTAGAGGTTATCACTGCAGCGCGTGAGGTTCTCTGTTCGTGTCTCATTGCATTCGAGCCCCCAATTCTTATTCCAAGCTTCTACACCATATAGCAGAACGGGAAGGATGAGGGACTTGTAGAGTTTGGTTTTGGTTCGTCGAGAGAGGGCTTTACTTTTCAATTGTCCAAAGTAGCACCTGTTTGTAAGAGCTTTTCTGCGTTGGATTTCTTGGTTGACATTATTATTGTCGTTAATGCTGGTCTCTAAACAGACGAAATTATTTACGAATGGGAAATTACGACTGTCAACAGTGCGTATTATTTTCTCCAGCATCAAAATGAAGAAATCACGAGATAGGTCTAAAGTCTCGTACCGAACGGCTCGAAGACGTGATACCCAATTCTGACTGATGTTGCAGGTGTTGTCTAGTGTCAGTTTAAGTAGCAGTATATTCAGATATTGCGCCGTAGATGCAGATGCTTTTATTGTGCTGTCGAATGATGCTTTAAAATCGACGAAGACGTGGGTTGCTTCGATTATTTTGTCACGGTTAGTTCCGAAAATCGTAAATCTCTGGTCAGTGGTGAATTTACCAGGTTTAAAGCCACAATGATAAAGTTTAATCAGTTTGTTGCCGGTGGGCTCTAGTCTCTCAATATTCTCGAGAGGACCTTATAGGCGAAATTTATACCGAACGTGTCATAATGACGAGTTGAGTTGATTTAGTCAAAGTAGTCCCTCAGTTGTTGAGATATATATTTCTATAAAACTTGGTACACAGATGCACACGAACGATTTTTAAGATTTGATATTTAGGCTCACGAATTTGTCAAAAAAAACCATAGAGCGTAAAATTTAGTATTCGGTGTTATATGAATTGCACAGTGAGGCTGAAGATTATCGAAATCAGACGATTATCAGATATGTAGGTTTGGGGAAAACTCCGTAAAAAATCATTTGTGTGTCATATATTTTAAATGATTATGAAAGATGTAAAGACTTCAGCATGGCTCTTCTTTGTTGTTTATTTTTGGTGAAATAGAAATTCAACATGCCTAAGTGAACTAGTAGACAACTAGTATAAAGCTGATGCATAGTCCTACAATTGACTCTCTGTTTTTAAGGCCAGGTTTCTCTAAAATTTTTCCAAAAAATCGAAATTTTATTTTTCCGGTAGATTGCTAGAAAATACTATTAGAAATAAAATTGAATTAGGCCCGAAGGTCCGCAATACCCAGGAGAATAGGGGAGAGCGGAGCGCGTTAAGCGGTGAATTCGGCCGTTCGAGTATTTTAATTGTCGTTACCACGTTCTTTCTTATTTAGAACATATAGAACTTATCAACAAGAACTCCCAAAATGCCTTTCTATGGTCGGTACTACAAACAAAAATATTCAGTTTTATTTAAAAAATTTATAAACAATTAAAATTGAAAAAAAAGGAAAAAAAATAAAAAGTCCGCCATTTTTTTTTTTTTTTGCTTTTAAATGATTCGTTTTACAGTTATCGTGTCACTCGCCAACAAAAGGGACGCGTTTCAGCAGCAATTTTGAGAGCCACCGTTTAAGAAAAAAATAAAAATTTCTATTAATAATTTTATACGTCTGTTTATTAAATTTTTTTTTTTAAATAAATAAAATTTGTTTGAAAAGAACAACACATTTTTTTGAGCAACCTGGCCTAATGTAACCAGTTGCTCACATGGAAAATAGTAGATGGAATATGAACTAGTTAGTATAAAAATACAAACCAATTGGATTCTAGTTAACAACTAGTATTTTTCCCTGCAGGGTATTTACTGCACGTTTTTTTCATCGACTCGCCTGTCTAATATTAATACTTTTTTTTGCATTTTCTAATTCCCCGTTTTTATTTAAGTTATTTCCAATTTTGCTTTGCATATTTTGTTTTAACCGCATTTAATTTATTTATGCCATTTTATAACTACATTTTTCGTTATTTCTATTAATTAGCCTTTCTTTATGGGTGTATCTTATAACTTCGCGAAATTTTTCCTTTCATTTGAGTAGCGTAATATTTACATACATTTGTATATAGGTATGTACGTATAAAATAGACACTCATAAAGCGAATAAAATGCAATTCTTTGCTAGCAGCTGCTTTATGAGGTCATTCGCATTTGCTAAAAGCTGTTACGCATAATTGGTAAATTTCAAAAAAAACAAACCACAATTCCAAACATCATGCGGAGTTAATAAGCCTCAGCAGCAGAGGGCAGTGCGCAGCAATATTCGATCTGCATTTGATTATTTTTTGCATATTTTCCGATTGTCGAAAATTCCAAAATTTCCAAAAGCTCACAGATCATCGGAATACATCAGAAGAGCTGTACGCTCTGGGGGAAAGAAGTGTCTTATTTATTTATTTTTTCGAACAATTATGTTGAGTGAATTATGACTGAAATCTCATATGAGACAAACAGCTCGTGGACTCCCTATCCATTTCCAACGAAGCTTTTGACATTCATTCATCAACTTACACACCAAAAGCTCCGATAAGCTCGTTAGCATGCAAAAAATATGCCTGATAAAACCTTATTCGAAATGTTCTCGAGACAGTGTACAGTCATGCAGTTTTCCAAGAATGCAGTTGCTAATTATTAGAACTTACTCCGAACTTCTCATCCTAATTTAAATTAAAGATTGCTGAAGATGTGTTTCCTCGGTTATTTTAATTTGCTCTGATCTTTAGTCAGACATTTAGTCTTTTTTTCTTTCTACTCTCATTATTGAGTAGCTATATAGTGAGATACATAGAAAGTTTAATGATTACTATATTTCAAGCCGCAACGAAGACGACCAGCCAGAGTCAATTTGATCGTTTAAATTGAATATTTCGGCCAACACATACTCATGAAGGAACCAAAGATGTAATCTGATGGTCGATGTCTGAGCGTACTGAGTTTATGGAAGAAAGACTTCTTCAGCATCCTGAATAGCACTGAAAGTGCAATAGCTGGAGACGGTGAACCGGACTCCAAAATAGAAAAGATGTTCCAATACCCGAAAAGTCCTTCGTTGAATCGATTCACACCAACTTTCTTAATTAAATGCTAGAGAATATGAATACGAGCTGCAGGGCTATAAAAAGAAGGTACAATCTTCTACAAGTACATAGAACTTCAAACTTATGCTGATAATATTGACATCTTCGGCCTCATCAAGGGCGCCATTTGCTCTGATCTCTGTCTGTCATCGAAAAAACAGACCCACTTGCGTCTCAACTCCCACGGTAGTGTCGCGCCAGACAGGACTATTTCGGGCCGATTTTATTTGTTGGCTAGGAGTGGCCAGCTCTGCTACAAACTCGCTGCGGACTGACACTTTCAAAGCAAAAAAAAAAGATCAAAATCAACTGTTTTATTCTTGATAGTCTTAACTTTGAAACTGTAGATAACTTCATCCATCTGTCTCATACAACTTATCCTTCCATTGTGTAGGGTATGCGCGAGAACTGATTTTGCTGGTGGAAGACCTGGAGGTCCAAAAGCAGTTCTCGCGCATACTCTAGACAATGGAAGGATAAGTTGTATGAGACATACAGCGACATTGTAACTGCTGAAACGATTTTCAGCCAAACTCTTCCTCCAATTCGTGGTGTGCGTCGTATTCGTTTTCCAACAAATGGACAGTTTTTCCTTAGCCGTGTTCGAACGACCGATGAATTTTTATGAGGAGCTTTGGTTTTCATATCAGAAATACACTCGGTGGGCATGACAGGACCTGCCGAAGGGCGACCGCAATTAATTTTGGATGTTGGCCGGCCCGGGCTAGAACCCTGACAAACCGAATGTTAGTACGTAAAGCTAACTGCTCGGCTACTAAGGTAGTACAACGAATAGGTTATGTCATGAATGGAAGAATTTCTGGTTTCAAAGCAATCAAAAGAGCTTCCACTGGTAAAAGCATAGGAAGGTGGAAGACCGTCAGTTACCTGGCTTCACTTGGTGTCTCCAATTGGCGCCGAATATCTAAAAGAAGAGACGACGTTCTCGCTATTTTTAATTGCGTTTGTGGAGTCTTAGCCAATAAAGAAGATAAGTGTTTACATTGTATTGGATTTCTACTTTTAAAGATATTACATCACTGTACCAACAGCTTCCTATTAAACTACATTAACTGCATTATTTGTTTTTGTTGTTGTTTATTGTTTTTGCGAATATTATTTACTGAACCATGCAATGTATGTATATTTTTCCAAGTGAGGCCCACAATTAAATTCAAGTATTAGGAATCATTTCATATCACCTCTGCACCTTCGCGATATTAACACCGAGCAATTAAGTGCGTATGGTCAAGACGAGTGTGATAATTTCTGCCGCAAAAGTGTGTGAATATGTAAATATATATGAATGCTCAAATTAATGCGACGAATGTAATTAACGTCGACTATTACGGCTGCATGGACAAGTACAACTATTTATGGCCAAACTTCCATGGACAACATTCATATTTGCGACGTTTGTCTAATGAGTTTTGGTACTGCAACATACTCGTATGTACATACATACATACCGACTTGCATGTGATTGTTTGACGCGCCGTTTCATATGCGGATATCTGTGTGTGCGTTTTTTATTCAAAATTTTTATTGTGACAAATTGTTGTTGGCCGAAGCAACAACACTTCGTAGTGGATAGAGGGAACACTCGGCTAGTTTTCTTTTAAATATGACTACAAATGTGATTATGAATGAATGTAAAGGGTGGTACGTAAACAAGTTAACAAAAAGGGGATATTAAATAGAACAAGAAAAATTGTTTCAAAAAAGAAGGAAAAACTTCATTTGTTCAAATCCTGAAATCTCTCCATACTTCAGACCTAATCAATGCACCAAGCCAAACGAAGTTAATCTCAAATTGGTATTTGCAAAAATTTTGCTCCAGGAACACTTCACACCCTACTTCGTTGGCCGAACCAGATTTTAGAGTGGTTACAAAGCTTTTTTCAGAGGATGATAACATTACCTTTATCTCCACGGGATTTCCAATCTTGTTTTATTATGTTTATTTTTTTTCTCCCTAGATCAACATTACGAATAGGTAAGAAAAGAATTCAGGTCTTATACTCAAAATAAGGTCTTCAAACCAAAAAGTGCGAAATTATTTTATTATTGCTAAAGACAGAGGTGTTATTTGGATTAGCCTTCTATTCCGGTAGATGTCATTTTCGATTTTTTTTTTTTGCATTTGACAAGTAAAAACTACGCTAGTAGTAAAACTGGTACGATACACGCTTCAACAACGCATTGAAATTATTAAAACTCACTATAAAAATTTCATCGAAAAATCATCTTGACTGATGAGACTCATTTCCACCTCGATGGCTACGTCTATAACCTAAACTCGGGCTCGGTAAACCCAGGATTTATTGTTGAAAAACTTCTCTCCATCCTCATCTTGTAACTGTTTGTGCGGTTTATGGTCCGTCGGGGTTATTGGACGACGTAGCTTTTTCGAAAATGAGGCTGGAGCAGGAGTAACGGTGAATTGATTGTGCTAACGGGAGATGATTAGTGATTTTTTATGTGCGTAATTGGATGGTATTCATCGAGACAACGTTTACTTTCAACAAGACGGCGCTACGTGTCACACAAGCAAAGAAACCATTGATCTTTAAAGTTTTGAATATCAAGCTAATATGAATATTATTGTGAAAGTACCTAACTGAATATCTTTCCATCGCAGTCAGAGACAAGATCCTATGGAGCTCTTCTCGCTCATTAACAATTTTAACAACAATTAAAGCTTTATCGTCTATGCGTCGAAAACATCTAGAGGCAGGCCCGGCACAATAAGGGTTTCCAAACATTCGAGAATTAGGATAAAAACAACATGTGTATCTAAACTTCTTTGGTAAGAGGGAGAGGATATTTAGGAATTGGGTAAGTCGTTGATAAATATTAGCCTAGAATTTATTCATCACTGACAGCAACGCCAAATGAAAACGGTTGTAGTCGAAGGCAAGTGAGCCGGCACAAACGTTCACCAAGCCAGCATTGATGGTCAGGAAGGTTTCTTGTGTTTTTGATGGGATTGGTAAGGAATTATCCACTATGAGGTGCTTGCCTACAGCCAAACTCTTAATTCGGACCTTCACTGTCAGCAATCAAATTCTCTGAAGAAAGTAATCGCCCAGAAGCGTCCAGCTTTTGCCAACAGGAAGCGAATCGTGTTTGATCAGGATAACGCCAGACCACACAAGTCGATAATGATTCGCCAGAAGCTCCGTGAGCTTGGTTAAGGGGTTACATCTAGATGGATTTATCAAAAAATCGATACTTTTTAATTTCATTTTCAAAAGAATTCTCCGAAAATTTCAAGTCAATCCGACTGTTAGTTTAGAAGTTCTATATATCTATAACGACGCGTCAGAGCATTTGTAAGCGCTAAGCCGGTGCTTTTGAAACTTTAATCTCGTTTTTCTCGAAAATATATTTTTCAAGTCGGTAACCAAGATTTCTCGGAAACGGCTGAACCGATTAGTCTCAAATTTTTACACGGGCTCCTGAACAATATTTTTTAGTGCATTACCAATGAAAAGTTTTTATTTTTTATTTAATGCGCAATTCATGGAGAAATTAGAATTTTTTCTTTGAGAGGCTGCCATTTGGTCAAAAAAAAATTTTTTGGCTTAATTCTTAAATTATTTACAAGATTATACATTACTTTAACGAAATCTTTTTGATTTTTTCATTTCAGATAATTCACTTCAGAAATACAATGGTCAATGCAAAACGCCTTTTTGGGAGGGGTCCCTGGAGATCTGCTGTAGCAATTTCAAAAACTGTTATTTTTATAAATAAAAAATTGCTAACTACTTCAAAGGCCCCATAATATGTGTACAAATGCTCAAAATAATAAAGTCAAAAGTTTCCTCATGAAAACTGTTTGAAAAACCCAATTTTTTAGGGCTCCTAACTAGATTTAACCACTTAAGAGGTTCTTAGGCATCCATCTCATAGTCCGGATCTCGCACCAAGTGATTACCATCTGTTCCTGCCGAATGATTTGGCTGTTGGACAATTAGCCTCAAGAGCAGACTGTGAAAATTAATTGTCCAACTTTTTGATATAAATCGGTTAATTCTTAACTATGGTAAATAAAGCCTTCAATTAATACAAAAATAATGTATTTGCGTTTACTTGGCGGGCCTAACAGGAGTGTTGCTTTATGTAAGAGTGCTGTATAAGTCGCAAAAAAAATCAAATTATCTTTTTACTGTGTAAAAATATTTTTGCATAAATTTTTACCTCCAAATTTTGGTTAGAACTAAGACGTAAATTCGTCAGAAATTCTTGTCACTCAGTACACGGGTTCTAGGAGTTGGTTACGGTTTACGACAGTATTGATTGTTTCCATATTTTCTTTCTTTCTTTATTATTATATTCAACCCAAATATGGTTGATCTTCCTTAAGTGTGAAAACCAAAAAATTTTCTAATTGCAAAGTAAAAATAAAAATTATTAACTTTTGTACAACCCTATTTTGAAATATGAGTTGCGATTTATTGTCAGGCCAGTTGGGCATATTAACTGAGTTAGTTAGTTAGTTACTTAGTTACTTAGCTGCATTTTTTTCTACATTTTGCGACAATTACAATGACTGGCTGCGTGTAATGAGTATGCGCAAAGGGGCACCCAGGAAAACTTTTAGATCTATATGTATGTAGTTGTATGCTTGTGTTTAAGTTGCAATAATGTACAATGGATATAAAAATTTATTTGTGCGCATTTATGTACAATATACTCGTACATACATACATACATACATACGTATGACGACAATAATATGTGGTGTTGCATAATTGTGCGCGCATTAAACAGTCAACGACACGGGATGAGCCGAGCCGCAGAATGTGCGATATGCAAGCGCATAGTGTTGATAAACGACTGGAAGTGGGCTCAGCTGGCAGCTGGCCAAAAACATGCTTGGCTGGAATTTCTATATATATACATAATGTCATATATATAATATACATAGTGTATTTAATTGCGCGCGCATAAAGTAAAAACACTGTCAATTTTGTGAAAATTAATTTTTGGCGACAAAAATTAAACGAGAAAAAAGCTAAAAAAATCAAAATAAAAATTTACAAATAAAACAATTAAAAAGTGAAGTATGTGCATAAGTATAAAAAACAAAAATAAAATAAAAATAAAAAGTAAAAATAAAAAAACAAAAAAAAAAAATAGACATTAAAAATGGCAAATAATTAAATAATTTAAAAGCGTTACGCGACTGGCATGCGCGTAATTGCCAACGTAATGCATATCAACGTATTAATTACAGTTAATTAGTTGGCGCTATTATTACGTCTTAAAAGTGAAATTTTTTTACATAAACAGGAATTTTTCAAAGAAAGTGCCAAGAACTTTTTTTTTTGCTTTACTCCTTCTTCTTCTTCTTGATTTGCTTCATTTTTTTATTTAAATCTCAATTTACCGAAACTCGCTTTTGTTATACCAGCTTGACCTTGTTTCATGTTATTATTGTTTTTTGCTTTCAGAGTTCTTTTTTTTTAAGCCACATTTGTGGTCACCCACATACATATCTACGTACATATGTACTCGTATTTACGCTTCAGAGATTTCGCTCGTGAAATTTCGCTTTGGACATGACAATGAGTGGACCGAAACGTCAAATAAGCATACGCACATACATATAAATTTATATATAAATAAATGCAAATACAAACATACATACGTTTAGGTGAAGGGAAGAGAAAATCTTCAAAGAAATGCGTTAACTCAAGCATACATTTCTTGAAGCCCGCCAGCAAGAAATTATCATATGGTATACCATCTTTGCCCTTCTGTTGTCTACACCAACGGTAATGCTAATTGTAATCATGAATATAATCGTAATGGTTTGACGCGCCTCTATTGACCAGTCGTCGGCGCTATTATCTTATTATGTTTTTATTTTTTATTTTTATTTTAAAGCGTTTAAAGACAACTGGCAAAGTTCATGGAATTCAAGAAATTCTGCGCTTTATGCCGCCAAGTACTTATACTTATGTATATATGGATGTACATATGTGTATCTATTACAGTCATCATAGGCATTCAGGGTATTCGTATGTAAAGGGTTTTTGTAACACCCATAAAGTGTTGCATTTACGCTTTGGTCATTACACACATGCATAGATATGTACTTACTCGTATTAGAGCGTTTTACCTTGGGCATTGCCTACTTTGAGTTATATATGTATATTTTATCACCAATAAAAAAATAATGGATTTACAACTTTGACACGCATTACTGGAGTACGCCCAATAAAATTATTTTCATAACTGTTATTACGGTAATCATTTAATCACAATTTGTGTTTACACATATAGTACATATGGAGACATACTTCTAGTAAGTTGTACATATATATATTTTTTTTTTTTGAAAAATAAGATATAAATAGAATAATGTAAGGTTAAATAAAATTAAATTATACAACAATAAAAAATGAAATTTAATAAAAATAAAAATAGCAAAAACAAAAGAAAAACAAAATAATAAACGAAACAACAAAAATAAAAACAAAAACAAAATAATATAATATAAGGAGGAGGGTAACCGTTGGGCTTATTATTAAAACAACATAAAACAAAAAAAGAAAACTCCATAAAGGTAAATAAAATTAAAAATTTTTGAGCAAAACTTCAATTGGAAAAATTTAATTTAAATTAAAATAAATTAAAATAAATATAAATAAATAAATTAAATGAAAATCAAATAAAATAATATAAATCGAAAGAAATTAAAACAAACAAAAATAAATAATATTAAATTCATCTATATTTAAAATAAAAAAATTTAAATTAATGAAAAATTAAAAATTTTAAAATATGTATATTATGTAAAAAAAAACAAATGAAAGTTAACCAGCAAAATTTTAATTTAATAAAATTAATCAAAATAAAGAAATGAATTGAAAATATAGTAAAATAAAAAATCTAATAAAAACAAAATACAATAATAAAATAACTTAAAAGTAAATAAAATCAAGTAATAAAAAAATTTTAAAACTAAAATTGAATTTAATTAAATAAACTAAAATTGAAATAGTTAAATAAACTAATGTTAAACAAAACAAATTAAAATGATATAAAATAATTTACAAGAAACTTCAACAAAAATAAATAAATAAAGTATAGGAAACAAAAAAGAATTAAATTGAATAAAATTAAGTTAAATTAAATAAAAAAGAAACAAAATATAGAAATATAGAAATATAAAATAAATTATGTAAATTAAGCATAAATTATATTTAATTTTAAGTTTCAATATAATAAAACAAAATGAAAATAAAAGTAAAACTAGGAATACCAATAAAATAAAACACCAAAAAAAACAATTAAATATAAAATAAACAAAATAAAGTCAATCATAGCAAAATAAAATATATTAGGAAAAACCAAATAACATAAAAATACAGCTAAAACAAAAAAATTAAGAAAGAAAAATCTTAAATAAAATAATTTACATTAAAAATAAAATTTGTATTTAAATTTATAAAAAAATATTAAATAAATTCAGGGAAATTAAAATACATTAAAACGAAAAAAACTAAAATATAAAAGCAAATAAATAATAATAGAGTAAAGTTATAAAAAAATTAGTTAAAGTAAATTAAAATAAAATAAATCTAAATAAAGATAATGATAGAAATAAACAATATAAAAAAGTGTAAATGAAATAATATAAAATAAAATAAGATAAATGGAAGTAAAATGAAATAAAAGAATTAAAAAAAATAATTAAAAAAAAAGAATATAAATTAAAACAAGCAGCACAAAAGTAAAAACAAAAATCTAAGTTAAAAAATAATAAGCCGAAAAATACGGCAAAGGCAAACAAAATCAAGAAATACAAAACAAATATTTAAAAAAATTAAAATATATTTGAATTAAAAATAAAATTAAATTAAATCATACGAAAAAATTATAAAAAAGGCCATAAAATGACGTAATAAAAAAGTAATTAAAACTAAAAAAATATATATTATAAATTTAATTAGGAAAAAGTAAAACAACAATGACTTAAAATAGTAATGTGAAATGGGCTAAAGTATGCAAAACAAATTAAAGCAAAACAAAATAAAATTAAAAGCAATCGAATAAAATTAAATGAAATATATAAAAAAATTAAAATTAACATTAAAATTAAATTTAAAATTAAGACTAATACCAAAATTCAAAGTCAAGTTTAAAATCAAAATTAAAGTTAAAATTAAAATAAAAATTCAAATTCAAATGAATATTAAAATAAAATTAAAATTAAAATTAATATTACATTTTAGAATCATTTAATATTAGAATTAATATTAAGATTCATATTAAATAAAAATTATAATTACAATTAAATTTAAAATTAAAATTAAAAGTAAAAATAAATAAATTGAAAAACAATAAAGTAAAATAAAATTAATTAAAATAAAATTAATAAGCTTAAGCAAAATAAATTGATATAGGTATATCAAACTAAAATAAAAAAACGAGAAATTAAATAAAATAAAATAAAAATTAAATGAATTGAAATGGAAAAAAATCAAACTTAAATTAAATGAGGATAAAAAGAAACTAATAAAATAATATAAAATGAAAGAAAAAAGTGAAATAAAATAAAATGAATTTAATTAACACAAAATTAAGCAAAATAAAATATGTCGAAACAAAAGAAATAAAATTAAATAAATGAAAGTACAACATATGTAAAAGTAAAATAAATGTAAAAGAAATTAAAATAAATTTAAAAAAAATAAATAAAATCAAATATTTAAAACTTAAATAAAAAATATAAAGGAATTGAATTAAAATATAATAAAAGCAATAAAACAAATTGAAATAAATAAAGGTAAATAAAACAAAAATACATAATTGGATTAAAAAATTATCTACCGCAAAATAAGCAAAATAAAATACTTAATATATAAAATAATCAAATATAATATAAGTAAATTACGTTTAATCAAATATAATTAAATAAAGTAAATAAAATTAAAGTAAAATACCATAAAATCAAACAAACAAAAAATTAATGCAAGATAAAAATAAAACTAAATTTAAAATTTAAATTAAGAAAAATAGTATAAAATAAAATAAATACAATAAAATAATAAAAAAAATGAATAGAAATAAAACAAAATTTAAAATTTAAATTTAGATTAGAATAAAATAAATAATTAATAACAATAAAATAAAATGATTAACATATAAAATAAAAAAAGCAATAATAACAAAACCAAAAAAAAAATTAATTAAAATAAACCAAAATAAAATTATCTTAAATTAACAAAACTCAGAAAATGCGCTGATATTTTGAAATTCAAACTCACCGTTTTTCTAGCCATTTTTCGAAGTATCCAATAGAAATGGTAATCCTTTAGAAAACAATTCCAGTACAAATTAAACTACTCTTTTCACTTGCTTCACCTTGTAAGCACTTCACACACTAATACACCTGTATTTGTTTTGCTTGATTCCTCGATTTTCACGATCCTGCGCACAGGGAGTACAGAATTTATTGTATGTTTTATACACTGTATTTTAGTTACGATTCTTATGCTACTATATATTAATCTGCGTACATTTTCAGTGTTGAATATTTATGTAGAGGTAATAATTTCAAACGAAAAAATCACTTTTGTGTGTTTCGCAAATATTCTTTTTTTCACTTAAATATTTTTCTCCGTTCAACGCGTTCACAAACCACAATTCACACGCAATTTTTCTGCCAACTCGATGTTGTTATACATACATACACGTATATACATTTGTGTAAAATGAACTTTCAAAAACTGTTTGTCGCGCAGACATTTCACTCGAACGACGTATGCGACAAATGAAAAAAACTGAACCGTCACTGCGCGCAGGCGCACTCGTACTAAGTGGACGCGTTTGTTGTGCGGCAGGTAAGAGTAGACAGCAGTCGAAACAACTGCTGCTTTGTGGTAAGACAATGAAGAGCTGGAGAGATGATGATGCCAAAAGTCGTAGCCACAGTCGTTCACAGAGAAACGCTGATACCAACAAATGTATGCGGCCCATGTTGTATGGTATACCTGATCTAACTGTATGTGTTGTGTGTTTGTCTGATTGTCTGCCGCTCTCTGGAGAAATAAATGAGAAAATAAAGATAAAGACAACAAAGAAATGAATCACTTGTCTTTCATTGTAATAAATCAATACGCAAGCGATGAATCGGGAATATCCTTGCAACCTATTTGAATGTATGGCATGTGTTTGCATGTATTGTAGTAATATGTGTATGCAGGTGTCTTATTGTTTTCATATTTTTTGTGGAATTTTCGAGTATCCTGAAGAAATATTTCACAGGTACAGTGCACAACGCGATTTCTGGTTAGTAATTTCGTGTAATTTTTTCAATAGAAACTGCTGAAGGGATTTTCGGCCGAGCTCCTCCTCCGAATTGTGGTGTGCGTTTTGGATGTTTGTACTAAGCTGCCTCCGAACGGCTGATAGTTTTTTATGAGGAGCCTTTATTTCATGTCAAAAATATACCGGAGGGGTTGACATTTCCTGCCGAGGGGCGGCCGTAATTAGAAAATTTAACTTAAATTTTTATTTAAATTAATTAAAGTTTGTAAAATGGTCGTACATCGATGGATGACTAAACGGATTCAATACTGTTCACAAGAAGGTATAAGATTCCCTGCGTGGTAGCCCGCGAGGCTCAACGTGGTGGAACTTTCAAACAAAGATCGCGCACGCGGAGCCCCTTACATATGTAAAAAGATGCTGTTTGGTACCTGCCTATAAAACCTCGTATAGAATACTATTGGCGCTGTAATCGCGCCATGCCAGGGGCGGTACTACTAAAATTACTTGACCAACCACCAATCGACATCACAGTGAAGAGCACTGCATCGAAATCTGCCTTGAGATTAATGGCCTTAGGTGAATTCCCTGCTAGAAGGTTTGAAGCTACTTTCAATGAGGGTGGATGATGCAGGAACATGTGGACCGCCTGTGGTACGTACAATATTTCCACCAATGGATCAAAAATAGCTCATGGCGCTGAGATAAACCTCAGGCAACCATTGAATTAGCAGCTTCACGATCAATAGTGAAATTTCCGAAAGAGCTGGAGACCGGATCAGAGTGAGATGGAATGCGCATTAGCGATATGCAAAACTATCAAGATCATGTGCAAGAGCAAGAAAAGAAATGTCCATTTGTTGCTTACGGGGCACCAACCTACTTGCATCTCCAGCAAGTAGAATGGGCATTAGTAGCAGTGACACATGCAGAAAGTACAGGAAGGAGGGCAGAAGTGAGAAGTTAGAACACCTCCTCTGTTTCTGTTCGGACTTAGATATTTCGGAGCCTCTCTATTCAAAGAACTAGAAGTAGCTTCAAAATCGGAAATCGTGAAACGCGTTGACATTCTATATCACGACTATTTTAGATCTCAACTAAAAGGACCCCCATCTATCTGTCACTACAAAGGACCAAGGTGATAAGACGGTAGCTTATCCCACCGTTTTGTGGCGTGAAATTGCTTTAGTACTTCATCATAGTTTTAAAGTTTCGTGGAAGCTGAAGTTCCCAACTGTTGCTCCACAATTTTTTATCCACCCTGGCATTAGGTGCATTCTACTCGCTCATAGATGCATCTTTTTGCCACATCGTCATTTCTGGGATTGGGGTCAGCGATCAGCGTTATGTTGAAAAACTAGGTTTTTATGCGGATTGTGGCAGTACTTGGTGACGGAGTCTCCCTTCTACCACCGTTCCGTCCATATGACTTCTTGGAGGGCAGTGATGTCCGCCTTTAGTCTCTAGATGACATCAACCAGCTGCGCAGAGACACCTTCCTCATTAAATGGCTGCTCATTCAGGTACATGCTCTCAAACCATGATCCTTAAAACGTCGTCATCAAAAGGAGGTTTCTTCTTTGTATGATTTTTCATAACCGCTTTGTAGCCGTTGAAAAATTCCAAAATTTCAATACTAAACCTAAAATCATAAATTAGTGAAAGTTGCAATTATTTAAACAATTACATAAAAAACCCGAAATTTGAGTATGAAAAAGTTCAAAAGTTTTATTTTTTTGCAAATTTAAATGTGTAACGGTGTTAAAGTAGGCGAAATTTTGCCGTGAATAACGTCATTAAAATTTTAACGGTTCACTTTGATAATCTGTTATTTGGTCACAACGAATTCTATTAAAAAAATTCAAACGCACCGTACGCAGTCGGCATATGGTAGATACGGCATGCAAAAGTAAATAAATAAATATAAATATATGTATAGAGGAGTACATATGTATGTATGTCTGCTTAGCTCGTGGCGCATTTAAACGAAACATCATCGGCGATCGGCGGCGGAACTGCAATACTTATAATCAAGACACGTCCATAATTGTTGCAGACTATTACGTGTTGCCGCTATGGGCCACTGCGCGATCTGCTTTGTATGTTATATATATACATACAATTGACCTGCTGACAGCAACAACAACAACAACAGCAGGCTGGTTGCTCGGTTGCAAATCGACAAAGTCGCAATTTAGTCATAAATAGTGTTGAGTTAAATACAGTACTTTACAGAGGCTACCCAATAAGCGTTTGGGTTATGGTTCAATGTGAGAGGAAGTGGAGAGCTGGAGCTGGCTACTCAAATTTCTAGCATTCTTTCACAACAACACTTCTTTGCGAGTTGCCGACAAGAGGAGGAACCTGAAACCTCAATATGCTTCCTTGCCAAATGTTCCGCACTTTAAAAGGAGTAGATTAAAGTCTCTGGGGCGGCAGCATTTAGAGACTGGAGCGAATTAGCGGGGGCAAAGATACGACGATTGCTCTTAGTTTTGCACACTCCACACATTGGTCTAACTAGCAGGTAGGGTTGATGACGACCCTCAATGGTATCACAGTAAGTGACTTGAAGCCCTGTAACCACTTCAACCTAACCTAACCTAACCTTAAGAATACCAAAAAAGAGAAGAACAGATGTAGTTATCCATACGATAAGAGACCATCAAAAAAAAATAGTCTACAAAGTAAAAAGATCGATTTCGGGTGCGAAAAAGTGCGAATACTGCAACGAATATTTCAAAGACCAGGATTTGAGAACAGGCTGATGTATTTTCTGAACGACTGATGGATTTTGATGAGAAGCTTTTGACATTCCATAGCGAGGGGCGAACAGTATTAAAAAATAATAATATTTTAAATTAATTCTCTGTAATTTTGAATATGGCCCTGGCTGGGATCGGAAGCCGTAAACCTTCGCAGACAACTAACACTCCACTCTCCACTACAATACTCGAACCATAATTGTGCGGATCTCTAGAAGTAGCTCGAACTACTCCACTCCGCTCACGTGGAGTGAGTTAAGATTTGTCTATGAGTAGTCGCGGCAAGCGGAAGTCCACATAATCAAGTACATCTTTCTTAAGTGTAGGCGTGGCGTTTCTGTCGCAAGTAGACATCTAAAGAGATAACCCTTGCTTGCAATGCTTCTCGATGTCCTTTAAGACGGAGAGAATGAGTGTCTCGCTCTGTTTATAAAGTACAGGAGAGATTCTCAGAGCTGTATACTGCTGAAATAATCTAAGAATTCGATGAAAGGATTTAAGTAATAAACCAGGATTTCCTTATTAGGCCAAGTGTTATCACCCTACCGGGGATATTTTGGGAAGGTGTTTCTGTCTAGGTGGCTAATAAATTTGGAAAAATTTAGGTAGACAACACCGCTATGCAGTGAAATGGACGAGCACAGGTGGGTATTGGTCGTCTCAACAACTTTTTAGGGTTTTTTTTTACATATTGGCGTGTGGCAGAAGAGACATTCTATCCCTCACTTATAGCCGAGTTAACAACATTGCGCCATTCATTTCTTCTTTTTTCTGTTTGGCGCCAATTGGAAATACCAAGTAAAGCCAGATCCTTCTCTACCTGGTCCTTCTGCTTCCACCGGCATCGAAAACTTTCAAAGCTGGAGTATTCGTATCCATCCGGATCCCTCACTTACTAACCAATTTATTTCGGATGGAGTAAGTAATTCAAAAATAGATTCCTCTCAACGGAAAAGAGCCGAACTCTTTAAGTGTAGAAGCACAGACGATGACAGCATAAGCTCATGTCAGAAATACACACAGAGAGGTTGACATTCCCTGCCGAGGGGCGGCCGCAATTAGAAAATTAAACTTAATTTTATATTTAATTCCATAACTTTTGGATGTTGGTTATACCAGGGCGTGAACCCAGTACGCATAACCACTCGGCTACCGCGAAGTTATCAAATAGTGAGCTTTATGAGAACTATTGTATGAAGATATGGTCCAGTTTTGCTGTCTAAATCATGTAGTCGTATGGCAGGACTTTTCTCACAGGAGTCTCCGCTGTTAGTAGTTGAATCAGTAGAAGACTGTTGGTGGACTCAAATGTAGAGAGATTTAAGTTCTTTAGTATCTCCAATGAAGGCAAGTCACAGAGGGTTGCAATGACTGGCTATTAAAGTCGATTCGGTTATAATGAAGCAGACTTAAGTCAAATCAGAAGAAGATGCAGTTTTTTTAGTTTTTAAGATATCGATATATTCGAATACCATAACCGCCAAAGTCGGTCGCATGAAGTTATGAATTTCGAGAAATACTTAACGGTGAATCATATAAATATTTCGAGATTAATTTTTCCAAACCATCAAGTGGAGAAATATTTTCTAAATATAATATTTACTGGGTATTATACTTAGTTGTAATCAAGTTTGCATATACACACATACACATACACATTCAATTATGTTTCAGTTTGGCTCTGCACCTGATCGCCTATTCCGCCCCATTACGGGCGAGTTAGTTGTTGTTGTCGTCGGCGTCGCTTTCGCGGTCGACTGCGAAATGAAAACGAAACTGTCAAATTGTACAATCATTTTTTGTATTTCCTTCTCGTTGCAGGCATTATACTCATATAAATATATTTATTTGTTGTTGTTGTTGTTGTTATTGTTATTGCTTCGCATTATTCCTCCAGCTGCAACAATTGCGCACGGTTACGCAGTGTTAAACACTTTTTATTTGTCTTACGTGAGAGCAATTTCAAATGGTCGCTTCTGCCGCCGACCAACCGCCCAGCTGAGCAGGTGAATGCGCATAAATACGAGTATGCATACATACATACATATATACGTATATACATACATATTGTACAATAAATAGTTAGTCGTGCATAAATAAGTGTATAAATAAAAATAACTGTATATAAAATATTCGTAATGTGTTTGTAAGTAATGTAATCATTATTTGTGAGTACTCATATATACCTACATACATATCATATATACATACATATATACATACAAAAATACAACATGAATTTATACATAGGTACAACTTGTATTGCCAAAAAATGTAAAATGCTTAACAATTATGAAGACTTGTTAACGCGTAGCGTTCGACCAACTGAAAACTGCTCATCTGCCCCCCGAAATGGCTAAAAATTGTAAACTCGCCATTCTACTCACGCCACTTTGTCCCACATTGTGATTCCCACTTCGTCTTTTGCCACGTTGAATGCATACTACATACCTATATACTAGGTACATATCTATAACAGGGCATGAGCTGCTCTTGCGTAATGTCGAAACTCGTGGAATTCGAAAATTTAACGGTAATTGTTTTTTTTTGTTTTTGTTACTTTTTTTGTCAGATCTCGATCTTAATGTTAGTAATTTGCATGTAATAGTTCATGGTTTGACCGTTACATTTTCTTCCGTCCGTCGTTTTTAAAAAGTTTAAAGGAATCACATTAAGTAACATGAAGTCTGATAATACCTATATAAGAAAGCAATATCCTTGCTGGCGAACGCGACAACCGAGTGGTAAGCATTGCGTAGGGCCATTCTGAAAACCAGGGTTCGAGTGCTAGTTCGATCAACATCTAGAATTATACAAAACTAATTGTTCTAATTATGGTCACCCCTCGGCAGGGAATATCAATCTCTCCGAATGCATTTCTAGCATGAAAGAAAACCTCTTCATAAAAATCCATCGGCCGTTCGGAGGGTTCGGGTTAGTATAAACTGTATGCCCCTCCATTTGTTGGAAAACATCAAGATGCCTACCACAAATTGGTGCAGGAGCTCGGCCAAAAATCGCTTCAGCGGTTAAAATGTGCCAATTATATATACAGTATCCTTGTTGACGATCTTTCTCAATGCGAAAAAAATAAATGATGATGAAAATAACTAATTTTTTATAGCAGAATTTTATCAGCTTTCTGACCAGAACGAGGTGCATCTTTGATATCAAAATCTTCTAAAACGGAATCTTACAAACCACTCCTGGGATTTTTCGTTGACGTTCAGCATTATACTATTTATTAGAAGATTTATCTTTTCATAACAAAAAGTTTGAACGAAAAAATTCATGTCGCGTATCAGAAGCTGGAATTTCCTTGAGCGGGGGCAGGAATTACACAAATTTCAAAACTCCGCTAGTCTTTATAAAAAAAATTGGCCACAGCTAAAGCCCCGGGGGTATAGAGACTCTTCAAAAATATCACACCCTTCCAACATAGTAGATATGTGTGTAGCAATGTATTCTCCTGGAACGGTTAAACTATAACTTCATCCGGGACTGTTAATAAATAATTATACATATATACTCATATAAGTTCAACAACAATTCGGATACAGCTTGAAGCTTAAGGTATCACGAAAAATCTTAAAACTCAAACCATGAAATCTGTCCACTTCATTAGTTAGTTTTTTTCTACTCCGCTATAGCTGAAAAGTCCTTAGGGACCGGCAAAAATCTCCACACTCCTTAAGAAGTGAAATCCAATAAAAACCAAAAGAAACACTACTCTCCCAAGAAGACAACTGTTGGGAACAGTGATGTCAGCTGATAGGGAGTTATAACTGCACTTATTGACACTGCGGACCGAAAAGGAGCATATTGTCTGAGCAATGGAGCCTTGCTCGAAACGTCTTTTAGTGATATTCTTGTAGATATTATCCTAACGTCGTCGTCAGAAAAGTCTGCTGCTGCTCGTTTCAAACGAGTTGTTTTCAGACAGACCATTAACTTCATCCACTCGATGGGAAAGAGTTTTCTGGAGCTTATTCGTGACGAAGGTGCACACAAGCTCCTGAAGATATTTATCTTTGTCTGTGAGAGGACGTCTGAAAGCAAAGAACTGAGGGTGAATGATGTTGCCACCGGCTGGAAAAATCGTACCGTAGCACCTGGATTCTCGCCACAATGGTAAAGGAATACCACCGATGTGTTTCAGCCTCTGCCAAGGAGGGAACGCTGCAGTGACACCGCCGTAACAGCGGCGATTGAATTGATAACCTCTTTTCAAGACGATAAAATTCGAGTCACCTCAAAGACAAACGAACTAGGAATGTATGTTAGCAGCCACTGAAGTAATTGTGATATTCCTCTACTTCAGGAAACCTAGTTTCTTCGAGGGTCACTAACAGCATCGTTGGAAATTCACGTTTACTTCTCTCGTTTAATAGATCTATCAACACAGGGTGTCACAGTAGTTAAGCCGGTAAGCCACTTGTTTTTTTCTGGTGTCTCTTTATCTACCTTTTGCTTGTTCAACCTTTCTCCCACCTTAATCTCATTGAATTCCAGCTAATCTTTTAATCAAATATAAATAAATATTAGCTGTACATGTACATATGTACTTAAATATGTATGAACTTAATTCAACTGAATTCGTAAATTATCCTCATACAACTACTGCCATTTATACGAGTATGTACATGTGTCTGCTATATTTATACTATATTGCACTTTCTCTATAATCCACAAAGTAGTTAGAAATTTTTATTATCACAAAAAAAAACCAACAAAAAGTGCATACTTATTAGTGCAATAAATGCGAGTTAGAACAGAACACGATTATGTAATTATTGTTTTAAGCAAATTAGTTGGAAAGGAAACATTGTTTAAATTTTATTTAACAAAAGATATATATATATGTAATAGATATTGTACTTTCAGTTAGATAAAGTGATAATTTCTCTCTTTTATTGCTGGGGGAAAACACACGTTACGAGTGTAAATCAAAAAAAAAAAAAAAAATATAAATTTTAACTATTTTTCAATTGCCTGTAACTTTGTTAAAAATGAACGCCAAAGCCATTCTCTAAAGGCTTTGATTACAGGAAACAATATTGCTCAACCAGTTTTCAATAAAGACCCTTACCCATTCAACTGCTTAGATGCATCAGTTGATTTTTAATTTTGATTTCTTCATCAGCGGCTATAAAATTTCATGGGAAAAATGAGAAGAAAATTACTTAATTATTTAAAACACTCAGTAAGTAAGCGAGTCAGAGGAATCAATGTTCGCGAAATGTGTAATAAAATTGTTGTAAAAACATCCAAAAGGATCGTGCATTTCAAAGTTTCAATGAAAGGGGCCTAAAGTGTCTAGATAATCTTAAAGGGATGGTTAAAGTTAAGCTCTATAAGTAGGAAAGGACTTTCGATAAAAACTCTTATCAATTTAGTTAAAAATATTTTAGAACTCCAAGCATCTATATACGACTGTGAAATGTAGGCAGATTAAGGAGCCGTAAAAGACTTTTACTTTCTAACAAGTGATGTAAAGAGTAGTTTGATAATGTACGGGTCATTGAACTCCTTAGCCCAATGTTTATTAGCTTAGGGTCCCTTGCGACACCTAAATCAATGAAGTCAGTAACTTGTTCAACACTGCGATTATGTAACATATAGGCAAAGGATTGGAGAGATTTTCTGGAGAAACACATACATATATTTGCACTTGTTTAAATTTAGGAACATACAGTATGCATCACACCACCTAACTAAACTGTTTAGGTCAAGTTGCAAAAAATCTCTATCTTATTTTAGAATGAAGAACCACATTTGAAGGATCATTGATGAATATAAGGAAGAGTAAGGAGTCGAGTAGTTAGCATCTACTGCCATTCGAAAGGCCAGGGCACAAGTCTTGGTATGACCGGCATCTAAAAGTTATAGAAAATTAATTTAAATAAAAAATTAAGTTAAATTTTCTAATTGCGGTCGCCCCTCGGCAGGGAATGTCAACCCCTCCGAGTGTATTTCTGATAGGAAATAAAAAAGCTTCTCATAAAAAACCATCAGCCGTTCGGAGACGGCTTAGCATAAACTGTAGGTTCCTCCATTTCTTGGAAAAAAACATCAAGACACAAAACCAGAAATTAGAGGAGGAGCTTGGCTGAAAATCGCTTCAGCGGCTACAAAATCAAAAGAAGGCATTAAGTAATGGTAAATGAATGGCTGCAGGGTTGATTTGTGTTCGACGCATAATTAGATTCGAAAAAGAACATATATACGGTTCTATAACAATCACTAAAACCTCCACCATTCATTTTCATAGATGATGGAAACCCAAAAGTTTTACGTTTCGAATTAACAAAGCTATAGAATAACTTCGGATATGAAGTAATGTCATATATCGTACTTCTTGTAACACGACTTATTCAAAATATTATAATTGAATAAACACTATAATCAGAAATTTTACCGGACTTTTTATAGAGCTTGAATCTTCTTATTTTTCAATCTTTTTATTTTCATTAACCCATGAAACATTTTGAGTACGGATCGGCTCATTGGTTATAGGTCATCCAAAAGTATTAGTTAAAGTCTTCCCAAACTTATTATAGACGACAATGTTGAAACCCAACTTTTAAGATATGTATTTATGTTTTGGCATTTTAAATAGAATTTTTTTTAACAGAAATTAGATGCAATTGGAGGAAACCAATTCATTTTACACGATTCAAGATGATGTCTAGGTCCGTTTGTAGCAAGATACCTTCATTTGCCGAAGTGTAAGATAATTGCAGTGGAATAAATTGAAAATTGAAAAGAAAGAGGGGTTGACATAGCATACCGAAAAAAAATTAAAAAAAAGAAATTAAGATATTTATTCATAATTTTTCCGTTCATTCATAAAGTACCGGAAACACCTAATTCTATAACTACGAACTTCCCAACCTGTCTTTCGTCACAGCAATCGGAGCTTATCTTGCCTAGCGCAAGTTAATATAATATCAGTATATTCCGTCTATGGATATCACAAGTGCGTAGCATAACAACTTTGCTATCTATAAGAATTTAAGTTTATTATATGTGCGATTTAGTAGAAAACAAATAAGGCTACTTGGGCGCTTAGATAGCGAAAAGGCGTCATTAGTGAATAAAATTAAATTATAAAATTTATCTTTACTTCAGCATTTTTTTATTTATTTATTATTATTTTTTTTTTTTGAAAAGCTCTCCATTAAAAAGCTTTGAAGAATGTGATCTAACGAGGAAATGTAAGATAAACATTTTCAATGGAACTTTGGTAGAACGCCTTAAAAAAAAATCAAAAGTAAGTGAGTTTAGCGAAAGATATAAAAAATAATAATTAAAAACAATCCAATTGTATTAATCAATATTTCATAACTATTTGCAGCACTAAAAGAGTCACGGCCATCCTGCGTATCTACAAATAATAATATTCTAAAAGATAAAACCATGCGCTGCAGCTTAGCTTTATCAGTTAATTAAAAAATATTGGAAAATATTTAATTTTTTTAACTAAAATGCTTATAAAACCAACCGCCTCATAAGCGATGCAGTTATTTACTGTTATTCAGTTTGAAGAGACGATCGAAAGCGAAGAACTAGTCTTAAAGTGAGCAAAATCGAAATGAAGTTACTTTTCCTTGGAATATTTTTGGCACTTAGTGCAGTCAATGCAGGACCTCTGACCAATTCTTGCAAACAAGCCGGCTTGTGTGTGCAGAAAAGGACTTTCGATTTGGAATTAAGTGCTACCAGCTCAGATGGTAATGACGATGTGGAAAATCCTACGATTCCAACAACTGAGTCAACAACGAAAGGTGATATTGTGAAGCCTACCGTTCCAACTAGTAAACCTAGCGGCAGCGCGGATAGTGGCGACGATAGCACTGAGAACCCAGAAACAACAACTGAACCTCTCACTACAGAAGAACCAAAAACAACGGCTGATCCTGAAACTACAGAAGAGTCAAAAACAACGGCTGATTCTGAGACTACAGAAGATCCAAAAACAACAGCTGATGCTGAAACTACAGAAGAGCCCAAAACAACGGCTGATGCTGAAACTACAGAAGAGCCAAAAACAACGGCTGATGCTGAAACTACAGAAGAACCAAAAACAACGGCTGATGCTGAAACTACAGAAGAACCAAAAACAACGGCTGATGCTGAA